>JARFJB010000966.1:212500-637500 GCA_036346205.1 Vesta saturnalis | reverse complement strand
TACAGAAGTAACAATAAAAACCGTAGTTAAAAAAAGCTTTCTTAAAGAAACGGCGTGTAATGTGAGAAACACTAAAAAGTGAAAATTCTAATATCTTTTTTCGCTTTAATGAAAATCTATCTTTTAGAAGCATGTTAAAAACAGATAAAAAACGATTTATCCTAAAATACTTACACAAAAACTGTGGATAACAGATCGGCAACAAGCGATTGTCCTTTTTCCGGTAAATACACGTGAGCATCACAAATCATTCTTTTTACGCACGCGATTCCATTTAATCCGTACCTAAAGAAAAAAAGATAAAATTTGCTGTTATTCATTTTATTTTACATATACTGATTGAAAGCATCTTCCAATTGTGTATGAATTTCTCGTCGGTGTTTATGAAATTTATGTTCTCGAAGCAATCCGGGATCACTTGGAAGCTTGAATGGAACATCACATTCACCTAACATATTAACTAACCTTGGTACTTGAACCATCACTGACTTAACTGCAGATAACGTCATCTGTAACAGTGCAAGTGTTTTTTAAATTTGATTTCAAGTAGAAAATGCTAAAACTGATTGCTGATGATATCAGGGGAGAAGAGTTTTGAACTCTCTATACTAAAAACACGACAGTGGTGACGTAACTCACAAAGCTTTGTTGAGAACAGAGTTTAGTTTAAAACGTTGCAAGATATTCATCTAAGTTTAAACTCAAACCCCTTACTCTTTAAAAAGTAGCAAAGTTCATTTTAAAATTTAAAATTGAGGGTTGAAATATTCAGATTTGTACCAGGAGAACATAAAGGTGTAGAGAGTTCCACGCTGGATTATGCAAATTTCCACCAATGGTGTTTTACGGAAGGTTTTCCATACCTACAGAATTAGTATGTTTCACTATTTACCGTTAATTATTAATACAGTTAATCAACCTATAAACTTTACTTATTTAATCACAAATAAACGTATTATGAACTGTGTATTTGTAAGCGCAAACGTGTATGTGCGCGTATAAGAAGCAAATGAAAATCGATTCTTTCAAAGGATATTACCGTATACAGGCCTGCCATCCGGCTATATATCGAAGGAAGCTCATCTAAATTACGGTAAAATTTACGTTAAATAGTTACGGAAAGCCCTCTTTCCTGTCAATAAACGATCATCGATTTGAATCAAGTTAACTCAATTAAAAGGCTTACCACAAAGTTGCTGCCTTCAGGAAATAACAAATAGCGTCGTTTTCTAGACAATAAAGGATTCTGTTTTATTGTGATTTGAGCGTAACAACAATGAACACAAACCAGAAGAAGTACACATCGTGATATTAACATTGCATCTACAATATCAAAACTTCAACGCTAATACCAAGTAATTAATACTAATATGAGTTTAAAAAGAAGTGGTAATTGACTAATCTGTTTGAATTACTGTATCGTGCTTTAACAGTTACTCTTTCAACTATAGCAATTTGACATGGCTAAATGTTTGATTGGCATCAAAGAATTGGAACACCCTTATTTATATCTAGAATTAAATGAGAAAAGTTCTCGCAATCCTACTAATTGGAATGACGCTGTGCTGTGCTCACGACGATTATTCACATCATCGTGTTAAACGAAACGTGTTATTCACAAAAAACAGCAAATTATTTGTATGTTTCTTATTCTTACAAAGGGTTTATTAAAATTAAAATTTCAATTGCAGTTTAGATTAAATGGAAAAGATAATGTCATTCCATGGAATCAGATATTTGCTCACGGTTGGGCTTTTAGAGTTAATTGGGATTTACCTGAGAGTTTACCACGAAGGCATACATTTTTTAAAAGAGCAATTAATGATGCGTCTGATGAATTAAAAAATGTGTAAGTATTTTGTAATAAACTACTTCTTATACATTATTTACAAATTACATTTTCAAATAAATCAAAATGAAAAATATATTTGACTTGATGTCTTAAAAGCTAAATTAATTTTCCTGGCATTCGTTGATAACCAATTAGTAGAAGGAAAAACGAGCAAAATATAGACACTTTCTTTCAAACATTTGTTTGAATGAAAAATTTCTTTTGAATTGAATGATATTAAATACGTTTTTTACTTAAAACTGAATAATTCATAATGAACCATTCTGTATCTGCTAAATACTCTTATTTGAAAGGTTTTTGAATAGGTTAAGCATATAAAATGATTTTAAACTAAAAATATACGGTAATGATCATTATATTAATATTTCGTAAATTTACTTTGAAGAGCTACAACGTAATTATTCATTATAGTTATAATAAAATGTCGAGAGTGTGAATAGAAATCTTTTGCAAAAATGAAATAAGTAGAGTGGACCAACACACCAATGAAATAATCTTAATAACAATTCTTTTAATATACACATACACACGCGCGCATACACACGCGCACACACAAGCACACATGCACACATGCACATACGCACACTAGCACGCGTTCGTTATTTCATTTCTTTTAATTTAAATTAGCATCTAGATGTCTATTAACCTCTGACTGTCGTGAAGTTTTAAGCGCCTGTTTGACATAGATTATTGTTTTGTATTGGTGTTCCACTCCAGATATCTTAAGTTAGCATCCATATATCTCTGCCTGACATTATAAAAGTAGGCTTAAGAAAGCAAATACTATGATTAGTTGAAATAAATAAAATTTTTGTCTCCACTTGACAGTTACTTTACTTATTAGTTTTCCGTACTAATTCTCTTTAGTAGTGAATTTATTAATAATATGTGAAAGCAGGATTTTCAAATGGAGAAGGGTTTAACATAATATCGTGTTACATCTTTAGCAAACAAAATTGCATTACAGCGGAGCGCATGTATTTGAACAAGTATCATGAAAGGAAGCAGCGAAATAAAAACAAGTTAGTAACTAACATTAGAAAATACGGTGCTTTTAAAAAACCCGTGATATCTCGAAAAAGAACTAGTAATGAGAAATATGTTGTTACAGGCGAAAACGGAATTAACACGTAAGGTAACAGATGATTAATGGTTTTCTCTGTGGGATATGGGCGTGAGCGTATTTCTCAATTTAAATATTGCAAGTAGCTAGTCGTATTGTCGAAAGTTATTGTTATTATTAAAACAAAATCGGTAATAGTACACCTGGGTACACATAGGTAAATTAGCCAAACAAACAAATAAATACTTAGCTGGACGCGAGCTTTTCTCCAGGTGCACGTAGGTGGTGATTCAGGAACTCTAGCTATAAAACAAATCCTCAAAATAATCACATACCTTCAAATTATACTGAAGCGCCTGAGCAAATCAGCTCTTGGCGTCAGCGACCTTCCTTCTCCAACTTTTACGTTACTCTAAATTCCCCAAAGCATTTAAATAAGATACGCATAATATATGTAAAATAATATTTCAACTAATTATGGAAAAATAAGATGTCCAACAGAAAACTAATTATCTACTAAATTCTTATTGTCAATTTTACTCAAAGATAACAAGCATAAAATTCAACAACGCTATTTAAAAACACTCTAAATTGTTTATCTAAATGAATGCATAAAAAAAAAACTAAATGCAAGTAGGTGAGTCAAATCAGAAATTTGCAATCAGGTCACTTTCATAACAAACAAATGACATTTAAAAAATAAAATTAACCTTAACTCAACTTATCTTTTAATGTGGGCATATCCAAATCAACAGCACACTTTATTCTAAAGAAGAAAAAATTAAATCCGCACTACAGAATTTACCAAGGACTCATACCAGGTGACACAGAAAGACGGAGATTATTCTGTGAGTGGTATACAAGAAAGTGCTATCAGAACACTAATTTTCCTTTCCACATATTATGGTCTGATGAAAGGTCGGTGTCGAATAGTGGGATATTTAATAGAGAAAACGTTCATCATTGGTCTCAAGACAATCCAAAATTATAAAAAGAATCACATCAACACCGTTTTGTACTGAATATATGGGTTGATATTTTAGGAAGAAGGGCCTTTTTATTTATAATCAAAATTTACATCGCAACGTTACTTAAATTTACTAGAAACTGCTTTGGAACACGCTCTTGATAATTTACCCTTAACCGAAGTACGCGTTTGTTGGTTTCATCAATATGGTGCACACACCTTTAAAATAGGTTTGTCGACAGAGCTTTAAGCATCCAGTCTGAAACACCCTAGACAGCCCGTTCTCGCGATATAACCCCGCTGGTACATAAAAAATTATGTTTGTAAACATATCTTTGGTACCGAAGAACTCCGAAGGTAGGTACGCATTCCACCCAGAATGTTAGATAGTATTTTGGATTCTACAGTTAGAAGATGATATTTATGTTTGTAGAACAAAGGATGGCTTTTCGAGTATTTATTGTAATTTTTTTAAATTATTGTTACGCGTTATGTTTAAATTTTCTTCTCATCAAAGGTTATCTGTCCATTTATGTGTTGTTGATAGATTGTAATTAATTGGTTATAAAATTTGTATTCAAAATTGAAAAATTGTGTGTCATTTTATTAATTTGATGAGGAAATCACAGTTAGCAAAAGCCCATTTATGAACAAAATTCTGTTTAAATGTTAATGGGTGGGCTTCCCTATCCCATATAATAAATTAATACAAAACAAATGATAGATACATACCTTTTGCAGGAATGTAAACTTAGTACACAAGGCGTATTCGAACGCCATACAAACGGAAAAGAAGCCCTTCAACGCGTTGCACACAAGAAGAAAAAGTGGATGTGGCTAAACACCCGCTACATATGGTAAAAATATATACTCTGATGCTCATAATTATGTATAATACTAAGAAGGAACTGCTCACTAAAATGTAATTATTAAAGAAAAAATGCTATCCTTGCCTAAATATACACAAATAATTTTACAATTAGCATAAATCCAAAACTTCAATATAGGATACGATAGGCATAAAGTTACCACGTTACAAATTTAAATTCACCCAACAATGTAAGCTACAAGGCATTTCGTTAGACTTACCATGGCTTACACGAAATGAAGGATTTCAGTGTTCTTTTAGCTTTTACCTTAACCAATTTTACAAATAACTGTAATTTTAGTCATAAAGCAAATCTTATCTTGTATATCCGTAATTTGTATCAATTTGCTCATATCTCAAAAGCTTACTTAGTAATAATAAAATACTTATCTTTTTTGGGATTTTTTAATGGTGTACTTTAAACTATACAATCTAAACGTTTCGATAACACTTACAGTTATCTTCGTCAGTAGTAATGTTTGTTAAAAATTGTTAAAGATGTAGTAAACAATTTGACAAAATTGTTTACTACATCTTTAACAATTTTTAACAAACATTACTACTGACGAAGATAACTGTAAGTGTTATCAAACGTTTAGATTGTAGAATTAAAGCTACACATTAAAATTCCCAAAAAAGATAAGTATTTTATTATGAGTGTTAATGGTGAAAGTTTACATTTTCATATTACTTAGTAATAATTTAAATATTTTAAAAACATGAGATAGTCAATATAATGCCTTTGATCCATCTGACGACCATTGTGATTTCACCAAAAAAAATACATTATCTTAATCAGATTACCAATTTAAACCATAAAATTAATTCAACCTCTTATTGTTACAACCATTGCAAGCTGCTTTCGCTTACTGTAATTAAATTTTACTTTAATTTGCCTCCGTGTAGCTCAACCGGTTTTTAAGTATATGAAAAACGGGAGTTGCTCGTTACTACTGGTGTCGATCAGTACTACCGACTTCGTCCACACTTATCAACATATTTGTAAGGGTTGTAGATGTAGTTGTAGATATTCCCATTATTTACAATTCTAGATATCCAGACTTAAAACTAAAAATTTTGGTACCGGAATTAGTCGGTGGTGGACCTCAGGCCGTTTCTTTGCTTATTTTTTCTATGCAAATACGGTAAGCACGGTGTTTATACATTCAAAAGAACTATGCTTAATTATATGGTTGCTTCTTAGTTAAAAACAATTTATTTAAAGTAAATAAATATTTTTAAATACAATCCTGTCGGGTAGCTATCGGTGGCCGAATTACTTATAGTTGTTATTACGGGTGTGCGTCAATATGATAACAAGGGTAAAACTCTTTATACGTGTTTACAGGTCAACTAGAAAAATTAACTCTTTTAAAGGGATTGTTTTATACAGAATGCGCTTTTATATTGCATTTATAAAATGCAACTTTTACGGTCTAATATTTACAAACGTAGAATTAAAAGAAACTAACTAATTTATTTAGGGTTTTATTAACTAACTATATAAAGGATAATCTTAATTACGGTGCATTCTAATTACATTTGGTAATTAGCCAAACTTGTGTTAGAAACAGAAATAGTGGTGGAGTTAGTAAACCTCTTTGGAAAGAAATGAACACTTTCGTATTGTATTCTGGGTGTGGGCATACTTAAAGCGGTGGCCTCTTCGTAGCTCCTTGTGCTTCGGTGTTCGACAGCTTCAAAAGTTAGTAATAAGAATGATAACATATTTAAACCTTCCGATTTAGTTTAAAGATTTTCAGGTACAGGATAATAAGGGCAAATGCCCGTTCGCTGAGCAATTGATGCTCCGGAGATTGGCAGAATTTAGGCGAGTACCTTTCTATTCAATGGAATAAGTAAAAGACTACATCGGGTGTTTGCCCGACGTGAAGCCGTTCACTGGTGTAAGTGTGGAGTTGTAAGTTACATACAGATGACCGCAGGTTGATGTAGTAATAAACCCTGGTGTATAGGATAAGTTCAGGCTGTCGGTGTCGAGTAGTGTCGAAGGAATCCAGGTGAACGAACCGAAGTTACAAAGATAAGCTGAATCTGATAATATAGCCCGGTCTGAGGTCTTGAAAGAAACCCAGCGGAATGAGAGCGCCCGCATTCAATTCAATTCATCAGTTTATTAAAATTTAGAAAATTAACAATTCATATGTATATAATACAATAATATTATACCTAAATTAAACATAATCTACAAGTATGTGTGTGTGATTGTTGGGTTGCATGAGGTTTTTATGCCTTTTGGCATCGTGTTGTGTAGTTGTTGGTTCCAAAAAAAAATGATCGTTGTGTGGGAGTTGTAGCTGTAGCTGTGGTGTTGGTGCCGTGTGGACTATGCCGTTGTCGCTCGAGTGATGTATGTAATGCTGCTGCCTCGGACTTTTGAAATAAAAAGAAAAACGTATTAGTTTGGTCGTCATTGTTTCCTGCACAACGATAGCGGTGCTATTGTTGTGCAGTAGTAGGGTATAGTGTCGGTATCGTGAGGCGCTACAGAACAATTAGGAGGTTAGGTTTACGACAGGTAATAGCAGGTAAAGGTCGATACTGGTATACTCATCTGAAAACGGTTCCGAAAAGTGTTTACCCAAAAAGGGCGGACACCTCCTGACCGTCCATGAGGATCACTCCCCACAGGTCAGCCACTATCACTTGCGTTTGAAAGGTAGGGCCTTCGCCAAATCTAAGCATCCGAGGAGGCCTACAATGGCATCGAGCCCTAAATCGGGCAGAGCGGGCACTTTCTCGACTGCAGCTCAAACAGTATTCGGTACTTGCGCCTTCACGCTACACCTCGCCGTCACTTTGGCTTAACTAACTCCGTTTCGGTGTTAAGAGGATGTCGCTGTCGGCGGCGTCCTCTTCAGTCGCTGTTGGCGTGGTGCGTCGGCCTGCTTCTCCTGGGGCTGCGGGAGACATGGGAACTTCAGACATCCTGGGGGTTGGCCGGGTGATCACCACCGCAGTTCATGCACTTAGCGCGGTCGGTATAGGGTAGCGCAATCTTTGGAGTGCTAATTGCCTGTGCACTTGACACAGCGTGCCGCCGCTCTACAGCAACGCTGTATCTGAAGGAATCCCTGGCACCGGTGACACTGTCCGATGCCGGATTTCCGCCTCAGGTCTTCTATGGAGACACGAAGCCGTACCACGTACTCTACCTGTCGGATCTTCCTTGCTTCTTCTTCTGTTGGGAGCGTCACCAGTACAAGCGGCATCGGTGTTCCTTGCTCCTTCATCGTGAAACGAAACATAGATTAATGTCGCGTTCTTTTAGGTCTTTGCAAACGTCGCTCTCGGAAACTTTTAACCTACGTTCACAAGTTGCCTGACAGGTATATCACAGAGTACCATGCCTATCCATATACCGCATTAGCCTGTCACGGTCCTTATCTGTTTCGAAATCGAAAGGATAACCGGGACGTGATGAAATTTTACCACCGCTTTCTCCGTTCAAAATATTACGTAACGCTGTTACCCCTAACATTAAGCCTCCACCTCGAATAGCTACTTCATATATGACTTCACTAGGTGTGAGCCTGTCCACATTCAATTTTTACACCATCTTAAAATTTTACGGAACTTCTATACAAATAACTAGAGTAACGATAATACTATACAACAAACAAAAAATTTTAAAAATACGACTAAACTAACCTAAAGTACCATTAATCGACATTAAAATAAACGGAAAACGAACAAAAACACAAACCTCAGACATTGAGGCGCCAATAATTACCTGTTACGGTCGAAAAGCTAAAAAGGCAGGTTTATATAATTAGATTGCACCGGACTATCTCGGTGGGGCAGAGGGCGTGGGCGTGTTTTTGAATTTAAAAAATACTGAAGGTGGTTAGTCGTATTGTCGAAGGTCGCAGATAAGGGTGTGTTGTAATTAAAATAAAGTCAAGTAAAAGGGTGCCAGATTGTTATTAAGACTAAATCGCTAAGAATACACCAATACATAAAAATCAGCCTTCAACGGTCAAAAGATCTCACTTGCCTTACGTTGACCACCTACAGGTGCGCGTCGGAGATGCTTCGAAACTTTAGCTCTAGAATAAATCTTAAAAATATCCACACGCTCAAATACCAAAATATCAGCTGTTGGGTTTCAATGACTTCTTTAACTTTATATTTCGTTACGTTACCCCTAACGCTTGTGAACAAAATAATTCAAACACAATATGTTACGCTTAAATCTTATTAACTAAAATTTGAATACTACTCAATTCCAAAGCTCTGTCATTAATTGAACTCCAAACTAAAATAATTAGACACAAACTAGATAAATGTCATTTAAAATTCCTCTAATCGGTTACATTAAACAACACAAAATATTTAATAAAACTCAAAGAAAAACTGTATGACCCTGAATGCTTCAATTGCAGGAAATTACCTCTGGTTACTTTTAGAATGTATCAAAAAAAATAATGAAATCAAAATTTAGCTCTCAATTAATTCTATTAGTTTCTATAATAAAATCACCACTTTCGTAATTTATCGCTTTCGCTGGTCGGGAGGAGGTCACAAATTAACACATAAAAACATAAAATTCAATTGATTGTTCGTCTATCATATCTAAACATATTTCAAAAGGCACACAAATACATAGGTTTATTTACAAAGGTTTCGATTTGATTTAACAACTTAAATACTAGAAAACGGGAACATAAAATGGTCAACCTTGTAAGCTTACCAAGTGGCCTTTGATCATAAACACGAGAATAGAATGATCTAAATATGAATAAATTCAAAATAATACGTAACCAATTGGTCACTAAAAATAATTTTTACCATGCGAAATGTTTATATGCATAAATTTGCAGTACGTTTAATTAAATAATAAAACAACAAAATACCAAATATATCGCAAATAAAAGCAGTTCGTCAACCTTTTATTGAGACGTGAAAGCATCAAATTCCGCAAAATAACACCAAAACAAATGACTGCGTTTATACGCTCATCAATAAATAATTTCAACAAGTTTATAAACAAAGGTAAGGTAAAGCATTCACAATAACGTACAATATTGAGTTACCTTCTCCACCGGGCAGCCACGAAAGCATCGGGAACGGCTCCAGGATACCTGCAGAATGTCCTCGATTGGAAAAACAATACGCAATTTCCCAGTTTTAATTTTCGATAGCGATACATTGAACTTAATTGGTCAGGAGGTTATATACTTTATGTGCACAAAACGAGTAGCTTTTACACACGAGATATTTACACACTTTAATGCTCGGTTAAATCGGTAGCTCGTATTTACAAGTCTGTTTAGTTATTAAAATGAAGAAAAAAGTCTATTTACAAATTATTTACAGTGAGACTTTCGTGTGTTGCGGCTGATTTTCTTTTACAGGGAAACAATACGTTGTGCTTTCACAATGGTTTCATTCGGTAATATAAAACCGCTTTAAGCGCGACCACGATCCACCACTAAGATGCACTTAAATAAACACATCACTTAGTGAAATGTTCGTTAATTGACCCCACGGCCTGTAACTTCAACATAAATAACCAGGGGGATGAATGTCTACACAAATATCCACCAAACGAGTGTTTTTAGTTGCAAACAACTTCTCCAAAAGTTCGGTCCTCCAGGTATTCGAAAAAGGCACGCCCCCTAGTTCACAGATCACATCTCTTACTCACGAATGTCAGATGGAGAATCCCCGCGCAATTAACCGTTTTCTCCCCTCTAGTTCATATTACTCCATATTTCTCAACATGATAAAACTGCTGATACTGCGACGTGCACGACTCAAGTGCAAATTGTCGTCCACAGGCTTATGTTTTAAACAATAATGATAATTACTTAACACTGAAGGATTAAGATACTATACTACGAAAGAAAAACGGCGTAAATTACTAAAACTCAATAAATAGAAACCGTCAACAGTCACAGCTTGAACAAGCAGAACAAGGAATGATCTCATGCTACACTTTAAATACGCACTTTTCTTATCCACAACTACATTTTATTTTAGCGAAACTTTTTATAAAAATTCACAGGAAAACCAATTTAGATTTAACTTTAAAATTACCTATTTTCAATTAATTAATCCACAAAATATATTATTGCCAATTTCAGAAATCAAATCTTAATTCCAATACGAAAAGTTTAATTCGAAAACCACTACAACTTAGAAAATCAAAGAGTCTATTATTACTTTCACTTGTACCTTGATGAACACAAAGAAAAACAACAAAGTTTCGTTAGCGTAAGCTGAGTCACTAGCAAACGAAAAGAATTAAAAAAAATACGTACATACATACAGGGCGTTCAAATACACAAGACAAAGCATTAAAATCGCGTGGTATTCACATTTGCGTGAAATGTATGGTTCTCATCTGTAAAGTTCCGTTTTAAGAAGATACGTATACTGTGTTGAATACAGCTACATTATTTTTTAACGTATGAATGATCTTGTTTATATTTGTGTTATTGGGATACCCAATTTGACATTACATCGGTTAAAGTGTAAGAATTTTTTCCATTTTGTGGTATTTTTACGTTTCCAGCAGGCTGCTTTTTTGTACAATTTGGCACATTTAGTGTATATTAGAGTAATGCCTAAAGTAAAACAAAATTATTTATACAGTAAGAGATATAGTGAATATACCCTTTAGAAAGCATTACTTGAGAGTGAAAGCCGTAAACCAGAACGAAAAATTGCCATTAAGTATATAGTCCCAACTTCTAAACATACTTGACAACAGAGAGGAAAAATTTTTAGAAACCTGGATTCTCGAAAATCACTGAAAATGGGCCCGTAAAAGAGGAGAGGATCGACGTTCAAGATTTCGTTAAATCCTTGGGAGATAAAATCTTATACCAAATCGTTTAAGAATAATCCTTCTAGTGAAGCTTACTACAACTGTTTCTGCGTAGTTATTCAAATTTGACAGTTAGAACTCCAAAAGCAGTTACCAATGCTAGTGCCACCGTATCCGAGTCAGATGTTTCTAACTGGTTGAATAATATTGCGACTAGGATATTATAACCTGCAGATGTATTTAGATTTGATCTCTTAAAAGTTGCTTAGAAAAGAGAATTGTTCTAATCCTTTTGGTGACCAAAGAATGCTTGGTTCCAATTTTTTGCGAAGAATTAATACTTCCGAAAGCCAGTTAGTAACAGATTTAGAGTTTGCTTTCTATTTCCGTAGAACTCAAATTCTATAGATTACAGTAAGTGCCGGCAACATCAAACTCTGAGCTTATTATTTAAGTAGCATTATGATGGACGATAAAGTTTGTACTTATTCTGAATTTTGTGATTACGGTGGAGCAGGTATTATTTCTGATCTAGAACGCGCAAGTAAATCTGAAGATTCGAAAGGATGTTATACGCCATTAAACATATAAATAACAATTAAGCTGCGGTATCGACGATTCTATAGCAAATATTGATAAACTAAAGTACTTAAATCTTTTCGAAACTGTCGTAATTATTGAATAAAATAATACGTTACGGTGCAACTGAAAAAAAAGGAAGAAGTAACTGTGAACGATTACCATATGTAATCACATTCAGGTTTGGAAAAACACATCTTAAGCGAAACAAAAAGAAAAACTTGCATTGGAAAAAGAAGTTCACTAAACTAAAGGAAACACAAGAAGTTGAATTAAAACAACTTCAAACAACGTCAAAATCATTTACAAAAAGACCGAGGCAGAAATTTAATAAATAACCAGGAAAGCCATTGAAAACAGAAACAGTTTATTGGATACATAATTATGCAGTAGTAGGTTAGTAAATTCACATCATTGTTCTAAGGATAGGCTTTTATTAATTTTATTTGCAGTTCCAACAAACAAAACAGATGTTAAAAAGGTATCTGAGCCGCGGGGGATCCCGTAATATGTTGTTAAAGAAGCCAACGCAATACCCAAAATTCTAAAGTCCCACCAGATAACGAACATTTTCCTCAAATAGGATGTCATTCATTTTCTTTGTAATTCGATAACAAATAACAGGTTTTGAAAAAGTATCCGAGAGGCAACGGTAATCTCCAACGCTACGGGTTCCAAGCAATGTAGAAGAAATTGGAAATACAAAATAGACCTTACTCAACGCTACTAAAAAAACATAATTAACAAAGATTTGTGCTATATTTCCACAAATAATCTGTATGTGTCGAAACAGTATGAGAACATTTCATGACAAGTGTTTAAACAAGATTGGTTTGTACAAATAATTCCTTATGTCTAAACCTGTTTAGAGAAATAAATGGGTACTTCCACTACGTGGAGGACAGTAATTGGTTAACATAATAATAATAACAACAATTCTAAATTATGATTTTTTCAAGTTAAATTGGTACCATATCTTGTATTATAATTTCGATACCTATATTGAAGCATTCAAGCTTTTCTTTAGAAATTTTAGGATTTCTAGAGTATACTAACAAGGCACAGTTAATATCTGATTATTTATAAAAAAAAGCTTTACGGGATGAGTAACGATTAACATGAAACATACATACATCTTTTGTAAATTAAACATTCTATATCTATGCATGCTGTTCCCCAATAGACTATCCCATATCCTATGACTGCCTCCACGTTCGCTACAGATTTAAAGTAAAATAGTTCGCTAATTCTACTAAACAAGATTTAATTGACATGACACTACACTATTACTATCTCCATAAGAAAGTAGTGTAACGTCATCTGCATTAGTTTTAATACAGCATTCTATATCATTAATATACAAGAGGAATAAAAAAGGACCAAATACGCTGCCTTGAGGTAGTCACATTTCTAAACTTGAAGTTATCGAATAACAGTCCTGATATTTTATATGCTGCTTTCTGGTAGTAAGATGCAACTTAAATAACAGGGGACACTTTCCACGAAATCCCACCCTCATATATTTGCTTCGTTAGTCTTACGTTGTTCATTCTCTGAATGTGACTAAACCAACGTAATGCACTACTTTTGTATATATCGTCTCATCGTCTCTTCCTCGGCACACTCCGTCATTATCCATCCTTTCCTTATCTTATCCCTTCTTGTTTTACCACATGCGCCTCTCAGGAATCTCATATCCAGGGCATTTATTTTTCTTTCGTACGTGTTTTGCAATACCCATGTCTCACTTCGATATAGTAATGACGGGACAAACACGGCATTATCGATTGCTCTTTTCACAGATACGCTCATGCTTTCATTTCTCATTATCGTCCACATACTTCCAATCACTTTCCTTCCAGTATTGACCCTACGTCCAATCTCGCCATCCATTATACCAGCTGCAGTAAACATTCTGTGCAGATATACATACTCGTCCACTTGTCCCACAATTTCATCTTGCAGAGAAAATACTCTACTCTCCTTTCCACCTTCCCGATGAACACTAAAATCTTAGTTTTTTTCACGTTTACCTTTAGGTCCATGCTCCCACAGACTGTATCCAACTTCGTCAGAGCAGTTTGTAGCTCATCCGTACTGCCGCTTAATAAGACTTGAACAACCACTGTAACGTCACACAGCCTTGTCGCACTACTTGCTTAATTTTAAAGTATTCACTCACCCGACTACCGTTGTATGCTGCCCATATTCCGTTTATTGGACCTTTATTTAAGCCATATTCACTTAATATTTCCCACAGCTTCTTCCTATTCACATTATCACATACTTTCTCAAGAAGAGAACAATTCCGTTTCATCTACTATACTTTTTTTGCGCATTGGGTATTTAAATGGACTATGGTTAAAAAGTTTTTTTTTTTTGATGAAATAAAGAATGGTTCATTTTAGTTCCTCTGGGCCGAATTTCCGGTTTTTTTAATTTATCAAACTGAGCATTGAAACATAAAGATTATGCATTTATCGGATGTTCTAGACATTAATTTTTCACATTTCACATGACTACAATTGTTATTAGTTAAATACTGCACAATTTAGTCAGTTTCGGAGCTAACTTGAATACATGAATGTTTTTTTTTTATGATTGTGGACCTGAACAGGCTAAATAAGGCCTATCGTGCTAAAGCACTCAGGAACACTTAGGAGGATGGATAGAGGGATAATGAATTGCCAATAGATGCCTATGAACAGCTACCTTAAATTTTCTCATATCATAAGTGAGAGGAAAACAGGAACTAGGGAGATCATTCCAGAGTTTAGAAGCCGTGTAGAAGAATGCGGATTGCGCCCGTTTGGTACGACAAGTGGAGATTTGTACTACATACTGATGATGTGAATGAGCCAACAGAGTGTTTCTCGCAAAGATAGCCGGAGATGGTATCAAAGAATGTAATTCACCAGCACAATAGCCGTTGTAATAACGATAATACAAAGAAAGAACTGAAACCATCCTTCTATGCTCAAGGGACTGTATGTGAGAAGTTAAGGACGGGTCATTTATAAGCCTAATCGCTCTCTTTTGAATACGATCAACGATATCGAGAGCGTATTGGGGAGCACTAACCCAAAGGTGAGAATTATATTCCAGATGAGGCCGAATTTGGGCCTTATACAGCAAAAGGAGTTGTCGAGAGGTAAAGTACTGCTTAGATCTGTACAAAAAGCCTATTTTACGAGCAGTTGTTTTGGTAGCTGACAGAAGATGGTCAACTCATGAGAGATTTGAAGATACAGTCATACCCAACAGAGTAATAGAGTCTGAAAACTTAAGAACTGAGCCATTCATACTTACGACAGGA
Source organism: Vesta saturnalis (assembly GCA_036346205.1). NCBI lineage: Eukaryota > Metazoa > Arthropoda > Insecta > Coleoptera > Lampyridae > Vesta > Vesta saturnalis. The sequence continues at coordinate 622,059 of JARFJB010000966.1, read as the reverse complement.
ATGTGCAAATAACTCACAACTGCTTTTAAATTAGAATTGCTATAAGAAACTTTGGAGATATTTTGATGTTGCCTTTTTTTATACTGCTTTAGTAACACTAGCTGCATGATACGTGGTAGCTTTCTCAAGTGCAGTGCTGATGACAGGTGAAGTAGCATTTAGTATATTTTGATTTTTTTTACTAATAGTACTCCTGAACAGACTAAGATTAACATGTTAAAGCACTCAGGAACACTGGGAGGGGGTTAGGGATATTGTTAGGCTGCCCAGAACTGTCTATGAACGGCTATCCTAAATCAAAATTTGGGGGAAAACAGAAACTGGGTGTTGCATTCCATAATTTGGTGGCCGTGCGGAAAAATGTAGAATTAGCCCGTTTAGGGTGACAAGATGGAATTTTGAAGTATTCTTCTATGATCAAGATACTGTAGGTCAGAAGTTAGAAACGGTTCATTTATAAGTCTTATAGCTTTTTTTTGGATACGGTTTACTATATGAAGCGCGTACTGGGGAGCACTGACCCAGAGATGGGAATTTAATTCTAGATGAGGTCAAATTTGAGCCTTATATTGTAAAAGGAGTTGTTGCGATGTGAAGTACTATTTAGATCTGTATGGAAAGCCCAGTTTGCGGGCAGGTGTTTTGCTAGCTGACAAAAGGTGGTCAAACCATGATGATACGGATATCCCTAATATAGAAACAGAGTTTGAAAACTTGAGATCTAAGCCATTCATATTTACAACGGGAAATGGTCGATATTTCTTGGCGAACACAGGGCAACACTGGATTTGTCGGTATTGAATCTGAGCTGATTATTTCTTCCCCATTCAAAGATACGTTGTAAGTCTCTGTTAATTAAGGTTGCCATTTTAACTTTAACGTCCTGACTAGACTAGTGGTTGTGGCAAAACTGAGAAGAACCACAATGTAGAGTGCTGTCGTTTGCAAAGAGATGTATCGTTGGTTGTTGAGGAAATGAGGTGATTTATTTATAGCAGTGAAAGTGTGGGATCTGTCACTGATCCTTGTGGTACGCCCGCGTTAATAGTAGTTTTTTCGAAAAGAAGCCATGGACGACAAGAAATCTGGTTATCCAATTGATGAGCGTATTTCATAAGCCAACCGAAGTGAGCTTGAAAGTAGGAATTTGTGCCATACCTGGTCAAAGGCCTTTGAAATACCTAAAGCTACTACGACTTTTCACCCGACCTTTTGATGTGTTATTCCATAGTTGGGTGACACATGAAAGAAGATCACCCGTTGAACGAGTCTGTCTGAACCCACACTGGTGGTCGCCGAGGATCTTGTTGGATTTAAGGAAAAAGTTAGTTGATGGTTGATTGCGTTTTCTATGATTTTCGATAGAATGAATGTAGTAGCGATAGGTCGATTGTTCAAGGGTCGGTTTTATCGCCCTTTTAGAAACAGATTGAACATTCGCCAACCTCCAGGATGAGACGGAGAACGAAAAGTGTTTGGACAATACAGGTACTAGCCCAGGGGAGCATTGCTTAAGGGTGATAGCTGGAATACCGTCAGGGCCAGCCGCCTTGTGTGAGTTAAGTATTGATAATTAATTCTTGGACTTTATAACGAGAGTGGATTGGTTTCATAGCGTATGGCATAGAATTGAGCGACGGCACAACCTGACCCGAATCATTGGGACATAAATTTGATGCGAAGTAATCAACAAAGAAGTTGCTTTTGTCAGCAAGATCAGCTACAGATCCGTCACGAGACGTCATTGGGGAAACGGCAAACGTACTAAAATATTTAAGGCCACCCAAAGGGCATGAGGCTAATTCTTTCTATTAACGTTCTTCAAACACCTTTTGTCTTGGAGATTACGATTTTACACTGTTCATTGCGGCAATATAGCCGTCGTGGTTTACGACAGATTTATTTGATTTCCATTTGGTATAGAGTTTATGCTGTTGCTGTAAATGATCAGCGCAAGCCCTATTAAACCATGGTGGGAACGGGAATGACTTACGCGATTGTGTTTTTATAAGGAAATTTATTGAGTGTGTTATATAATATGTTACGATGTCAACTGTAAATTATTTAGTTGATGTTCTTTATAGTGATGAATTATTTGTCGAATTACAGTTTAGGAATGTAATTGGAGCGGAAGCATTGACTGTAGTAGAGAAGCGAAAAATTTTAAGACGTTTGTTAAATGCAGAAAAGATCAATCCAAATTCACTTGATTACATTTTATGTAGGTGGAATTATTAAAAATGCATTCAATATTTGATTATGATACATTACAACGATTTATAGATTCAATTCTAGGTCATGATTTATCCCATTCAGTTTTTTGTTATTTAAACGATATTGTTTTTTAGTACTTTTAAAGGCTAAATGATGCCAAGTTAAATATTAATTAAAAGATAAATGTGAATTTTGTAAATCTCAATTATCATATTTAAGTTTTGTTATTGATAAACTTCACAATATTCAATTGTTAATACATTTATTTAAATTTTGAAACGCTTGAATTACATTACTTTTGATAATGAATTTTTATATTTATACGATTTAGAAATTATTGAATCCATTTAACAAAAACTTTGAAATGAATTACAAATTTAGATTATTTTATTTCTTTGTCACATAATGACAATATTCATACTTTAGTTAGTATTCCTGCTTAAGATTTTTCCAAATTAATTGGAATATTTACAAATTTTGAAGAGTTGCGTTCATGTTTATAATGTTTATAAAATTAAAATTTAATGGTAGTAGTTTAGATGCGAAGTTTAACATATTTTTGTGTTATTTGTGTGTAAATTCCATTTTTTATTTTCTTAGATAGTACTTCTTCTATGTTGAATTGTTTTTAATTGAAATCGTAACGCTGTTCATGAGTCTACGAAATTTTCACCTTCCTTTTTGGCGTTTGGTCGGACAGTTCCTATTTCTGGAGATTTTTATGGTCGACTAAAGGATTTCAAAGAGGATGATTTATTTATTACTAACCGTGAACAATTAGTTCAAGATTTAAATGAACTTTCACCCATTTTTAAACATGTTAAACAAAATTTACATGCAGCTTACGAAAGAAATTCAAAATCTTACAATTTGCGACGTCGTCCGTTGAAATTAAACGTTGGCGATTTAGTTTGGAAAAAGAATTTTTCTTTATCTGATGCGACTAAAATTATAGTCAAAGTTAGCTCCAAATTTATTGAAGCAAAAGTTATTGAGGTGGTAGGTCCAACTACGTACCGATTGGCCACCCCTATTGATAATAAACCCTTAGGTGTTTTTCATGTTAAGTATTTAAAACCACATTAGTTCTTATTTTTTCGAATTCTTTTTAATTATTTTTCGATTTTAGAATTTTTACATTCTGGTTTTCTTATTTATATTTTTTAATTATTTTGATAATTTTGTGCTTATTTCGCACATTATTTTATTTTATATTGTTGTGGCTTTGCAAACCACTTAATTATTTTTTTTACATTTGTTAGCATGATTTTTGCTACATTTGTTTAGCACGATGGTTGATATTTAGATCCCATTGTGTGATTGAATTGCCGACTTTGTGGGACATTAGTTCTCAGGCAGATTATCTTCCTTTATTGGATTTACAATTTGCTATTGTTACAATAGTAAAATTGAAGATAATTATTTTGAGTTTACCTCTGATCGTTAATTTGACGTGTAAAACTCATAACCATGGATAAGAAAACTAGTAATGCTTCTATACATTTTATTTTTGATTGATTTAATTATTTTGTTTTTCCTGATTTGTGTAGTGTTACTATTCTTGGACGGTGCTTGAGGACTTCGGTTCGCCTCGTGTCAACCTCGATTAGTTCACTTCCTGATTATGACGTTTTGGTAGTTTTAGGAGGGGGTTGTTGTGTTCGTAAGAGTGCATCACCTTTCTCTTTGCTATCTCACCTAGATTTCGATTTATTTATAAAATGTGCGTGTTAGTTAGGGTATGTTGAGTCTTGGACGATGACTGTGGAACAACATGAAACCTGAATCTCGTGAAGGGTAGAGTGGCCTCTCTTGTTCTCCACGACGAAGCATCCTGAGCTAATTTGCCATGAAAATAGTCGTATCTTGGGTTTACCGATTTTGACTCACTTATCGAACGTGACAGTGGTAGTTGTGTTATGTACCTAGGAGGCTTGGTTTGAGACCACCGGGGTAGGGTAATTGAACCGCTCTCTCTCGACCTCAAATCTCGCGATTATTTATTGTTAGTCCGCAAGGATTTTTTTTTAATACTTATACTCTCGAGTAGAGTGGTGTTAGCCTTGATTTTTTTATGAAGTTGCACGATGACCGTTTCTGGGTTCTCTGCCCACTGTCCCTTCAGGTCATGGTAGGTTACGGTTTCCGTTCGTTTTTTTACCTTAGATTCAATTTTTTGACGGGATACTCATTTTGTTCTTCTGATGGTGGTTTGCTTCACTAACCCCACCAGTTAAAGTTTTTACTTTATTTAAGGTTTCGGGTCCTTGATTCTCGACTAGTGGCGTGTGCGGGTGGTAGCGCGTCATTAGCTTTTTTGGTGTTGCGAGGGGTCTTTCCTGACCAACGTCACCACATTTTCCGTACTTCTTCGTACATGTTCTTGTTATTTTTTCAATATTGCTTATATTTTAATTAGCTTAACATTTTGTATTTTTTTAAATTTTAATAATTTCATTTATTAGCTTAGTGTTTGGAATCTCCGCTTTGGTGATCTCCGAGTCCAAATTTTAGAAGGGGGTGTGTAACAACCTTTTTTGGTGGTTGTATTAAAAAATACGTTAATCTAAGATCATTAATTTATTTGGCGAAAAAATTGAGAAACGCAACTTAAATTGCATTTCATAGAACATATATTTTGGGTGTAATATTATATAAATAGTTATAGTTCCCTTTCTTTTAAAATTGGACTCTGAGCATTGTGTGCCGCGCACTGCGTGACAACCTCTTGAGGGGGAATTTAGAGAAGCAATTCTAAAAGCCTCTATTTTTTCTTCACTTGCTGCAGAATGTTTGAGCAGTAAGTCATTGTTATAATGGTTTTTACTTAATTTTTATTTTTGGTGCCATCAGAATTTTGGGTGGTAAGTTGTTTTTTTCTCATTATATTTTAAAGCTAAAGCCTTTGTTTTTTTAGGCACCTTTTTACCACCTTTTTACCACCTTTTAATTTTTTAATTACTCACTTTTCAAGTATGCATTTTTAAGTACGCCTCTTGTTATTCATTTAACTTGTATACGTAATAATCTTTAATGGCAAGAATATAATAAGTTTATTGGATTGAAAATTTCTACAAACACATAGTTAATCGCGTAATTACAAGACTCGCAAGGACGTTGTGAAACGCTATCATACTAGTTGACAGTTCCGTATCCAAAATGAACACTGGAAGCTGTCGGTTAGAAAACCATTATACAGAGGTATTTATATAGTGGTGAATTTTTTAGTTTTTAAGCTTAGCTTTAACAACCTTTTTTTTTCTTTCTCTCCTTATTATCCATAAATTTGGTAAATAAACTTTATTGCATATTGTTATTTTTTGTTATTAATAGAAAGCTTTTAATGTTCATTAAATAGGTTTTGTTATTCCTTGTCAAAGATAACATGGTGCCCGAGAATTCATTTAATTATATTTTATAATTTTTTTACATTGCATTTTTTAGTAATTAGAGAAATGAAAATAACTAAGCAGGTGAGAAACAAGCCGCATTTCAGGTAGGTTAATCAAGATCTAAATTAGAACTCTCTCTATCTTAATCTACCGATGAGTCAACGGCACATTCATTATTTTATTTACATTATTGTTAATACAATTTAGTTAGGTCACATCCTGTAGTTGAGTATATATTGAAAGAAATTCTGTGACGTATAGAGGGTTAAGTAAGGGTAGGTTTTGATTTTTATCAAATATTTATGAAACAAATGCACATTTACACAAAAGTACAGGCATATAGAGCTTCAACCCTTAAATAGGTTATGTTATATATAATTTTATGAGACGTGTAATTTGGCAGCAAAAAGTTGGGATCTGAATGACAATTAATCTTATAAGAAAATGTGAAGATTTAACTTTACATTACTTCTCGGTATGGAATCTCTTAATTCGAAGCCAAACAAACCTTAAGAAATAATAATTATTATTATTTTATTCTTTATTCTAATTTTTATAGAAGCGAATTTTCCTTTGAACTTAGCCATTTAGCATTTAGCAGGTTTGAACGTCCACCCCACTCAGATTATTATTATAAAAGATTATTGTATTATAAAAAAAGCTTCATAATTATCCTAAGAATTAATTGTTTCATTTTTTTTAAATCCCGTTTATTGGTTGGAAGGCAGTGTGTTGTGCCACACCAGGTATTTACATGATTTACTTACAACGATTTCTTGGATTTGTTTAAATTATATTTTATCTGAACATCATGATTTTTCTTTAGGAAAAGGTATACATCAACACAGTAACGGACTTGGAGACTTTTTTGACTAGATGTGGTAACTGGGCAGGTTTTTTAATATTGCATCACCGTCATCAACGACTAATTACAGGTATCTGGATTAATAGAACACTTGATAAGTATTTTGGGTGACGGATCTTATACTCAAAAAGATGAACAGCGTAATTTACTTTAAAACAAATTCTGTCTGGTTAGGTTTAACCCTAAATTATTTGGAGCAGGGGATTTAATCTATATAAATCTACAGGGGCTAGCGATTAACTGAGTATCAGGACAGGACATGCCCTCTACGTTACGGACGTTTGTCAACTGGGTTTCCAATTCACCAGTATACTCGGGAATGCTTTAAACGTATTGAGCTGCGGTAGATATTTACACTACAATAAATCAGGAGCAGTTTATAATGTAATAAATTCTATTAGGAGAGATTAGTTTGCGTGAATAAATTTTATATTCACTTTTGGTGGTCTATCGGCATAAACCAAGAGTTTTATCGGTTTAAGTGTTATTAATTAATTAAAACAGAGATATCTGTTTACCTTAAACTTTACGGTACTGTGTATGGCGGATTGCAAATTAATCAGGATCTGGTTCAGGACCTCGTGGAAAAAGTAAAGAATAACACGGCAAATTAGGGTACGTGAAATAACTTAGTAATCGCTAAAATAAAGATACCGACGTCGGCAATTGGGCTCCCATCGTTACGTTTCCTGCGAGTGTCATTGTAGGTGTACACTTACGTGCAGGTAAAGCCACCTACGAGTGACAGTAGGCCAAGACGATAAGGCGGTCGAGTTATTGAGGGGGACAGTGCCTGAAGCGGCACACTTCTGGAGCTGGTCAGCTTATGCGATGTGGGATAGCGACATAGCGCCACCTCATAGTATATCTGTATTAATCGCTAAATCGATATATTACCAACTGGATTTACAATGTGATCCATTAAATAAATACGATACAATTTTTGACTTTCAATCTCATTAGACTAACCTAGATAAGTATTGATAATGTAACCTTTCTGGATTACCAATATCGGGCTAAAGAAAGCTAAATTTACTAAGCAACTTTAAAGTGGCTTCATGTGATTTATTTTTAAATTTCGACACCTATTTTTTATTTAGACTGCAGCATCCATTAACTAGAATAATGAAGACAACTTCGTATTTTTAAATCTTCGATATTATTTAGCGGTCAATGGAAATGTACGTAATTTGTTCACTACTGCACTGCTTTAATTATTTAATTTGCCGTAAACGTATGTTAAATAAATTGGAATATTAAAATTTAATCAGTTACGCTAGTTTGGTGTAACATAATGTTTTAAAGTTATGTTACAGGTATAATAATTTTGCAAGCAATTAGCACATTCCTCTTTTTAGTTCAACCGATTACGGTTATTCTGGTTACGTAAATTTATGTAATTCGAATAATGTGATTACTGATTAACGTTTGTCATTCTAACACAAACATTAAGAATATTTCATTTTCCAAAAGTAAATTGCAGCAATTTCAAACTCATAAATTCAATAGTGTGTTTTGGAGTGTAAAATACATTTTCCACAATTTCAAGGTAAAAAGCTTTTAAGGTAACATACAAAAAATGTTCTCAATCGATCTTGGAAATCACGTTTTTATGACTTTGATATATGTCAAAATAATTTAGTTTACGTGTTCTTAACTTCTTAAACGATTTACACATTCCGCTCCTGAATTGTTGGTAGAGAATTTAACGTATAAATTTATGGGATTTAGTTTTTAGACATTAAACATGTGCACTTTATCGTTAAGTTAACGCCAAGAATTATTTATGTAAGTTTATAAGTAGTAGTTGATAAAGTGGGATACAATCTTAATTTTAATAAAATACTTATCTTTTTTGGGTTTTTTAATGGTAAATTATACAATCTAAATGTTTCGATAACACTTACAGTTATCTTCGTCAGTAGTAATATCTAATATTTTAATTTTTCAACTTTGACAAAATTATTTTCAATATCTTTAACAATTTTAATATATATTACTACTGACGAAGATAACTATAAGTGTTATCGAAACGTTTAGATTGTATAATTTAAAATACACCATTAGAAAACCCAAAAAAACATAAGTATTTTATTATGTGTGGTAATGGTGAAAGTTTACATTTTCAAATCTTAATTTTAAGTCTAAGAAACTAAAAGGTCATAATAGCTTACAGCACCATATATTTAAAAGTAGTGTTTCCAAATCTACCCTTATGCAGTTTTCTGTAACCATAAATTTATACTTAATCACACAAAACCTAGTCTCAGTATGTCAAAGTACGTTTAAGTAATGAAGATAGCGCATTTCACTGAAATGAAAATAACATATTTCATATTAAGGTATAATTAATTTCAGGTATACTGTGTGATACTGTGTTTATGAAAGAAATCCTTTTTTAAGTTTAATTGGCAACAAAAATTAGCCAAACTTTAATTTGTATACGTACAATTATCACTATACACTGGATGGAAACTGCTAACGAGAAAGTTAGTAAAGTAAGTTATTACTTGATTTAGTATGTAAATTTAATTTAAATTTTAAAAACTTACATAACACTTTAAATATTAAGGAGCATTGTACGAGAATATCAGAAGCAAAAAAATGTAATTGAATGTTACACAAAGTTTATTGTACCTTTTGTTATATTAGAATTATAAAAAAAGAGATTACCGCGAAAGAAACTTTACAATGAATGCATTAAATGTTAATATAACATCTACCGTTGATATCAATTAAGCAGTAACCAATGCTTTAGGCGAAAATATTCATTCAAATTTAATTTCAATATTGTCATACGCGGGCTACTAGAAGTATACAGGGTGTCCCGGAAAATCACCGACAAACTTCTAGGGTGAGTTCCCAGGACCAAATTAGTACATTTTTCCTTCTTTAAATTTTATTCCAAAATGTACCCCTAAAAAGTTATACGCTCTCAAAGTTCAATTTACAATATAGAAAAGTCACTTCATTTCCGTAAATTATAAACATTTTTTATTGATTTTTGTACAGTCGACATATCTTATATAAGTAAAAATTTGATAGAAATGTCAAAAAATCGCATAACTAGTACTACCCGTGCAGCAGTGGCATCAACCTTCAACCCTTAAACAAATTATTTTTGCAAACAAACTAAAATATTTCTGCTTTATTTTGGTAATACACTTTAAAATAAAGGAAATTTGTCTCTAAAATTTTTCTTCTAAAGTCGACGGTTCTTGAGGAAATTTGAAAAATAGTTTGCAACTGATCCGTGCTTATTTCATAATTCATTTCGTAGTAGGCTGCGTCTACAAGACAAAACAAAATTAGTTAACCGTCAAAAGTTCCTACCTGCTCAAATAAAACGTGTTCCTGTTTATTATTTTATTGTTATTTATGATGGAACGTTACTCGTATTCAGAATTAACTGATAAGCATTTTATATTTCGTGAATGTGGAGGTAATTCTCGAGTTGCAGCAAGAAGATATTTAGAAAGATTTCCAAATATACATCAACCGCGCCATACCACTTTTGCTTCCATTAAGCGTCGTGTTTCTAAAACAGGTAGTTTTTTAATTAAAAAATTCACGAACTTTTACTGTCCTACTACTTAGACGAGAATATTGTGAATGGTTGATGAAGAGTTTCATAGAATATCCTCATATTGTTGCTCGAATTCTTTTTCCGGACGAAACCTGATTTACTAGAGATGGCATCTTTAATTTCTATAATTTCCTCAATTGGGCAGGTGAGAATCCAAACGTAATTCAAGAAGGTCGCTTTCAACATAAATTCAGCATGAATGTCGGGGAATTAATTATGGTCCCTTTACGCTACCCAACCGACTAGACAGCGCTGCATATTTGGAGTGTTTGCAGAGTAACTTGTGGGAGTTTCTAGATGTGTCATGAGATGTCAGAGCTCAGACACGCGCAGTTCCCTGACTGGTTGATTGGACGAGGTAACGATGCTACTATAGTCTGGCCGTCTAGATCACCGGATCACAATCCCTTAGATTTCTTTGTTTGGCGTGTTGTCAAAGAAAAGGTCTATTCAGTACCAGCAATGACTAGAAACGATCTTTGGAATCACATTGTTAAAACGTTTTAGGAAATTAGGCAAATTCCAGGAATATTTTGATCAACGCGAATGTCTGTAATACGTCGAGCGAATTCTTGCGTTCAAGTAAGTGAGGGTCACTTTGAGCAATTCTTTTAAAATAAGTATTTTGTTTTAATATTTTTATTTTTTAATTTTTATTTTAAAAAGTATTATTAAAATAAAGCAATTATTATCGAATAAGCACAGATCACAGAATACCAACAGATTTTTCAAATTTAAAAAATTTAAGAGACAAAATTTATTTATTTTAAAATGTATTACCAAAATAAAACAGAAAAATTTTCATTTATTTTGCACAAATAGTTTTTTTTAAGGCTTGAAAGTCGACGCCGATGCTGAACGGGTAATCCTAGTGATGCGATTTTTTTTACATTTCTATCAAATTTTCATAATTTACAGAGCTGAGTGAATTTTCTACATTTTAAATTTAAGTTCGAAAGCGTTTAACTTTTTAGGGGTGCAATTTGGGAACTCACTGTAGAAGTTTGTCGGTGATTTTCCGGGGCACCCTCTATATTAATGTATATTTTGTTTTAATTCAGTTATAATTATGTTATTTATAAAACCACTTGGAAGTTAATATAAATGACTGCGTTTTTTACTTAAAAAAAGTCAAATGCAGCAAAATAAAAGCATGTATGCAATACCAATAGGTTCATTGGAGTTTGAACTTCTTTGTGATTTCTCTCCTATTTACAAGTAACACATTCTCTTGTAAAATAAGCACGACCTTACCAAATAATCATGACCTTCTTGAAAACAGAGGTATGTGAGGATAGCCCAGTCTTTTTTAATAATATGATTTGAACATGTGAATAATTAACTACTAATTATGAGCCATTTTACGCTGTTGTGATTAAATTTTGCGCCCCAATAGAAGATATGTTGTAGCAAAAATGTTATGAATATGGTTAACCATACGGAGCAACAAAATTTGGAATTCATAATTTTTTCTGATGAAGTAATTAGGCATCAATTAGGCACCATCTTGCATCGTTAGAATTACATTTTGCACCATTGCAGGAAAGAAGTTATTGTTACATTACATTCGCACGACACATGAATTTCTGCATAAACCAATTTTTTTCCTTTTAGAGTCATTAGCCGCCAATCATGCACTGTTTTCCGATGGTAAAATAAATTTTTACGTCCCCATGGGAAATACGCAATTGCGTTGCGTCGATAAGGCAAACCTAATATAATACAAATTCTTATTTTCTTGTATGATAATTACGCACCTATTATGCGATATTTTGTGCCGTTAATTTTGCACCTCTAGAGAGAACAACTAACTTACAGCTAACTTCTCAGCCGTTAATTTAAATCATAAATAAATTTTTCCTTATTATTCGGCGACAAATATGCCTTGATTAGAGGCTCTAAAATAAAATTTTGCCCCTCCATAGGAAATAAATTATTGGTAAAATTACATTGACAAACTTGACTTCATAGACCTATGAATCAATCTTGCACGATAATTAGGCACCTATTATGCGTCGTTAAAGATAAGCTTTACTTGGCTTTCCTATAGACAAGAAATTATTGTGAAAATTAAATCGACACTTTACAACCGCAAACATTTCGATAAATTTGCAACCCAATAGAAAGTAAGACAAAGCACAAAGGAAAGGATACTGTGGAGATGGAGGATGGCAGCCTAGCACTATAGCCACGAGTTGAGACTGATGTGTATGGTGCTAAGGGAGTTATCGTGAGTTAAAGAGCGAAAAGGTGTGTTAAACAGAACGAATTGGTATCACCGGGTAATGTGATTTAGAATGAAAGCTTGTTTTCATTTGGCTTGTAGCTGATTAGATTTCAAGCGAAACCCAGCGCGCGGAGAGGGGGGTTTGTTAGGGGCAGGTTTTGGTTTTTATCAAATATTTCTAAAACAGCTGCATGTTTCACAGATATAAAAATACCCACGTATAGACCTTATACATATCTATTAATTAAGTTGTATGCAATTTTTTGATACGGTGCGTAATTTAGGTAGAATTTAAGTGTTAGTTCAAATTCTTTAAATATTTGAATAACGATTAATTTTATAAGAAAAGGTGTAGACATATTTTTTAAAGAAAATTGAATTTTACACAACTTTTCTTTATAATGTTTCTTAATATAACGCATGGTAAGTAAAAATTAATTAAATATCAATGAAAATGGTTGAACTGTATTACTGAAATCTTATAGAAGCGAGCGGCTTTGGAATTTTTTTTTAGTTAGCATGTATTTATGACATAAATTATTGTTTTTGTTTTTACAGTGTTGCCTGTTTTCGTTATGAAAGTATAAAGCGTAGCTACCCTCAAAAATTATATTAAAAATTATTTCATTTCCTTTAATTATTTAAATTAGCATCTAGATGTCTATTAACCTCTGTCTGTCATGAAGTTTTAAACGCCTGTTTGACATAGATTATTGTTTTCATAATGTTGCCTATTTTCGTAATGAGCTTATTATAAAGGAGGTTGCATAATTATCCTAAAAAAAATGTTACTAAAATAATTTCATTTCCTTAATTTCCATTTTGCAGGTTGGAATGTCGTGTGGTGTTCCACTCCAGATATTTTTAATAATGTGATTTGAACATATTTATAATTAAGCGCAATTATGAGTCATCTTACGCTGTTGTGATTAAATTTTACGACCCAACAGAAAATAGGTTGTAGCAAAAATGCTTTGAATGCGGCTAACTTTACGGAGTAACAAGATTTGGTATTAATATTTTCTTCTGATGAAGTAATTAGGCACCATCTTGCATCGTTAAAATATATTTTGCACCCTTACAGGACAGAAGTTTATGTTGCATTACATTGACACGACTAACTTCACACACGTGAATTTCTGCATAAATAAATTCCTCCCTTTGAATTGATTAGGCTGTTGATACGCTGTTCTGCGCCGCTAAAATAAAATTTTGCGTCCCCATAGGAAATAAGCAATTGCATTACGACCTGTTAATTTTGCACGTTTAGAGGTCACAACTAACTAACAGCCGTTAATTTAAAACATCAATATTTCGTTATGAAGTGATTCGGCGCCAAATATGCGTTGAAATGCGCCTCTAAATTAAAATTTGGCCCCTCCGTAGGAAATAAATTATTAGTAAAATTGCATTGACAAGCTTAACTTCATAGACTTATGAATACATCGATAATTAGGTACCCATTATACGTCGTTAAGGGTAAACTTTGCTTGGCTCTCCTATGGGCAAGAAATTATTGCAATAGTTAAATCGACACTTCACAACCGTGAACATTTCGTAAATCATTTTTTAGGCCCCAATATAAAGTAAAACAAAGCACAAAGGAAAGGAGGACATCGAGGATGGCAGTATAGCACTATGGTCAGGAGTTGAGACTGAAATGAATGGCGCTAAGGGAGTGAGAAATTGAGACAAAGCACAAAGGAAACTATACTGTGGAGATGGAGGATGGCAGCTTAGCGCTACAGCCACGAGTTGAGACTGATGTGTATGGTGCTAAGGGATTGATTGTGAGTGAAAGAGCGAAAAGATATGTTAAACAGTACGAGTTAGTATTACCGGTTAATGCGAATTAAAATGAAAGTATAATTTCGAAAAATTTTTCTCGTTACATGCTATCCACCGGCGAATAAAGAAAAAGACCAAATGTGTGAGAACTTCTGGAACGATGTAGAGAGCGTGTTGAACGTGAGTAGGTCAAACGAAAAAGTAGTGATGTCAGAAGATATGAATGAATAGGTGAATGTACAGAGATAACATATTGAGCGCATCCTAGGGAAGTTCGAAAACGAAAGAGTCAATGAAAATGTTGAACGTCTGGTGAGCATCTATGTGGAGATAAATCTGTTTGCATCTAATACATGGTTTAAACATAAAAATGTGGAAATGTATACATGGCAAAAAGGTGAATCTAACAGTATGATTGACTTTATAGTGTATAGTGAACGAGTTAGAAACCTGGCGAGAGATACAAAAGGAATGCGCGGATCGAAGTGTGGATCAGACCACTTTTTGGTTGTATCAAGGGTGTGTTTAAAGCAAAGATGGGCCGGGAGAAGTAAAGCAAACGTAGTGCGAACATCCAGAATTAGGTTAGAAAAACTGGTAGATAACGGTGTGAGAATGAAATATGCAGATTTTATGAGTAGAGCGGTGAATGTGGATGAAGCAATGTGGAACGAACAAATAAAAGACAATGACGTTGAAAGTGCGTGGATAAGCTTTGAATGTCTGTGTTGTAGACAGAAAAAATTTGCTCGACAGTAATCGGTAAAAAAAGCAGTATGTAAAAAAAAAGATGCGTACATGACAATGATTGCTGCAAAAAATGAGACTGACAGAAACCGATTGTATGAGTTGTACAGATTAAGAAACAAAGAATCAAAGGAGGTAGTGAGAATAAGTGGCGGCGGAAGGAGAGAAAATGTAGAATTATTTTGAGGGAAACAAGAAACTCTCCTACAAATGGGTCAAAAATATAAGGCGTGCCCCAAAACGGAACGCTGCAGGAGCAACGAAATAGTATGGGACGATTGTGAATTTTTCGGAAAACTGTACGGTAGTAAGGAAAATGAGACTGAACGGTTTAATAAGGGGAATGTAGAATGAATAGTGAATGAAACTGAGGAGAATGCTGAGCAAACGAGACAGAGAAAACGGTAGCAAAGTTGGAAAGTGGTAATGGAGCAGACGTGGATGAAATACTAAAATATGGGCGTGCAAAGATTGTGCGAAGATGGTTTGCATTATTCAACACATGCCTTAAGTGTGGAAAAGTGGCGACTGATTGGAAGAGCGCGATCATTCTACTACTATGCTGGGTGTCCCATAATGGATTGTACACAGAACCATGGTAGAAGCCGATTTGCCAAATATGACCTTAGTACAATGTTGATAATTAGCATGTTACAGGGTGTTCAAGTCGAAGATGATTAAATTGTTCATGGCTCTAACTTTTTTAATACCCTGTATTTTTGTACTAAATTTAATAGAAAGGTTTTCTAACCTAAGGCCGTAGAACAATGTGTTAAATCGCTTTTTCCAGTGGTGTAAAACATAAATGATAAGCCCCTTAACCCCTCCTAAACATTCCACCACTGTGTGAATATCAGTTTCAACTTTACATTCATATTTTTCAATGTCTTGTACTCTTGTTAAGAACCAATAAAGTGGATAATTATCGAGATATTATCCATTAAAGAGGTAAAAACACAGTAATTATAACTTATTTTTCTGCCTATCTACAGCACATTTTGTAGTAAAAACCAAAATCATGTTTGATTATTATCTTTTTTTTTTGTTAAGCTGGATTCCCAACAAGAGTACACAATTTTATTTTCGAAATAATGAATTCTAAACAGACCGATCCCGTTTTTGCAGCAACAAAATAAATTTTAATACACAATAATATTACATAATTACTTTACTAAATTTTCAAAATGAGCTCCACCAACATCGATACATTTCCTTATTCTTTTTGTAAAAGATTGTCCAACTTTAAAAATTATGGCAGGCTCACCCCTCCTAAATGCTCAATGTCTTGTACTCTTGTCAAGTACCCATAAAGTAGATAATTATAGAGATATTAACCATTAATGAGGTAAAAACTCAGTAATTATAATTAATTTTTCTGCCTATCCACAGTACATTTGGTAGTAAAACCAAAACCATGTTTTATTATTATTTTTATTTTATTATTCTGGATTCCTAATAAGGGTACAGAATTTTAATGTCAAAATAATAATTGTAAACAGAGCGATCCTGACCAAAAATTATAGCTATTTAGCAAAAATGACCTTTAGTAAAATGTTGAAGTTAACAAATTACGCAATGTTAAATTTTTTACGTTTTATTAATTATTTTAGAAGAATACAGTCTTTGCAGCAACAAAATAAATTTTATTACATAATCTTATTACAGAATGAATACATCTTCAAAATGCGCTCCACCAGGATTCAACATTTCTTTATTCTTTTTGTAAAATATTGTCTAACTTTAGAAAATATGGCAGGTTGATTTCTAATAAACTGTGCGGCGTTTTGTATCTGTTGCCATAATTCCTATCGATTATTAATTCTTTAGGAATAAACTAATTTCACTTCCCCTTCCAATCCAACGATGACGAAACTGCAAATTTAAAATAGTGAGCTGGAGCTCCATCCTGCATAAACAATAAATTCTGCTTCAATTCATCGAAAGGTTCAGTTTGCAGGAAGTTCAGATATGAAGCAGCATTTAAGTTTGGTGGTGATTCATATGGCCCCAATAACTGATCTCTCCTAAATTCCAGACCAAAACATTAATTTTGAATTCTTGTTCAAAATGTGATTCCCTAGGTGTATGTTGATTTTCCACATCTCAATAATGGGAATTCCGCCAGTTAACTACTCCTCTTCGGGTGAAAGCTGCTTCATCCGTAAATAAAACCTTTTCGATAAAATTACGATTTATCCATTCTACACGTGCGTGCGGGAAGATCTCTAGCTAAAAAATTCTGTACCGCGTTCATAACAAGAGTATATATTTCACGTGCAAGATATTGCAAAATATGAATTTATAGTTTAAATTGATATTGATATTAAAGCAGTTGTGTAATATTATTGTGTAATAAAATTTATTTTGTTGCTGCAAAGACTGTATTATTCCAAAATAATTAATCGAGTACATAAAATTTAACACTGCGTAAATTGTTAACCTCAACATTTTACAAAAAGTTATGTTTGTTAAATAGTCGTAATTTTAGGTCCGGATCGCTATGTCCACAATTCATTACTTCGAAAATAAAATTGTGCACTCTCGTTAGGAATCCAACACAATAAAGTAAAAATACTAATAATTAATAATAAAAATAAGTTATAATTACTGCGTTTTTACCTTCTTAATGGTTAATATCTCGATAATTATCCACTTTATGGGTTCTTAACAAGAGTACCTATTTTACGTAAAAGACATTGGAAAATATGAATTTATAGTTGAAATTGATATTCGCACAGTAGCGTAATATTTAGGAGGGGTGAAGTGGTTTATCATTCATGCTGTACTTCACTGGCAATAGCGGTTTAACATATCCTTTACTACGGTTGGGTGCGCCTTAGGTCCCCTAAATTTAGTACAAAAATACAGGGTATTAAAAAAGTTAGAGCCATTAACAATTTCATAATTTTAAACTTTAACACCCTGTAACTTGACTAACGTCATATTAGGCAAATCGTGATAATATTAGGTCAGGGTTCTGAGTACAATTCACTATGGGATACTTAGATGCGTGCCGTGCAAACACTAGCTCAAAATAGCGTCGGCCAAATAGGCGCTGAACGAAAAGAGATCGAAAATACATTTTATCATCATCATATTACCATTTTTTTTTAGAATTTGTTGTATTGAGACTGCTTGATCCGATTGTAGGTGACTATAATAACAACAAAATAATAATTAATTCTTTCCATAGTGCACACAGCATTGTATAAAAGAACCCTAAAATGTTTAAAGTATGGACGTCAGCTATGTGTGCACAGTTATGACAAACAGCAAATGTTAGTGTTGGCCAGTATATGGTCCGACAGCAAATGTTAGTGTTGGCCAGTATATGGTCCGAATTTTGCCCAAATTGCAAGTTGACACCAATTTCGTTGGGGACTGGCAACATGGATTCTCTCGGTCATCAAGAGGTAGACATTGTGGTTCATGAGTGTTGGTGAATCATTTTCGTTGTGGTCAAAGCGAAATTGATTTTCTCGATGACTAAGAGGTAAATTATGTGGTCTACCAGAGTTGGGAAGCATTTGGGCCGAATATTTCCTGAAATACTTATTTATATACTAATTTACTTGGTCTTATCACAAAATTGATTGCCTCGATTTCCAACGACCAAACTGTGTGACCCATGCGTATTGGTTAGCCTTTGGGCAGAATTGTGCCCAAAATTTGTGTGTGGCAACACTGCAAAGGGATTTCCTTTATAAGCCATGAGTGTTGTCAAGTTTGGAGTGAACATTGTCCAAAATCTATTATACTCCAATATCGTTGGATTCGCGAGAAAATAGATTTTCTCAATTACCAAGAACCAATCTATGCGACACTGCCATTTTTGCCAGCATTTGGGAAAAATTTTGCCCAAAATGTTGCAACACCAATTGCGGTCACGTCAAAGTTGGTTTTGTGGATAACCACAAGCTAGATTGTTGTGGTCTATAAGTGATGGTCGGCATGTAGGCCAAATTGTAACAAGTAATTTAAGTGTTATACAAAATAAAACTCACCTAATTTTAAATTTAAATTTCATACAAAATAAAACGCATTTAATAATGTGTGATAATAAAATTACATTCGGTCAATTTAAGTTGTCTATCCTAAAGGCGTTTCACATTAAGCATACTTATTTAATAACTTCTAAATAATCAAAAAAAGGTTATCTTTTGGGTCAGCTTAGAAGGAGCTGGTTTTAAAATTTGCTTTATCTAAGTTCATTTTTGGTTGTCAGAACTAAAAGAGAGAGTTGCTAGACTTTAGAGTGACATTAATTAATTCAAAATTAAACCATTATATATATGGGATTAACACTCTCTAGTCGGTACGTTTGCTAAGTTTAAAAGTAGCTGTTTGATTAGAATTCTTCCATTAAGTGGATCAAAAAGCATTTCCCTCATCACAAGGCCATAAAATCTGGCTTTACCGTCTTACCGTTGTCACCATTCTCAACATACAACAGCCCGTCATTTTAATGTTGGTACGGACAACAAATTAGCATAAAGTAATTGGCGTAACAATAGGGTTGGAGTATAATCGACTGTACTACCCGAAGAGAAGCACGTCGCAGAAACTGCAATTTGTGAATGGCTCGAAATTATTCCATTCTCTGCACACTGCGTGTGAACATCGTGTGGGCCCTATTAAGGTCTGAGCCTACGAAACCATCAACCAAAGGTTTGGCGTCTACATTATTTATTTTAACCATCAAGGACGTCAATTACCTGTGTACGCAATAGAATTAGTTTGCATATCTGTAAATAAAATAAGTAACAGTTATCATAAGATATTGAGGTTACCTTTTCCCATTCGACCTTATTCACTTCAAACATAGTATTGTGAAGGGTTATTCGTGATCCGTACTTATCACTGGATTTCTTTTAATACATAATTTATTATAAATTTGTTAAAAATAATCACATACTTACCCTAACCGCTTTATTCATTGTAACGAATTTTTATCGTTGTGTGGAAATTAATTATAGTGTCACAAGGCCTACTGTTCATTAGATGTACCGATAACATCTTGGCAAGTTTAAAGGTACCGGTTGCGTCGCAAGCGCTTACACTGAAACCTGTACGTAGTAGACGCCTCCGGTTAGGTTACGTAAAGGTTTACAAGGTAATTAACTTGATTATTAAGGGAACTGGGATACCCCTAACTTTATACATGTCATAATTTTGCTTTATTTTGTAGTAATAATTATATTAAAGAAATATTCTTACATTATACGTTTAATTTAATTCAGTATTCTTTTATTTCTTTATTGTGGGAACTAGATTCCGGCTTGGCCTTTTCCAGGAGGTTAATCTTACGGCTCTAAAGTGCCTGGCGCCTATTAAATAATTAAGATTGAGTTTGACATCGTCTGTCACATCTGTACAGGTAAGGTTATGCCCACACCCAGACATTGAGTTAGCAGCACGATTTTGTACTACCGTCCCACAGCGAAGCAGAGTAGTAAATTTAGTTGTGCTGCATTCCTGCAGATTGAGTGACAATTCCTAGATAAGCAAAAGTTGTGCTTCACAAAAGAACGTTTGTTACAGTACAGGGCGTCCCGGAAAATCACCAACAGGCTTCTACAGTGAGTTTTCAAGGCCCTCTTTAAATTTTATCCCAAAATGCACCCTTAAAAGTTATACGCGTAAATACGTAAATTACAAATGTAGAAAAATCATTTACCTTTTATTGATTTTTATACAGTCAACCTATCAAATACAAGCCAAAATTTGATTGAAATTTAAAAAATCGCATCACTAGAACTACCCGCTCAGCAGTGGCATCAACATTCAATCCCTTTTTCCTTCCATCGGGTCCTTCTACCCAGCTGGTTCAGGAGACACTGCAGCCTGTATGGGTTATTGCGTTCTCCCTAGTGGTCTGTTACACCCAGTCCGCTATCTTAACGCCCTGTAGCAAAGCGCACATGTGACTCGTGGAATGTGTGTTTAAGTCTTCCGGTTCTATTTTTGAGTAGCCGAAAATTCGCTGTCTTGTATCAGCCAGCGAGTCGCAGTCACATATGATGTTTGTAGCTGTTTCTGGTTCCTCACCGAAAAATCTCCATTCAATTTCTTGATTTCCTTAAATGGCTCTTAATAGGTGCATGTTCTGTCAAGCGGTCGGTAATAATCTTAAGTTGTGTCCTGCTTAGCGTGAGTAGTTCTGTGGTGCTTTTACGCATGATCGGTTTATGCATGCCTTGCTATGTGATATCCCTGGTATGTTTATCCAGTATGATTGGTGTTTCTCGCGAATTCATTCGCTGATACAGCTACGGATTGTGTTCTTGTTACTCCCAATGAAGGGTCGGGCGATAAAATGGGCCCGCTGATCCCTGTCTTGAGAGTGAAAGAGTTACATTGTTCCTTTCTCCCAGGCCGTTGAGTTCTTCGTAACATTCCCAGACCAGTTTAGATGAGGCCTTAAAACTTGATAGTACTTTTAGGGCCGCCTGGCTGTCAGATGAGATATAGATACGTCTTCCTCTGTAGGCCTTTCTATTATTTTCCCGCGCACATTAAAGTATCGCGTATATTACCGTTTGCAAACCGTGGCGTGCTTGCCAAAATGGATAATGATACCTTGCCTTGGCTTCACACCGTGTATGCCCGCTTCAGCACCCGTCACGGTTTTTGAACCGTCCGTGTATCAGATTAGACTTCCAGGTGGGAATTTGTATCCCTGTTCATTCCACGCTGTTCGATCCTGAATTATGACCTCGAAGAGTGTGACAACGAGATGTTTTGGCGTCATATGGTCCTTTCTCATATAAAGTACGGGGTCTCCAATGCTGTCAATTAACCTAGTATGTTCTGTGTCTGTACATAAATTGTACTTTGAATTCTGCAATCTGTATAGCCCAATCTAGGGTGGAGGGGGTTCAGTAGGGTTTCCATTGCAACGGTAGGCGAGGTTCTCGTTGCCCCCTAATGCCTAGACAGGTAAGTCTTTGTATGTTGCCTAGTTTTAGTTTGGCGGTTTCCTGCTTCATCTTTGCTCCCCACGCCAAAACCGCATAGGTTATTGCCGGTCTGACTACCCTTGTATATAGCCAGTGCACCATAGTTGGTCTCAGACCCCATGTTTTATCACAAGTGCGCCTAACTACCGCAAGGGTGATTTCCGCTTTTCCAATAATTCTCTCAATGTGTTGGTTCCAGGAAAGTTTGGAGTCTAAAATGACACCCGAACGTTTTACCTACTCCCGACATATGGTTTACTTCACCGCCAAGAACGATAGGCCCTAAATCCTCTAGGCTCCTCCTTTGTGTGAACGGTACTATGGTAGTTTTTTGGGACTGACTTTTAGGCCTTCCTCTCTATCCATCTAGTTGTTACATTCAGGGCCCTTTCCATGCGCTCACTGACTGTACTGGAAAATTTCCTTCTAATAGGATGACTAAGTCTTCCGCGTATCCTAGGAATGAGAATCCTTCGTTGCTGAGGTCCACTAGCAGCCCGTCTATGACAAAGTTCCACAGTAGGGGAGATAAAACTCCCTGTCACCCGGACTGCCACAGTCTCGTTAACACTGAACCCTTAAAAAATTATTTTCCAAAATAAATTAAAACTCTTCTGCTTTATTTCGGAAATACATTTTAAAATAAAGGAATTTTGCCTCTTACATTTTTTTTCTAAAATCGATGGGTTTAAAAATAATTTGTATTCTGTAGCAACTGATCCGTGCTAACTTGATAATTCATTTAGTAGTAGGCTACATCTTTAAGGCAAAACAATATTAGTTGTTTCTCAAGAGTTGTAACGTATTCCTGTTTATTATTATATTGTTATTTATGGTGGAACGTTACTCGTGTTCGGAATTAACTGATTTTTATTTGGCGAAGGTGAAGGTAATTCTAGAACTGCAACAAGAAGATGTTTAGAAAGCATACCGCACCATACTGTTTTTTCTTCCATTAACCGTCGTCTTTCGGAAACAAGTAATTTCTTGGAAAGCAAGCTAAATTCTGGACGTTAACGTCACATTAGAACTGTTTAGGTACAAGAGAGTATATTGGAAATTATTGAGGATTATCCAATCACTAGACGCTAAGTATAATACTGACTTTCTAAAACATCGGTATACCTAATGGTACTGTGAAAATAGATGCCGGGGAAAAAAAGTTGTATGAATTACTGACATAATTCAATATCACCTACTCATTCCCAAGTTTTGGCCTTTCATTCCTGAGATACTATGTATATATACTTTCCCTATATTTTACGTATATAAGTATAGAAGGTACACACTAGTACTGTATGCATTATTCATCGGACATTAATTGCAAACATATAGTTGATATATTGCAAATTTTTGTCAGATATGTACAGCACATATTTGGAAAATATGATTTTGTGATATAGACTGAAGATATTTTCGAGAAATCGGACATATATTTCTAAGGTATATTTAGGGGATGTATGTGACTAATATTTGGAATTGATGGGTTTTGTTGTAGGTAATACACATATCATATGCAAATATATGATGTATATTTGTCAGATATGTTCAGGGCACATGCATCAATGATATCTACATAAGATATCCACAAATATGCTATTGAAATATTTATATATAATTGGCCAATATTGAAAAGTGTTGCATTTGTATATTTAGCTAACTTTGTCAACAAACATATGCGTGGTATATTGCGTACTACTAGGGTTTCCTTATCGTCCTTTGCTCAATGTTCGGTTATGCAAAATATGTCTTAGGGTCGAAACGTTTAAATAACGTATAGTTCGTCAGTTTTATTTCGCAAGCACTGCATGCTTAGATGTACTGTACACAAGTTTATGAAATTTTCTTTTTTAATTTGTGTAGCTGACAAAAACGTTTAATAATAGTGCCCCTAGGCCGCACAACTGAGTCATTAATTATTTCTAATTTATCTAATGGGACAGTAATTTTAAACGATGCATTTTTATTAGGTTCCCTCATAGTTAGTTTTTCATAATAGGATTCATTGCACATGTTTTTAATATGATTATTCACTTGATCAAGTGTTGTAAACATGTAGATAAGCCAATTTATCAGCACTTTTAAGATCAGATGCTGTTGGTAGGTTAGGTTTCTTCGCTGATTTTTATTTGAATCTTCTGTTTTATCGCGCACGCACACACGCACGCACGCGCGCACGCGCGCATACACGCACGCACGTACGCACTCATTCACGTACACACGCACACACGCACGAAAGCACGTACCCACGCATGCACGCACACACGCGCACGCGCTCACACACACACACACATAATCATATATATATATATATATATATATATATATATATATATATATATATATATATATATATATATTTCGAAAACTATCAATCTGATCAAGAAAAGTTTTATACATAAATGTATTAGTATTTTAATATCTACACAACAAGCGTATTAGAAACTCTGTATTACATTTGACGTTTCAAACGTCAATGCCAACTATTTTTTAAATATGGACCTGATGGTAAAGGCAATTTAATTTTAAGTTCAAATATATATCACAACTACACATTTTTCGACTTTTCGTCAAATATTATCAGTATTTTGGTATTCTTAAATCTATGTTTTGTTATGTCTAGAAGTGAAGTTAGCATTTGAAATCGATTGCAGGTCGTATTAACAATAGATAAATATAACACAATATTATTCATTCAAGGTAACCCCTTAGGTCAAAAATATTTGCAAAGGACGCATAGAAAGCAGTTTAAGAACGTAATTTGTTTATTTGTCACATTAAGGTCAGATTTTTGTTGAGTGAAAGTTATGCGAATTCGTAATTCTGCCATTTCAAAATGAGTTTTTTAATAAAGAAAATTAGATATAGTGTTTGCATTACGTAATGCTAACAAAGCTCGTGAAAATTACCATTGTTTGTACCCAGAAAGAAGAGTTCCTAATGCAAAAACTTTTTTCGATCAACAAGAAATCTAAAAGAGTATAGTTCCTTCTATAAGCCACAAAAAAGGTAAACAACTGTTACAGCAGCTCATGTTAAAGAGCAATTAAGTATATTAGGTTGGAATTACATTATTTTAATTGAGTTCAAACGATTTTTTTACAATCCACGAGATAATATTGATTTTATCATTGACGGGTTTCAAGAATTGTGTTAATCAAGATGTTTCTAAGAGAGATTGAAAGAAAAGTTGGAGTATCGAAAACGTCGGCTAGAAGAATTTTACTGCGGAATAAATTTAGACCTTACCACTGCCGAAAGGTTCAACATCTGTAAACGATAGGTTACCACGGAAGGAGGATACTTTGAAGCGGTATTTTGATACGAGGCGACTGGATCCTCATGCCGCAAAATTTGATGGACTGCCGAAAGCAGCTTCTGCAATAATGGTTGATTTAAAAGAAACATTCATTATAGTTGGACGCGGGGAAACATTTCCATCGCGAAACAGCATTTCAAGATAGATTCGGCATCAACGTTTGTCTCGGAATATTGATTCAAAAGTGATGGGTCCCTTCTTCTTTGACGGGAATTTGGCAGCCACCATCTAGCTAAACTGTACAACATAGATCATTTTCATGATTTCATGTTTTGTTTATTTTCAACAAGACTGCGCAACAGCACACCTCGACCCCGATGTATTCGTTTTCTAAACAATTTTAAGCCGAATTATTGGATTGGTATCAATGGACCTATAAACTGGCCTCCACGGTCGCCGTATCTCACCAATATGGATTTCTCCATATATGGGGTTTTATTCAAGATAAGGTGTACGAAACAATGTGTCGGGGCTTGGAGGATTTAATTTATAAAATACGGTAGGCATATCGCAAAATTTCGCGACGTCATACAGGGTTTCTAATACTCTTATTGTGTAGATATTGAAATACTAACAAATTTATGTATAAAACTTTTTGATCAGATTGATAGTTTTCGAAATAGCGTCGATTAAAAATTTTGCACGTTTTCACATTTTCCTAATATCTCGAAAACTACACATAATTTGGCAACTCTGTCAACAGCATTAAAAGCCTTCAAAATGACAACTTTTTCTGCTTCAACACTAGAAATACGGCGTAATTTGTTTATCTATAAATACGATACCGGTCAAATTGACCAGAGTTAAGTTGCTTCTAAATACTTGTCCGTCACAGGCCATTGCAGTATTGCGACATGTGAATACCGTTTACAAAATCAGTTGCAATCCAAACGGCGCGCTGCATAGATATCAGACTATTAACATTTACGTAAATAATTCGTTTGTCTACAAGTAAAAAAATTCTAGTACATGGTGCCTTGTGTTCTACATGGTATGGATTTGTATTTTGCTGTGAAAACAATAAGAAACAGGGAAGAGGTACTCAAAGTTTTTAATTTGTTTATAATTAGGAAGCATTTCGGCTAATAAGGTCCATTAACTTTCGGATAATAAGGCCCATTAAACGGTGGACCCTGTTAAACGACGATGTAAAACAATTTCTCTTTTTCTAAGTTTCTCCATCAACAATACCAACAAAAGTGATGCAGCTAGCAAATTGGACTGAAAAACAACTTCAAGCTTCGATTAACGCAGTGGGAGGTAATGAATTGTCGCAAAGAGAAGCTGCTCAGCGTTATAATGTACCTAGGAAAACTATTAGAAATCAACTAAAATCTGGCCTTCTAGATAAAGAATAGGACGATCCAGGATATTAACTCCCGATCAAGAAAAACAATTTTGTGGATGTTTCGTGTGTGCCAAATTGGAATTTCCCTAGCATCATTGTTGGTACGTCGCTCTGGATGCAAATTCTGTGTTGAACACAACGTTCCACACAGATTTGATGCTGCCAAAAAGGTAGCTGGTAAGGACTTATTATATGGTTTTTTGAAGTGGAATCAAAATTTGTCGAAAAGCAAGGTGCAACTGATAAACCAAGCACGTACCCAAAATTTAAATAAATTTATAGTGGATGATTACTTTAAGAGGTTATCGAAAATTTTTCATGAAATGTACCTGCATCAAAATCCACTGAATTTTTTCAGTATGGGCGAAAAGGGATGCCGAAACTATATATCAACAACAGCAGGTTATTGGCCAAAAAAGTACGAAGCGTGTCCACTTAGTTTTTTCTGAGCACGCAGAAAATGTGACCATTGCTGGGTGCTAGGAAATAGTATCCCACCTATGGTCACATTTAAGGGAACGAGATTAAAACCTGAATGGGAAGAAAACTTACCACCAGGTACCCTGGTTAAAATGGCGGAAAAAGGTAGCATGACCAGTGAACTTTTATTGCTTTTCTTACGCTTCTACATCGTTACAAGGGTACAGACACTACCTTGCTAGTGTCGGATGGAGATGCTTAACACTTGGATGTGTCCATAACCGAGGTTGCAGATGAATTGTATATAGAGATGTTTTGCATGCCGTATACAAAGCGGTTTATCGGTGCTTTGAACATCATTGAGGCCAAGAAGTCATCAGATTTTGGGAAGCAAATCCAGGCCGTCGTTTGAACAAATCTCGCTTTGGAAGAATTCTTTCTAGAATTTGGCCCAATTGCATGTCACCCTCGAACATTATTAACGCCTTTCGATCGACAGTCTTGTATCGACTTAATTCTACTGTAATTACTGATTCAGCTTTCGCCCCCTCATTACCAACTGAACGATCTGACGCTGTGCAAATTGATCAGAATAATCCTTATAATGGAAACCATATTTATCTTAATAGCTGTAACAATCAGCCTAATAACGTTAATGATATGCAATTCCTGATAGGATCAAAAACTCTTCTCAAACACCTGTCAA
Organism: Vesta saturnalis; assembly: GCA_036346205.1. NCBI lineage: Eukaryota > Metazoa > Arthropoda > Insecta > Coleoptera > Lampyridae > Vesta > Vesta saturnalis. The sequence continues at coordinate 594,488 of JARFJB010000966.1, read as the reverse complement.
AATTAATGGTACGACACAGCAACTGTATGCCTCGTTAAGTCTTAAAAAATGACTCTCTACACCTGAACTGTTTAAATTGAAATGAATCAAGACCCAAAATATCTCAATTGCAGGGCTCAGTTGGTAACAAGAGAATTGTTCTCTACATCAAGTTTTTAATCCAGAGCTATAGTGTCCAAAAAAGGAATAAAGAAATAACCAATAGCATCATCATCGAATGTGTTAGTGATAAAACGCCCAAAGGGCAACCTTCCAGAAAGTTGGTACCACGAAATACGTATTGGTTTCACAAAGGTCGCTAAGATGTGTACGTTGTGATTAAGTTTTGTTTTTTCGCGAAGAAAAGCGCCTATAAACTTATGTTCAGAAGCGCTTCGTTTAGGATGTACAGGGTGTAAAATTTAAAAAATAAATCACATTTTAGTAATATCTCTCGATCGCATCGAGCTAATTTCACGAAATTTTGTATCCGGGGTTTATTTGGACGAGAAATTCAAATTCATTGACGATTTCGGTGTATTTTCTAGAGGGCGCCACAAGCGACTATTATGAAACCCTCAAACCACTATAACTTTTTTTATGCCACATTATATGTCACTTTCGATTGGAAAAATATTTTTACTGACCTTTTCGTTTAAAAAAGGTACACCTTATTGAAGTCGCTAGGACCAACAGTTTCCGAGAAAAACGCATCTAAAGTTGATGATAAAACAATAATTCTACAACAAAATAACAGGAGATCAACTTAGCACTACCAAATTAACACTAATAAATTAACTCTCAAAGACTTGCTTCAAAAATACCACCACCAACTTCAATACATTTTTCAATTCTAGGAAAAATGTTACGTACAGGGTTATTTAATTTTACAGGAAGCTCTTTTATTTGCGTAGATGTGGCCATTATACGACCGATCAGCTTATCACGTGTATCGTTAATGAATTTTAATTTCTCGTCCCAAGAATATAATTTCGTGAAATTAGCTTGAGGCGATGGAGAGAAAAATTGTTTTATTTTTTTAACTGTTACACCCTGTACATCCTAAACCAAGCGTTTCCGAGCATAAGTCTATAGTCACTTTTTGCTTAAAATTAAACGTAAAATAATTTACTGGAGTAACTACGTTTCCTCATGAAACACCCTGTATAATTTTTCTTGTGGTCTTTATTAACAGAATGGTCGGGTAATAAATCCCATTCGCAACTTTTTTTTGGAAGTGTATTAAAAGTCTCCCATACATTTTAGACTGCAAATATACTTTCAGTTTAATTTATGATAGTTTTTGTTGGTTGTTTTTTGCCTTTTTTTTGAGACAAAGAATTTTTTTCTTAAATGGGCCTTATTTTCCGCACTACCGTACTATTTTAGACATAAGTAATGTCCAGGCATGTGGGAGGCAACACACATTCCACTTTGCCGATTGAACCCGAAAATATTTAGATAGAGAAGGGATACAGTCATTCAATAATGTGTAAAGGTAGCGTGTTAACTGCAATGATTGCCGCAGAGCGCGCTTTCACGTTTTTGACATATTATCAAATTTGTTAACAATCACAAACTAATAAAAATATATAATCCTTAATAAATTATAAAGTATTTTATGTCTCTCGTACCATTATATTGTGTACTGTGTTATCTCGCAAATATCTGTATCGAGATATTAATATCTCGATTAATTTTCAGAATTGTGAATGATCCATCATGGACGAAAACGTATTTAATCATATTAACATTATGTCTTATATATTTTAAATCATGTTTAAATAATTTTTATCTTATATTTCAACCTAAAAGCACTGAAGTTAATGTTACATAATAAATCGATCACTATTAATTATTCTAATGGATTTATAATACATATTACCTTAATTGAGTATGTAGTCTATTTTTATGTAATTTCAAAATACGTAATATTTCTACTTCTATTCTATTTCTACTTACCCTCTACTTCAAAGCTGACCTTGTACCGGCGGTTGATTTTACCCTGGGGGTAGATGCCACCCATTCTGGGGCATGAAAAATATTTCATTGAAAGTAAGTCCAGGAATGGACAAATTGACTAATTCTAGGCAACTTTTGTTGTATAAAGTTTTTTTCTGAAAGTCAATACTTTTCCACTTGTTCGTGAGTGAAGGTGTTAATTTTCCAAACAAAAAAACACGTTTTCAGACGGTTTGTCGCAAATAACTCAAAAAGTAAGTATTTTATAAAAAAAATTATTCTTATTAAAAATGCAGCTTATAAAAAAGCAAAAAGAATGATGTCGGTAAACCCAATATTAACGGAGTACTAGCCTGTTGAAGGTTGGTTCTTAATCGTCAAATGCCAAAATTGAAAGCTTCAACGTGAAATAACCAAAAAACAATGTATTTCTCGAGGAAAACTTAAGGAACATTTTTTAAAGTGCTTGAAAAAACCTTTATTATTGTTTTTTTTTTATAAAAGCCCATAGCATCAACACTAAGCGAGTTATGAAAACAATAAAGTTGGTCCCTATTTCTTTTGCGCGACAAGAAAATGTGAAAAAACCCCTAATTACCACCTCAATTGAAAATAATCATTACCACTTTAAAATTCACTTTATTTATGTACTTGTCATATGCTCTAGAAGTTTGACCGATTTAAAGTGCTTACATACAGAAGTTACTAGTTACAAGTTAAATGCAACAAGTTACCATTTACGAATATATAACTTTAAACGGTCAATTTTTATTCTACAAAAAAAAACGAAAATTTTAAGAAAATCAAAAACTACAATTTTGTACTCTACAAAATTTTGCGTATCATTAATAGTTTGTGAGTTATTTCAAGAAAATGTAATTTTTGCAAAATTACAAAAAGCTCTTTTCACTTCAAGCTCAATGTTTGTTAAAACTAAGCACTTTTAACCGGTCAAACTTCTAAAGCATATTGTACACAAATAAAGTGAATTTTAAAGTGATAACGATTATTTTCAATTATGGTGGTAATTAGCGGGTGATTTTCGTCGATTTTTTTTGTCGCCGAAAATAATAGGGACCAACTTTATTCTCGTCATAACTTGTTTAGTTTTGATGCTGAACAAAAATAAAGGTTTTAAGCACTTCAAAAAACCTTCTACAAGCTATTACTCGTTTGTATTGGGTCTATAGACACCATAAACCTACCATTCTTTTTATTTTTTTATTTGCCACATTTTTAATGAAAATGATTTTTTAGATAAAATACTTACTTTTTGAGTTATTGACGAAAAACCGCCTGAAAACGTGGTTTTTTTGGTAGAAAGATTGACACTTTCACTCGCGAATAAGTCGAAAAGTATAGACTTTCAGAAAAAACCTTATAGAACAAAAGTTGCTTAGAATTAGTCCGTCTATCCATTTTTGGACTAGTGTAAGACTCTAACGTCTACGGTATAGCAGGAAAAAAGATATAAACAAAACTACTGTAGCCTAACAAAAGTAGATTACATAAACGAAACTACTGTAACGTAGCAGAAAAAAAATTGCATGAGCCGGGAATCAAACCTGCCTCGACCGCGTGTCAGGCGACCACTGTAACCGCCAGACCAACCCGCCGTTTTCCATTTTGACGTTGAAACAATAATTTGCGTGTTTGAATTGAAACAAATTGTGATTAGGTTTTTCCAATTTTTGTGTAACTACTAAAAGGGGTTACCCTTCAAACATATAATACTGTTATATGTTCTAAGGGGTTACTACTTGTATAAGCTGAAAAGTTAATATGTAAAAACGCGCTGTGCGCCAATCTTTTGACTGCGCAAGTGTTGTCGCCACTTGTTGGGGAGGTCAATTCCCGCGTTCAATCCAAACAGAATCTATGTTGAAAACCAGTACTGGTTCAGTTAACAGAAGCTTTTTTGAAGTTATTTTACTGTTTGTGTTAAGGTAAGTACCGTTAAAGATCAATATTTTTAGTAACTATGCTTTACACAAAAAAGAGTTCTAAGTATGTTTTCTTTAAATGCTTAAAATGACATTTAAAAATTAAGTGGTGTTTCGACGTATTTTTATAGCCTTTTTTTCAATGTTACTTTATCAAAATGTCCATTTCATAAATCCCTAAAGCACTCTTTTACTGAAGTGGTGATATGTTGAAACTTAAAATTTTCCTTTTTTGGTTGTTCACCATAGTAATGTGTTTTGCACCTACGTGTAAACATTACAGTGTTAATGGATGCATGCAAATTTTTTGTATTTCCTAGTGATCCAACTGAATTGAACCGATGGTTAAAGCATATTAGGTAGGTCAAAATAATATTTATTCAAGATAATTTTATTAGTGCAAATTTTATAGACGAGAGGACAGATCCATGGAAACAGTAGAATGTGAGTTGCTATTTTGTTTATGGAAACAGAAGAAATAGGCCCACATTGTACGACTACAATAAGGAAAAGTAGTTTGATTCGGTCAAAACTCCCTACAAACGGTAAATGTGTAATTATTTAATTAATTAAATAATTATTAAAATAAAAATTATGTTAGAAAGAAGACTGTTGCTGAAGGTGAGGGTGTAATAGGACCTTCTGGGTTGCAGCAACAGCAAGGTGAAGTTATAGATAAGATGGAAGAAGTTACCAATACACCAAAACAGACTCTCTCGCAGCAATTCCGTGCTATGTTTGAAGCGAAAAATTATTTTTTAAAGTAGGAAATGGCAACTTTAAAGGAGGATGTAAAAAAAGTCCACATTCTAACAAATTCAGAATAATAATCATTTAGTTAGTGTTTATACTGGTCACCCTACAAAGGAAATCTTTTTATGCTTATTTAGTTTGTTTGAAAAATTAGAATTAAATTATTTTAGAGGTTGGCAAGTGATTAGGATAAATCGAATTGACCAATTACTGTTAACGTTGACGAAATTAAAATTAAATTTATTGAATGAGGTAATCAAAAATTATTATAATTTTATTAAATACATAAATAAAAAGGTTACCTCGAGTAGGATTTGAATCTATAACCTGTACTCTGCCAGAGTACCGCGCTAACCAACTGCGCTATAGAAGTACAAGTCCCAATCGATGTAAATTTTGTCTTTATGTATGTAGAACTTATAATAATCATTGAATGACGATGTGGGCCTTCGTTTCAATATTAGTCGTGAAACAGTAGCCAATATTTTTAAAACATGGTTGTTTGCTTTGTATGAAATATTGTATTTACAGTTAATGCAAGCAATTACGTCTAAAGCAAAAAACAAACATTGCTTGCCAGCATCATTTAGTTCTTTTACAAATTGTAGAATGATCATAGATTATTCTGAGGTGATCACAATGAAGTCGGAAAACATGGAAAAGCAATATTATGTTCTTATAAACATAATAATACATTAAAGGCTTTGATAGATGTTTCCTCAAATGGAGTAATAACCTTTGTAAGCGATTTATACCCTGGATCACCTTCTGATAAGAAAATTACCGAACATTGCGGGGTATTACAGAAATTAGTTCCGGTAGACTTAGTTCTTGCCGATAAAGAGTTTTTAATATCCGATATATTGACACAGGGTGTATCAATTAATTTGCCCTCATTTTTGTCTACTCCTCGATTTACTGAGGAACAAGCAATTAGAACCCGAACCATTGCTAGGGCAAGGATACATGTGAAGCGTGCAATATATAGAATTAAAATGTATAGTATATTAAATACACTTTATTAGAACATGCATCTGTTATTTTTAAAACATGTGCTGCTCTTGCAAATTTCCAGTTTCCACTCCTTCAGGAGGTGAAAAATTTGTATGATCAATAAATGTATTCACCACTTTTATTATATTTTTATTATATTAGCACAAAATGATTTAAACAATTCAATGTTTTCAACCCATACATCATTTCTTTTAACTATTGTTAATATAAAATCATTAAACTAAGTAAACATTGTCCTTATTTGTTATATGGAGATTGCCCCGACTTTGTCCATAATAATTATGATTTTCATTAATTACAGTTTTATCGTCATCAAAATAAAAAATATGTGAATTATTAGTCTTAAGTGCATCCTATAACATTTTGTTTCTAAATTGGTAAGGGCACTTGACCTCTACAATAGTTACTTACTACTAATCCATCAGGACTTGCACCAAGAAAACCACACTGATGCAGCCACAATCCTGTAAGTGTAACTAGGAGGTTTGTTAGTACCTTGAATTGCTCTATAGCTTCCGTCTGGTGATCTCTTCCCCACTGAACTGCATTTACCTTGTCGAGGTTGTAGCAGCCTGAAATTATTGATTGCCAAGATATTTCCAAACATTTATTGGGTGATACCGGTTAATCGCCTAAACAGTAATGGAGGATAGCGGCTTCTTTTTATTGCAGCCAACACTGGTCCCAAATTGTTTGCTGTTAGTCAGTTTTTTCGCCAGATAAGTCAGCTTTGATTATTCGCCTGGCCAACAGTGGCTTCGCTGATGGCTCTAATTTTTCCATTGTCTATTAGCACCTTGTCCACACATTGCTCTTTAGTTGTAGAAGCAAGGTACTCGTCAGAAAATAAAAAGTCCTCGATGTCTACAAGTAAATTAGCATCAATAGATGGATCCGTTGCAAGTAGCCAAGCAAACCCAACAGGTACGGAGTCTGTGATAACCTCCCTCTAAATTGCCGAATTTGCTCAACACAGAAAGCAGTATCTGTAGAGCGATGCGACTTGGCACAATAAATTTCATCAATAGTTTTTACTGTCGTTTGTTTTGACTTCCGTTTAGCCCACTGGCATTGAACATCAGTTATGGAAATGTTATGATAGCCATGTATGTACCACGCCGCTATATCATTACGAGTAGTTCAGCATCAAACATAAACTGCTCTACATGGTTTGATTCCACTGTATTTTTCTCTTTAAGTATAAAAATTTTTAATTTCAATATATATCATGAGTTATTTATCAATACTACCTCTTTGAATAAGTTTTGTTTCATTGACGCTAGTGAAGTAATTTACAATAGCACTAAATTTCAGAACGTGTTTCGCCATTTTCACCTGAAAATAAAAATTATACTACGTTATAATATTACTAAAGTTTCAAGATCTTTCTTTAAAAGTCAATTAATTCATTTTTTTTACTATTGAAGTAATATTCACATAACCTCACTTTATTTATAAGTGTTATTTTAAGTGTTTAAAGAAAATATACTTACAATGCTTTTTTTTTATAAGCAATACTTGATGACCTTAATATAAATGAACAAATAGCTTAAATAAAAGCTTCCTTTAATTATTATACTAGTTTAAACAGTAACTTCGTATTGTTTGGAACGCGGATCTTGACCTACCATAAATATACGTTACACTTGCGTTACAAATTATTGAATGACTGTACCCCTTCTTTACAAGGGCGTAGCCAGGATTTATAACAGGGGGGGGCAAACCATGGTCCATGGTCGTTCAAAATGTAAAATTTTTGGATAAAAAGAAAAGGCAAATGAAAACAAAACTTTGAGATTTTAATTATACTTAAATTAAACTAATAACATTTTTCTTGGGTTTAAACTAAATTTATCCAAAACTTTCTTCACTATGCAGTCCTGATTTTCCTTCAAAAATTTTCGATGCACACTCATCAAACACAACCCAGTGAGTCTGTCATCACCCATTGTACTCCTGAGCCAGGTTTTTACCCTTCGCAGGGTACTGAATGATCCTTCCACGGTAGCAGTAGTGGATGGGAAAGCACTTAATATTAGCAGTGCGTGCCTTGTTGCAGGAAAAAACATGAGCTTCCTCCAAAGGTCCAGCCACTTCAATGTCCTTTAATTTGTCTTCTGCTAAATTCTTTTTCTTCCACATATTGTACCACAAATCTAATTCTGCAGAAACATCACCCAACTTATAAAATTCCATGAAAGATTCTGCATTACTTTAGAAATCTTTTGAAGCCATTTTGAGCATGCTTGAAGGATGAAGATAAGTTAAAGCAAAAGCAGGTGTATTTTCATTGGAGAATCTAGCATCCAAAGACGAAGTTAAAGAATCAAGATAGGGGATGATTATTGACCGCTTCCAGTATTCAACTGCAGACTTAGATGGTGGGTTACTTCTGTGTACTTGCTTTTGAGTGACTCGTAGTACTGATAACTCAACCCCTACTTTCTCTGCGATATCAAGTGATTTTTAAATAATTCATAAGAAACATTTTCGACATCTTGTCTATCTTCTTTGATTACATCTAGAATATCATCAATATGTTTCTTCACCATAACCAAATCCATACTTTTACCTTGTAAAACGTTTAAAACGGGTTCCAAAATTGCAGAGTATCTTGCAATTATGTTTAAGCCTAAGATGAATATTGGTTTAGTAACTGCACAGTGCAATTGGTAGGTAGATTTTCTTGTTGCATAGTTTCCTTCGACAGATAGGATGTTCTAGTGCTTTAACAATGTCAGTGAAGCTTTCTGAAAATTTTTTATGCTCTTATATTTTTCCGACCATCTGGTCTCACAAAGCCTTGAAAGATTTGGAACCGATTTCCTACGGGCTGGCGATTCACGGAAGAAGGTTATTGTGTCTTTAACCGTTGCAATTGTGTTTCTTATTTCTGGTAGCTTGCTAGTATCATTGACCACAAGATTTAGTCTGTGGCTGGAGCAATGGAAAAATAAAGATTTAGCGTACTTTTTTTAAGAATGGCCTGTACACCACCTTCTTTGCCGGCCATCGTGGAACACCCGTCAAATCTGAATCCCATACAATTATCGGCGGAAAATTATTATCTTCTAAAAACTTTGAATTGCGCTAGCTATTGTAGAAGCATCTTGACATTTTAACTCAATGTAGCCTACAAATTCCTCCCTGATTATTTTTGGCTTTCATCATAGAACCTTAATCCAATAGAAAGCTGCTCTTTTCCAGCGATATCTGCTGTTTCATCAGCCATTACAGCATAAGCTTTTGCCCGTTTACAGTCTTCGATTATTTTTCTTTGATAACTTCACCGCATAATTGTATGATCTCATTTTGAATTGTTGGTGAGGTATAGACTGCGTTTTTTTGACATTTATTCAAGTGGCTCTTTAGCTTCTCATCACCAGAGTCAATCCTCAAATTTAAAAGGTCAAAGAAAACTCCCTCATTTCCTTGTTTTCCTCTAAGCGGCAAATCATGAATTCCACAAAATATTATGCATGAAATAATTGCTGACAATATTTGTTTATTTTCTTCAATCGTCTTATGGTGCCCTATTTGCAACTGGGCATCAACAGGAGCATTTTCAAGAAATGCCTTTGCAGCAGCTGTTGAAGATTTGTGGTAATGACTGCCAACGTGCTTTCTACAATCTTCATGTAAGGCCTTACCATAAATGACCCTAAAACTCCTTTAACTGTAGCAATTCTTGCCAAAATAAAACACAATACAAACATAGAGCACCTTTCAAACGACTTGAGTACACCAGCCATGGAGTATATTGATCTAACCAGCGATGGTTAAATTTTCTTTCCAATTGAATGGCATCAGAAGCAAAATCGTAATTGGATGATGGAACCCAAGGGTTTGTCAACAATTCCTTCTTTTTTTCAGAAGGCAAGTTATTGGCACAACTAACATAACGACTAATGTCATTTTCATGGTAGCCATCGCGTTCTTCAGTTTGTTTAGAGATCCCAGTTCCAGAGACAGCTTCATGTAGATTTGAAGAACTACTTGAGCCTCCTTCAAAAATAGATTCCGATTTTGATGTTCCGACCATTTTATTTTCATCTTCATCACAATCATTGTTTCCACTTCCACTACTGCCATCATGAACTTTTTTTCCGTTTTAGAGATTTTTGACCTAAAAATAATAACCTAATATCATGCTTGTTTTTAGTCACTAGTATAAAAATTAGTATAAAACAAAACTACCATTTAATGATAGCTTATAATGTGGATATACTATATCCGATGTTAATATTTTTTCTCTAGATTAAAAACACAAAATGAAATTAATAGCACGTATAAAGTGATGTTTGATCTTTAATATGTGAAAATTTGAAGTTTTTATATTTAGTCCCATTTGAGATATCAGCTGTCAAAATTGGTGCATTATTGTAATTTTTGTTATAATTAGAAGGCAAAAAAGTCGGCATCATAATAATGAAAATATATAAAATTATATTAATAATGCACAGAATATTTTGCCAAAGCTAATAAAAATTGTTTCAAAAAGATACAAGCAAAGAGTAAAGAGCAATTGGCAATTTTGTAAAGGGCTGCAATTGAATTTTTTTCCAAACGTTGCGATACAAATAATTTTGAACAAAATTAACATCGGATATAACTCTACATTATAAGCTATCATTACATGGTAGTTTTGTTTTATTTGGTGCTGGTCGAGCAACCAATTTTCAAATTTTTGGACCATTTCTAATGGAATAACCCTAAAGTTTTAATTAAAATTTAACTTTCTACTGAAATTATTTAACTTACCTTTTGCAACTAATTTCTTATATCCATATTGCCTTTTCTGTGATTTCTGTCTCTTTATTCTGTGGTAAAACTATTGTTGCGGATTTTCCCTCTTGTTTCTCAGGCAATAATTTAACACTGATAACTATTCACACCAACTTTATTTAAAACCAATAAAGTTAACAAAACAACACAAATATTTACTTTCTCAACACTTTTAACTATTCCGCTTTTAAATCTCGCGTCTCGCTTTCTATTCGCCGTATGCAACTTCGTATCCTGCACTATGTACTGTACTGTACTGTCTGTCTTCGCGCCGGATAGGCAATTTTATATACCCTTTTTGAGCCTAGAAATAGCCAGAACATTCGCATCGCCGGTTCCCGTATATTCCTCACTTGTATCTCGATTTTCTCGAAGAAAACCAGTGGCGTTTCGTTACACTATTAAATAGGACACTGTCGCTAGACAAGAGCACTACACTAACTCAATAGTTGTTGCAAAAAATATTGTCCTATGTTAGGATTTGGAGCAAGTTGTGTTTTAACCACTTGATAGTTTTGCACGAACCGCACTCGGGCGTGACATTTTTCCGTACACTGACGATCCCGAGTCTCGTTCAGGCAACTTTTGTTTTAACTTGTTTTAACTTGTTGGTGCAGGTCTTACGTACGTTATAAGAGTATTTATTTCGGATTCTGATGTAGGATTGTGTATTGAATGTTTCAAAATATTTCACACTAAAGCTACTTATTGAGTAAATTTATTTTAATTAATTAATAGGATTAAAAAATGCAGTTAAATGAAAACAAAAGAAAAGAGACAATTTTTTTACCATTTTTCTCAAAAATGTCCGACTGTTAAGTGGTTGAATCGAACACTAAAAATTGACGTATCCTGAGAGTAAATCGAACACTCGTCTTTATCCAATTCTGGGTGGGACAATTCTGGTGTGCACCAATGCATTAAATGCATAGATCGAAAACGCTATTAGTATATATTTAGCACTATGTCAGTTTTTCAAACAGCTTTGTTTTTTGCTGATGAAATATATTTTAGTGACAAAGGACACGCGAATAATTTTATTTATTATAGCTTATTAATTAATTTCAAAATGTTCATAAAAGCAACCAAACGACCACAACAACAAACAAAATATATAAAACAGATAACAAAAAAAATATGCAGAACAGAAAAATATGTATATTTTAGATTTAATTTTTTGTTTATTAAAATTTAAAAATTATTTAATTTATTTTTGCTCTTCCAGGGGGGGGGGGGGCAGTTGCCCCTCCCTGACCTTAGCTGGCTACGCCCATGCTTCTTTATCTAAACATTTTCGTGTGGCATCGGCAAAGCGCAGTGTGTGTTGCCTACCATATGCAGGGACATTATTTATGACCAAATAGTACATTAGTAAAACTACGTATAGTCCAATCTTTGTAATACTCACGTGCAATGTCGCCATTCTCAGGAAAATGTATTGTGTTTCATTTGGGATTCTTAATCCCAATTGAATTTTGTACAAAAGCAAAAAGAAAAAAAAACAAAAATGCTAACCGTAACAGAAAACAAATGTGGGAATGTAAGAACGATAATTAATTAACCACAGCTATGGACAGTTTTATTTCTTAAGTTTAATGTTTATAAATACTTCTGAAGTGCTTTATGAGTTTTTATCAGGTTAACTTTTATATTGGTTGCCGTAAATTACAAGAACCTTTCATTTGTATTGACATAGATTTATAATAACCATTTAGAGTAGTCTTTAGTTGAAAATTGTGTGAAGAGTATAGAATAAATTTGAATACTAAGTCTAAAAACGCTACATTAAATATTTTATAGCCATTATAGGATATTTAATAAAAACCACATTTTTGAATAAAATTCTCTACAGATAAATGTATTTAGCCAATATAAAAGCTTTTATCAACTTTTCATATCGTAAGTGTATTTCTTTGTTTTGCGTCAAACATTTTTGATGTATAATTCAGTAAACCTCTTTTACCACAATAACAAAGAAAGATTTATCATAACTAATTTTTTATCTGGAAACATATTTTTTCAAACTTAATTATCATTTATCAAATTTGTGTCTGTATAATGAATTAATTTCATTACGTAAAGTTTATATCGATTAAAAATTATCTGTCATGAAAGCTTATTACTGACTTTGTTTTAGACAAGGATATTCCTGTATTCTAAAATACATTTGTCAATTTATCAGATATATCAGTATTTCGCAAAAATGTGGAATGTTTTGCGGAATTGGTACTATAATATCAAGGTAAATATATTAGATTATAAGGTAAGGTACGTACTAATTCTGTTTTTGTATTTTAGATCTCAAGGTGCCGATGTTGATTTCTTCCAAACTATTATTCATCAGTGTGAAATTTACGTAGATGATTGCCCTTATTTGTTTAATGACTCACTTTATATAAACCGTAATCCAATATAATATGTAAACAAATAAAAATTATCGTTAATTACATTTATTTAATTGAAACGCTGAAATTCCACATATAACTGATTCGTTATTACCGAGTTTAGTATCCCAGTAAGAATTACTGGACTTTTTAAAGCATTATTTTACGTCTACTCATTAATCTTTCATAATTCCGCGTAATCATTCGTTACGAGATAATTATTCAGCAGCAAAATAAAATTATGTAAAAAAGGAGATTATTCAATTTTGTTTTCGTGTTAGATTAACTTCGAAAGCACAATGTGGCTTTTGTTGTATTTGTTTGTGCTTGAAAATTGTGTCAAGTATTTTAGCAACACTATTCAACGTATTTGCTCAACAGAATTTATTTCATTAAATAAATTTTATATGAAAATAAAATTTCCTATTTTTATTGTATATTTTAATATTTAACCCTTCTGTTGTTAATTTAGTAACAAAAAGAATTTTCTTGCTATTGACATGTTCTCACCTAAATAATAGGTACTGTACCTACTCTCGAATGGGTTTACGTACAAATCCCTGTAAATTAAAACATTTGTATAAAATCGATTTGAAAGCAGTGGTGTTTGTTCGGTAAAGCGCGAGACTAAAGGCATATGGATAAAACAACACTGGTCTACTGAGTTCTGTTACACGCTTAATTGACACTGGGCGTAACATAATGCCATGCTAACGAGGATGGGAGACGTAGGTTGTAATATTTTAAACCCCATGTTACGCCATTGACTCTGGTAGGTATATGATTATTATGTATTCCCTAATTAATTTGTAATTTTCTATTTTGTGGGGATAAATAATTATTTGTGTACCTCTATTTACTTATTTTTACATTGAAATCAATTGACATAATTATATTAATTTCTTGAAAATTTACGACATCTAGCGGTAGAATTAGAATCCCATTTAATAAGACATAACCTTTTCCAAAAATATCGTTAAATTAAAGGACGCGTGCATAGAATTCTTTGCTTAATTTTTCATTGATGTACATAAGTTGATTGGGATATAATCCAACACAAGTAGATTTATATATATATATATATATATATATATATATATATATATATATATATATATATATATATGTTATATATTGTATATATATATATATATATATATATATATATATATATATATATATATACATATATTGACCATAGTGGTTTGAGTTCAACTATTCGCTTGCTCGTATCAGTTGTGCGGTGGCTAAAATATTAAAATTTGGTTGGACGAATACTTACATACTGTATATTCTTATATGTGTAACTTAATAACTGTTGACCGCTTGTCCCTGTCTTTGGTATTTCAACTTCAGTTAATATTATGTATAAAGAAGTTTAATGTAAATTTTATTCTATTTGTATTCAACTTTCATTTCTAAAAGAGACTTTGTACCACGAGAATTTATTTTTCTTTATCAGTAACTTTAAATACACCGTTTCGCATGAAGATCGGTTTTTTATGGCAAAATTACTAAAATTTGGGTACAGAACACATCAACACTGGAGCTCAACGGGCTGTAGAATTAGAATTTCGGTAATACGTTTTTGATGTCTTGTTTTTAATATTCATGGTAAAAATGTACAGTTTACATAAGTTGGTCTTTTATTGAGGAAAATAATAGTTTGGGCAACTTAAAATTTAATTTCCTTTAATTAATCCTTTGGTATTACACATACACAAGCATATAACCTGCCTTTTGCTTTTCCTACGCAAACTGAAATATTTTTCTTTCACTCTTGTCCTTAGACCCTTGTATTAGTTGGGAAATTTGTTTATTAATTACCGTCTCAGATGTTCGTCAAATCTAGTATTTTAACACGCTTCTTGTTTAAATTCTTAAATGTCTATAAACTTAACTGGTTTAATGTTTATAACGAACACACATGTATTTAAATCAGCATTAGTAATTATTTAATGCAACCGTAATCTTAATTTACCATATACAAAACCCTTGCTTAGTTATAATGGATCAGTTTAAAAGTATATATCACTGTTACGCGGATTTCATATACAATTCTTGCTTTGAACATAACGGTTTCTGTTTATTTCAAATATGTTGAAACATTATTTAGATTTTTGAAGAAGTTTTACGTTTTCCAACTCCATACTTCAATTTTACTTGTAAACGTTACCCCTCTAAGTCAAAACCAACCACTCCTAAGCGGTTAAAATGTCACGTACCTCTGCCCAAAAGAAAGCATAAAATAGAATCAACGCAACAGAAAAAGCATTTTTCGCCTCCATGTTTAAATACTTAAGCAAACGTAGTAACTCTAAAATGTTCAAACTCAACATCCACATTTGTTCAGTACACACACATATTCGCTACACAGTTTAATATAATACCCTAATATCATTAATTCATTTATGCTACCCATTCATCAAGGTTTTAAATCTGCATTTCTGAAAATGCAAAAGCTACACACAGTGGCACACTTGATCGTCTCGAGAGGGAATTTTACTAAAGTATTATTTCTCGCGCAAATTTATTGCTTTCAGCTCACAATATTTTGTCATCTAAATAAGCTTCTACGTATTACTCAACGCCTTACTACAAATTCGAGTGGCGCAATATTTACACCAAACTCACAAGTTATATTAAGAGAGAATTCTCCTGTACGAACACACGTTCATACAGTGTCAGAAATGCCTCATACGCTCAACACAACACTAAAAGTACCCTACGCGTCAAAATTATCTCACGCGTTATATAAGTGAATGCTGTGGATATATAGATCGAAGAGACGAGCTTCTATAAATAGTATTATACATTACATGCACAATTTAAAGTTATTATTAATAGTCGAAGGTGTTTGTGCTCCCAACTAAATTTAACTATATTTAAAAATTAAAATTTATCATATGTGATGTTTGTTTGTGCTTAACGGACGAAATAAAGAATACCTAACCTTGGAAAAATTTCATACAGCAATTTTTTACTGCCTCACCGGCATGTAAGGTCAGTTACCGCCACTGGAAAAAATCTATAACAAAGGTACAAAGGTGCCACTGTAACCAAAACTTATTGCCAGATAAGGTAGGCGAAGTACTTTTCCATATGATTACAGAACTTGAAAATGATTGCCTAAATGGTTAAGAAGGTAACTCAAATTCAAATACAAGTTAATAGTATTCAGCTCAAACTTGAAAGGTGTTATACGGTTTACGTAAGTAAGCTTAGTAGTTTTAAGTAACGCCGCGCTTACTAAATAATCATCAAACAATAAATTTAGAATACATAAAATGTAGCGGTTTATCGTAATATTGGCGGATGTTCGTACGGGGTAATAATATTTGATAAAATATAAACTTTTTCATTTTTTTAATTTAACTAAATTAAAGCAAAAACAAGCAATTGTTAGTTGAATTTAGTAAAGTCCGCAGTAATACAAACAACTACTGGTAGTTTAACACAAATCGGTTCAACTCTTGAAAAAAGTTTATAACCCAACCCTTTGAATATATGATACAGTTATAGAGATGTAGTTAGCTAAATCTCTAAGTCCCACTAGTATAAATATATAATTATAGCAGCTATGAAGGGTAATAATATTAAAACATCGTAGATCTGAATAACTACTTTTTAGTGAACGAACCGAAAACTCTTATCATTACAAAATGATTTAACTAATCGTTGTAAGAGTGCTACACACACGTTCCTTTCTAGTTGTACCTCTACAAAAATAAATCATAAATTACCGAGCAATGGACAAAATCTTTATATGCACTGTTCGACATCCAGCGTTGACCATAGACATTGAACACACAATACCTAATAAAAGTAAAATAAATAATCAAACGGTGGTATTAGGAAGAGCTTTCCTTAAAACTGGTGTATCGGTTTTAACTCAAGCGAGACATAGCATAAAGCAGATGTAAATAACCAAAATATTTCCTCCAGATGTTTACCATTGCGTTTTTCTTAAGCACCGAGAGAGAAAAAAAATTTAAAGGTGATTAACAGAAATGAATGAAACGTAAAGCATACGTTTTCAAGAAACATTAAATAATGGTAACATGCTACTACTACTACAAGCAAAGATTTAAGAGTATAAACCAGCACCCCTCTAACAGTGAAACTTTAAACAGTGAATATAACCCTTATGGCTGAATACCGCAATGCTTGCATAACTAATACCCTTCTTATTATGATAGAGTTTGCTAGAACGTACAATTAAAGCTTAGGTATTTATCCATAGCAAGTGCGAAACATTGAACATGAATCGAACATTTAACACGTTAAGTAACTATGAAATTGTGACATGGATCACCCTATATAGAGCATTGAAGCTATATTAGCAACTGTAAATGCGAGCACTTGAGTAAGTATGAATTGGTTAAATACCACTAAATCTTAATTAAACAGTTACAATTACAGGTACATAACCTCGTTAGATGTAACAAAAGTCCCAATTAAATGTAGTACTCAGAAATTTAACTGAAGCGTTGTCTATATCCAGGGCTCCGTCATAAATTAATCAAAATAAAGACTCACCAGTACGTTATCTGTATATTGAAGTACCCTATCGTATTACTTGCCTAAAGCTGTGTTCTTTTAGTGAGAGAACGAACCGATTTTGAAGTAACCACTTGAGTTGTCTTTGAACTGGCTGTCGGAGACCATTTCTTAGCATTTAGAAAGAAACAATGTACAGGCGAAGGACCCGGTTACAGCTGTATCCCGTAAAAAAGAAGGACAGCACCAAACCCCAAAGAGCTATCCTAGAGAATAAAGTGTTTTAAGTACGAGATGAGTGCTAATTGTAGAAAGTGTATTTAGTTGAAAAATCACTTTAAAGGTGTGATAACTGTTAAAAGAAAATTATTTACGCACCGTATGTCAGACGAGAACATATGTACTTATTAAGAAACCTTTTAAATCCGTGATAAAACGAAACTAAAGTATTTAGTTGGTATATTTTTAAGTATAAATTTCGAGATGTAAAACCAGCGCACTGCTGTATTGTAACTTCACAATTGTAATAGTTACAGAAAAATTCTCAAAACGTCCCAATATGAGCGATTGAGTTACTTTCGGTACCACCAACACATTCCACAGCGGAAGTGAGAGGTGCTCTAGACTGTGACATTTGTAAGCATTCGCCGAAATGCAAACATGAGAAATATGGGTGAGGTGAGAAAGACAGAGATGCAAACATTCCAGAATCATTCGAAAATTAAAACATTTTGATAAGGACCTTCGTCGTTACCCACACTCGTAAAGGTAACATCCAGAGGATAACGTTGCTCATCCATCAACCCCGAAAAAGGAATATACAAGCTTAAGGATAAATTTGTACATTTTACCCGGTAAAATTTGTAACATCAGTTTCCCTGATGATAGCTTAGCTATTGAAACGCGTTCACTGTCTTTTAGCAGCCAGCGAGTCAAAGTCACATATGATGTGTGTAGCAGTTCCTGGTTCCTCACCACAAAATCTACATGTGGGGTCTCCATTCTCTCTTGATCTTCCTTAAATGGTCCTTAACAGGCGCATGTCCTATCAGGAGGCCGGAAAGGATCCTAAGCTGTGTCCTGCTTAGCGTGAGCTGTTCTGTAGTCCTTTTTACATAAGGTCCGTTTATGTATGCCTTGCTGTGTATTACCCCTGGTCTGTTTATCCAGTATGCTTGATGTTGCTCGCGAATCTATTCGATGACATACCTACGGATTGCGTTTCTTGTTACTCCCACTGCAAGTTCGGGGCCATAAAAGGGGCCCACTTTGTATTGTTTTCCCGCGTACATGGAAGTATTGCGTATATTTCCGTTTGGAAGGCGGTGAGGTGGCTGCTGCCAAGGGGGATAATGATGACAGCTTGCTTTGGCTTCACACCGTCTATGCCCGCTTCAGTACCCGTCTCGGTTTTTGAACCGTCCGTGTACCAGATTAGACTGCCCGGTGGGAATTTGTATCCCTATTCATTCACTCTGGTCAATCCTGAATTATTACCTTGAAGAGTACGGCAACGAGATGTTTTCGCGTCATGTCGTCCGTTCCCATATCAGGTACGGGCTCCCCAATGCTGTCATTTAACCCCGTATGCTCTGTGTCTGTACATTGTTTGTAGTGTGAATTCTTCAATCTGTATAGCCCCAATTTGGACTCCCCCCTAATCACCAGTTCAAAAGGAAGGAGGTTCAATAGGCTTTCCATTGCAGCGGTAGGCGTGGTTCTCATTGCCCCTGTAATGCCTAAATAGGCAAGTCCTGCTACACCTTTGGCCACCACACCAAAGGCGCACAGGTTATTGCCGGTCTGACTACCCTTGTGTATATAGCCAGTGTACCATACTTGGTCTCAGACCCCATGTTTTGTCATAAGTGCGCTTAATTAGCGCAAGGGCAATTTCCGCTGATAATTCTCTCAATGTGTTGGTTCCAGGAAAGTTTAGAGTCTAGAATGACTCCCAAGTACTCTAACTCTCCAGACATAAGTTAGGACCGATTCAAACAAAATGGGAACCTGTATCAGTAATAAAAGAACTAAATATTTGAATTCTGCGTGATAAAAAGCCCCTGTATACAAAATTTCGTCCGCTTATTACATCATTGTAAAGAGATATTAAAAAAAAACAAGAAAATAATTAAACTTCAGCAACCTATCTTTTAAACGAAGGCATTGCGGACCTAAGTTCATAGGAATTTTTTTTCTTTTATTTTAGTGTCCTCTATCGCGTGGCACTATGCATGGCACTTTTTCTATATATATATATATATATATATATATATATATATATATATATATATATATATGATCCAGATCCCAGCCACACAAACACACTTATTCTACTTACTTTGAGCTATCCTGACTTATTTACACTTATTTACCAGACAAGATACAAGCACGTTTATTAACTATATACCGGCTCCTTACATTTATTGATTTGTACAATTCTTACTTGACCGGATGCTTACTTTCACTTATTTTCAATCATTTCATTTATTTACATATTTACCTGCTCTCGATACACATCAGACCAGCCCCCTAACATTCACATACATACTCCCATACTCATTCTTATCCTTACAGTCACAAACAGTACCAGCCCTGACATAACACATCCTCCCACGTCCCTTGTCGCAGGCACATTTATACCAAACGTGCTTGGCTGCTTTTAGCACCGAGCTCGTGGGATAAAATTGTCTATGGCACGTTGTGCGTGGTTTACGGAGGTACTACCCCGTATTATTACGTAGTGCGTTCTTTATCACCCTCAAACAATAATTATCTTCCTCTTCAACAAACGAGAAAGGTCATTTAAAAAAGGTTGTAATTTACACCATCATTATTGGCAGCTCTGCACCGATTTGGGTTTTTAAATTGCAAACCCAGATTTGAACGGAGGTTTAAACCTCGAACAAACGGTCACATCTCTGTAAAATAATCAACCCCGAACCATCTCATTATCCCTATAGAAGGTGAACGCAGGTTTCGCCCCGAGCACACACTCTCGTACATAAATTCTACTAGATTAATTACCTAACGCTACCATAAACCCACCTGGACGTCCCTAATTATCTACACTGTATAAACAACCCCTATTTTACGAACTAAAACGTTTCACACCTCCTGGTCCATGTGACCAATATATGTTATATTTAACTAAAACTATACAAAATTAGACTCACCTGATATATACGGGACTAATCCTTTTGCACACAAACACACACATAACACACATAAGAATTGCACTTGTTGTTGATACGCATTTTACAGCTGTAAATAGAGAGGGAGCAGTCGGCGACGCTTAAACCTGCCAGTGCCGTCCCGATCCGGAAGGGTTACCAGACTTTAATTTTATTTGTTATTAGTAGTTAGTAATCTTTTTATTTTATATTATTGTTTCGGATAAAACCTGTTTAATTTGAATGTGTCCTTAGAATCATTTTATCCACAAAATACTGAAGCAGTTTCAACCACGGTCTTGGAGGTCTCATTGCTCAGAAGGGTTACCAGAAATTTGTTTTGTAGACGAATATCGTTAATAACACCACAAAGTATGAACTCCAAAAATAAAAAGATACTGACTAAAAACGAAAAAAAATTAAAACGAAAATCCACTCGGGAACACGACTGTGCTCTCCTTACGGTGGCTGAGAAAAAGCGGTACAGGTAAAAAAGTAATGCATTCGCACAAGGATTATTAAATTTTTAATGCTTAGAAATGCGCGATAATGTTTTTTTTTGCTCGTTGAAATACTTTCAAAGAGATAAAGACATAGAGGTAAACGCTCTCTACCTGGAATAGAATAGGATAGTGTGTAAGAGAACCGATATTTTATGCTTGAATGACTGCTACTGTTTTAACAGTTTTATATTTAAATAATTTAATAAAATTTTAACGTATTTTGATAATATTTCTAAAGTAACTTACTTAATTAACTGATTTTCTCAAAAGGAAGGTATGATGGTGGAAATTGAGATTTGTGGATGTTCTCGTATTGAATTATTTTATACGAGAACGATTTATTCTTTACCGAGGGTATCCGTCGTCCGGGACTGCCTTAGTTAAAAATGACGGTCGTGGTTGACGAAAGAATATCTTATCTTGTGATGAGTGTATAAGGGGTTTAAACCTTGGGAAACATTTAGTTTATTGGAGTATTTATATTTTTATACAGGCAGGTTGGATGAACTAAACGTTTGACGTAGTCTGTCATTGAAGAACGATTAACACAGGAATAGTTGCTTAATGTGGTCCTTACCGCGAAGTACAATACGGCAAGGATTTAGAACCTCAGACGTAAGTAGATTACAAAACAGGTACTTACGTTAAGTGAGAGAGTTTTAATACTCACTTTACCAACTTTTTAATAATTATTTGTTAATTAGACAATTTTAATTAAATTGTATAAATCCCAAGTAATGGATCTTTATCTCCTCCACCAGTTCCACTATTAGTCCAATAACTTATCTGTGAGTTAGCGTCACCATCAGAAGCTGTTCCCACCTTTCCCGGATTTCAATAAAACTGCGAGACGCGCTCATTATCATGTGTCTCTTTTGAAGACCCAGGTCTTTTTATTATCACTCTTCGTTTCGTTCACTTAACTCCGTCTTCTTGAGAATACTTGAATCCACCTACTCTTTCCGTTACTTAAATCTGTCGTCACCTGCATGTAAGTTTTGCTTTACTTCGAATAGTTTTACATAACTCACACGAACACAACGCCCAAGGCTACTTAAACAACGTGCAGGGTGTCTACGAGTTGAAAGTGACAAAGTCGCTCTTAATTAGACCATTATTTTGGTGGCGTAGTTCCATAAATTGCGATAGCATAGGCAAATAACGCGTAAAACGCGTGAGTGTTAAACTTCTGTCTCAGTTGACGTAATTACCAGTTTTCAAAGTTTACTTCCTATCTGAAGTCCTGAACCTGTATCCGACCTAGATCGCCAGTCGCCATAACCCAGATTTAACCCTCTGACGCCCATGCGAGGTCCTCGAAAGACCCCAGCTCGACAAATCTCGTGATATCTATGTTCCCCACTATGAATGCGACATGCGTCTCGGGTATATGTACGTTAATGCGTATAGTTGTGTTTAGTCTATTTGTTTCCTCCGTACGTAGTTAGTGTGTTGTGATTTTACGCTTTCAGGTAAGTGTAACGATCCCGCATGGGATTTATGGGCACCACGTTTTTCTATTTATTGCTTATTTTTATTTCAGTTGCCTGTACACAACTTAAAATATGCCAAAAAATCAATATCTAACGCAAAAAGAACTGAAAGATGTCACTGGAAATGTAAACTTGGATTCCGATTCTGAAATAAATTCTGAAAAAGAGGATGATTTTTTACAGGAATATACATCGGAAACGGAAGACTATCTAGAAATTGAAAGGGAGGAAGAGTCGGATGCTGATCCTATAAATAATGATTCTAATATATCTACAGGACCGACTTACTTGGCGAAGTCCGGTTTACAGTGGAGCGGTAAACCTTTTATTCGAGCCAGATGACTAACAAGAAGCATTGTCACGGAGAGAGGTGACATCACAGATTACAGTAGAACCGCTTCTACATTCATCGACAAATAGACAAATATAATATGTCTCTACACAAACCAAAAGCAGAAAGATATTACGAAGAATAGAATAAGAAGAATCGTTTGAATGAAGAAGAGGATTGCTCTCGAAAATGTAGAATTAGACTGTTTTCTTACAATATTACTCGAGAAATGTGGACAAGTGATGCTTCTATACGTAGGTCGCTTTTACTGCTGCTATGTCGAGAAACACGTTTTAAGAAATATTTATATTTCTGGGATTTGATGACAAATTAACAAGCGTGGTATTTTAGCGGCTGAACCCTTAAAATGACGAGTTCTAAAATAGATGCTATACCCCAGGTGAGTAGGGCGAGATGCCCCACTCTCACATCGATTCGTCGATCCGTCCCAAGCATTCGGTGGGTGGGGAATTTGTCAATACCAAAATCAAGACTAATAAGAGCAAGATCGGCCAGGAATAAAATGCTGCCTTATTCGGATGCCCGGAGGGCAGGATTCAAACGACCTCGGTCATCGAAAGCACCAACATTCGGATTCATTACTGCAACATAAGTGGTACCAGCTCGAAGCTTAATGCTGTTCACCAACACCTTGAACAAGTGCAACCGGACATTCTGTTTCTATCAGAAACACAAGTCTCCCATGGAAGCACTGATTCGCCTGACTTGCAATTTCCCAGATGCAACCTCCACTCTAACTTTCGCCTTAAAGGCGGAGTATGTGCGTATACCAGGGACAACGTAGGTTGCAAGGAAAACAACAAATTTGATGCGATTTGGTTCAAACATTCTGGGCCTCAATTTATGAAATTCTACTGTTGTTTGTATAGGTCTCCAAATGATAATAACTTCCAAAATCGTTTTTATTACCTTAGTTTGAAAATAGACTACCTTTATCACAGTCTCCATCTTGCGAGATTTTAATTTTGGGAGATTTTAATGCCCACAACTCCAATTAGCTTCAATTTTCATCTACTACTAATCCTGCAGGCCACAGTGCAGAAGCATTTGCTATATCCTGTGATATCCCACAAATCATTTTCGAATGAACCAGAATTACTGACAACCCTAACCATACTCCACATCTCCTGGACCTGTTCCTTACAACTAACCCACTTGTCTATAAAACAAGTCTTTCTCCCACTTGGTCAATCAGACCACTGCCTAATCGAAATAACTTCCTCTGTACCCAATCCACTGTTACCGAAAACAGATAGAACTATGTGGTGTTTTAAATCAGCTAACTGGTGCGAACTGCGAGATTTTTTGTAACCTTCCTGGCGTGAGTATTGCTTTAAAAGGTCCTCCTCGTCAAACATTGCTCTTTCAATAACTGAAGTTATCTTGATGGGTATGGAGTTATACATTCCCAAAAACATAATCATGTAGGTCACGCTCGTTCCCAACCCTGGTTTAATGGTGCTTGCACTGATGCGCTATCGCAAAACCATGAACTCTATACCAAATCAAAATCAAATAAATGTATCGTAAATCACGCCGACTATATCACCGCAAGGAATAGTTGCCAAAGCACCAAAAGAATTAGTCTCATGTCCATTGGGTGGTCATAAATTTTGGTCATTAGCTAAAGCCATCAGTAAAAACTTTAGTACATCTTCCTTTACTCCCATGACGTCTCGTGACGGAGCATCAAATTCATGTCTCAATGATTCTAGTAAAACAGTGCCGTCGCCTAATTTTCCTTCATTCGCTATTAAACCAGTCCACTTTCGTTATAAGCTCCATTATCAATAAACTTGACTCAAACAAGGCGACTGACCCTGATGGTATTCCAGCTATCGTTCTTAAAAATGCTACCCCGAGCTAGTACCTGTATTGTCTGAACTGTTTCGATCTCCATGTCATCTGGTGAGTTTCCCTGATCGTGGAAGTTGGCAAATGTCCAACCTATTCCTAGAAAGGGCTATAAACCAATCCCTCAAACTATCAACCAATAGGTATCACATCCATTTTGTCGAAAATCATGGAGAAACCATCAACCACCAACTACTTTCGTTTCCCGAGTTCAATAAACTCTTAAACGACCACCAGTATGGGTTCAGACTGAGTCGTTCAACGGGTGATCATCTTTCATATGTCACCCAACTTTGAAATAACACATTAGGAGGTCCAGTGAAACAGTCGTTGTAGCTTTAGATATTTCAAAGGCTTTTGACCAGGTTTGGCACAACTACTTGCCAAGCTCACTTCGTTCGGATTATCCGATTCGCTCATCAACTGGATATCCAGCTTTCTTGACCAAAGACGTGTTGACGTCGATTGCTTTTTTCGAAAGAAACTACTATTAACGCGGAGTACCCCAAGGACCACACTCTCCCTGCTATACATAAATGACCCCATTTCCTCAACAACTAGCCCCATCCATTGCTTTGCAGACAGCACTCTACATTGTAGTTCTTCTCAGTTTTCCCACAATAATAAGTCTAGTCGGATAGTTAAAGTAAAATGGCAGCCTCAATCAACAGTGACTTAGAACGTGTCCTTGAATGAGGAAGGAATAATTACTCACGTTCAACGCCGACAAAACACAGTGTTGCCTTGTGTCCGCCAAGAAAGACCGATTATTTCCTGCTGTAAATATGAATGGCTTAGAACTCAAGTTTTCAAACTCTATTTCTATGTTAAGGATGTCCGTATCATCGAATCCTTCATGGGTTGACCACCTTTAGTCAGCCCGCAAAACAGCTGCACGTAAACTGGCTTTCTATACAGATCTAATCAGTATTTCACATCGCAACAACTCCTTTTACCGTATAAGGTTAAATTCGACCTCATCTGGAATACAATTCCCACCTCTGGATCAGTGCTCTCCCATACGCCCTTGATATGGCAAACCGCATCCAAAAAGAGCTATAAGGCTTATAAATGACCCGTCTCTGACTTCTGACGTACAGTCTCTTAAGCATGGAAGAATAGTTTCGGTTCTTTCTTTGTTCTATCGCTATTACCACGGCAAGCGTGTCTCCGAAATACACTAGTTAATAGCTTCGCAGACCATCTTCGCTAGGAACACTCGGTTTGCCCATTCACACCATAGTTACGTACTCAAAATTCCATCGTGTCACACTAAACGGGCGCAATCTACATTTTTCCACACGGCGACCAAATTGTGGAATGCACTATCCAGTTCCTGTTTTCCTACAAACTTTGACAAGTGAATTTAAGGTAGCCATTCATAAACACTTCTCGGCAGACTAACAATATCCCTAAACCCTCCCAGTGTTCCTGAGTGCTTTAGCACATTAGGCAAATCTTAGCCTGTTTGGGAATACTGTAAGTGAAAAAAAGGAATAAAAATAGTCCAGTGGGTTTAGATTTGGGGTACGAGGAGGCCACGGTACACGATCCCGCACGTCGTATCCATCGCCCACGATAAACATTATTTACATGTGCCCTCACGTTAAGACTTAAATGTGTTGGGGCTCCATCTTGTAGGAAGTGCATTCTTCTTCTTGAAGCATAAGGTACTTCATCAAGCCCTGTTAAATAGTTCCCAATTAGTCTCGCCTAAACATTGATAGAGAATCTTTTCTGATGCTTTGATTCAAATATTTCATTTGGGTTTTTATCTGCCCATTATTATGGAAATAAATAGTTCCGTCTTTGGTGAATCCGGCTTCACCAATAAAGAATATTTGGTTTATGATATCGGGATTTCGTTGCAAATTTTGTTGTAACCATTGACGATATTGCATTTTGGGTTCAAAATATTCGGACTTTAGGGATATGCTACGGATAGAGACATTGCCTGAGAGGGTATCACTCACGATATAACATCTGTAATTGGCGAGCGTTACCGTTTGCTTTACCATGCATACAATGTATTTCTGCCATTTCCTGTGTGTGTGTACGTGCGCGTGCGCGTGTGCGTGTGCGTGTGCATGTGCGTGTGTGAGTTCGTGTGCGTGTGAGTGTGCACGTGCGTGTGCGTGTGCGCGCGTGCGTGCGCGTGCGTGCGTGTGTGTGGTGTGTGGTTGTGTGTGTGTATGTGTGTGGCGGGCGTGTGCGTGTGCGTGCGTGTGTGTGCGTAGTGCGTGTGTGCGTGTGCGTTGCGTGCGTGTCGTCGTGTGTGCGTGTGCGTGTGCGTGTGTGCGTGTGGTGTGTGCGTGTGTGTGCGTGTGCGTGTGTGTGTGTGTGTGTGTGTGCGTGTGCGTGTGCGTGTGCGTGTGTGCGTGTGCGTGTGTGTGTGTGTGTTGTGTGTGTGTGTTGTGCGGGTTGTGTTTGTTGTGCGTGGGTTGTGTGTGTGTGTGTGTGCGTGTGCGTGTGTGTGTGTGTGGGATAGTTGTAACGTGTGACATGAGGTTTTGTTACAGTGTGCTGTGTTTGTGTTGTGTGTGTGTGTGTGGTTCTGATAGTGTTGTGTGTGATGTGTGTGTGTCGTGCGTGTTGCTGTGTCTGTGTGGATTGTGGGACTAGAGTGTACTTGCTGTAGTAAGTTCGTTAACATGTGCGTTGGCGATGACGTTAACGGTGTTGCTTGTCATGCTAAAATGTTTTTCGTGCAATTTTGTGTATGTGTAGTGCGTTGGGTCAGTTCGTTTGTGGATGTGCGTGTGTGCTGAGGTTCGTGCGTGTAAGCAGTGCTGTGTTGCGCGTCGTGTTCTGCATGTGCTGTCCGTGTGTGTGCGTGGTGCGTGTGCGTGTAGTGTGGCGTGTGCGTGTGCGTGCGTGTCGTGTGCGTGTGGTGCGTGTGCGTGTGCGTGTGCGTGTGTGTCGTGTGCGTGTGTGTGCGTGTGCGTGTCGTGTGCGCGTGCGTGTGCGTGTGCGTGTGCGTGTGCGTGTGCGTGTGCGTGTGCGTGTGCGTGTGCGTGTGCGTGTGCGTGTGCGTGCGTGTGCGTGTGCTGTGCGTGTGTGTGCGTGTGTTGTGTGATGTGTGTGTGTGGTGTGTGTGTGTGTGTGTGTGTGTGTGTGTGTGTGTGTGTGTGTGGTGTGCGTGGTGTGAGTGTGTGTGTGTGCGCGGACATAAAGTTTTAAACGTCAATCTGACATAGATTAATGTTTTCTTTTAACAATGTTGCCCGCTTTCTTTATGAACGTATAACATAGAGGTTCCATTGTTATCTAAAAAAATGTTATTAATATATTTCATTACTTTTAATTTCAATTTTGTAGGTTGGAAGGTCGTATGGTGTTCCACACAAGAAATTTTTAAGTTGAACCACCCCGTAAAGTGTCATTGCATTATGCGGACACCCTGTATAAATGCATCTTAGCAATAAAACTATTTGTCTTTAATGGAGTTTTTTTCAAAAAATTTTTAGTATATTTTATAAAATGAAAATATGTTGGGCTTGTTCAATTTGTGAGTAACTCCAGCTATGGTATCGTCTAAACGGATGACAAACTATGCAAAATGTTTGTTTCTCTTATATAAATAGTTCAGCTTTTGCTAATTCTAGGTTTAAATTTAAAAATAAACAATTCACATGTCAACTATTATATGTAATATAAAAACTCAATTGTAAACACAACGGTAAGTGTGTTCATAAAATTTATAAGATAGTGTCTTGCTTTTGTCACCATGCAGTTATCTAAGGGTTATTTTCTGCTCATCACTATACTTTTGGGTTTAGGAAATGGTTATGATACCAAAAATTTAAGAAATAAACGCACACTTATTTTTATTCCTCCTGGAGGGGTTATTCAAGTAAGATCTATGGATAAGCAATATTTCAATTTACATCATTATTTTATAGATGGTAATGGGCGTCGGTCTTCCGTTGGTGTTGAACCAAGAATCTCTAATTGTAGGAATGGTATTAAAAGGTGGGTTCATATTACCTTACAACAGCAGCCACTTTATTAACCCAAGCAATACGTATGCTAAAAAGAAAAGGTCACTTTCTAGATGGGATGTTTATGAAATAATAACGCAGTTTTCTCGCTTGTAAAGTTCTAATTATCATACGTTTTACATACATAATAAAAGTATTATAGGTTTGGATTGGGTGGAAAAGAATGTGTTTTACGAACAATTTGTGAGCTGTCAAAAATTCCTATTGATAAACATTTTGGAATATTAGAAGAACTAGTTCATGTTATTTTTACGTAAGTAACGGCATAAATTTTTTTAGAAAAAGTAAGGTTTGTTACAGGCCATCAACTACTGAAGAACCGCTAGAAAATTACGTCGATAATATTTATCACGCCGCTGAACAAATAGGAAAAAACACAGACACTACATGTGAATTGTTCTTTCCTGAATGCGAGCAAAGTCATTCCAAAATATTTACAAGATTGCTTTCACTTCCATTTTATGATTTGGTTGTTACTTGAATGTTACAGAAATAATTTAGTAAATTGTTTAAGGAAATAAATATTACATCCTGAAAATAATCTTTCACAGCTGTGTTGTTCTCTTCCAAACTTCTCAGCAGCATGGTATTCTATATCGCTGTATTGGTTAACACTTTCTTGTGTAGTGGATGGCCTAAAATGTATAAAACGTAGAGTTTATAGCGGCATTGAAAATTGAAGTAATACTAACGTCAACAAGGTTTGTACAACTTCCGACAATAAACCACTTTTCTGATCTAAAGGAGCGACGGATACTTCACAAATTGCTCTTAACAAACAAGCTTTTCCATTTCCTAGATTAAATCTAAATTTTTCACAAATTACATTCATGTTAGTTTATCATCCTTATTTACCTATCCATGAAATTTGTTATAGCTGAATAAATTTCCCACCTGTTAGGTAAGTTACGTTTTCGTTCTCCAATATTGATGGTTGGATTCGTAATATCATTACTGTTGGTGGGTAAAAGGTAGTAACTTTTTACTGTTGCCCCTAATGTGACGGTTTCATCGCGAAGAGCGATTGGGAAACCAATACCTACGACCATCTGGCGATTTCTTTTTTTAAATTTTTCATAAAATGTTTATTAATATTACCTGGACCCAATTTATTCCTTCTTGAAATATAAGAAAACGTTTCTGTCTAACAGCAAACGTTTTACTGGTATCTCTTACTTTACTGCATGTTTGACATATAAATATTGTCAGAATTATATAACTTGTAAATAAAAGAATAACTCTCATATTACAAGATGCTCGAATTTCGTTACACAAATAAATCTTAGCTTATGTACGAGCTCAAACCCGATACTAATCATTGAGCAAATACGGGCGCAACTTGACCTTCTTAAATAAAAACGGGATTGGATAGTTCGTTTACCTTTTTATGGAAGTTGTAGATTTAATTTCAATTAGAATTTAAATTGTAACGGAATACGTTTCTCTTAAAATTTCCAATTTAATTAAAAATTGATTATATAATATATATGAAAATTGTGTTTTAACTAATTTGACAAAATTGTAATTACGTTGATATTGCATTGAAATTTGTTTTTCAAGAACTAAGTTATTACGACTCGCCCTAAATGAATATTATAATACGTTAATACTAAACGCACCTTAAAACTAATCAAATAACATCGGAAGTTTCTATATTGACAAAAACCAACCAAAAATGAACAATATTTGTAGAGAAACACAAGAATTGGTTAAGTGCGAAATTACATTTCTAATCTAGGGTTTAGGATAGTGAGTACACTTTAAAGTCCAGATAGTTTTCCGTATAACGTTCAACGAACGCTCTCAACTCAAAAAATATTTACCAGAATTAGATCAGAATTTCATATTTACTTGTGTGCGTGTGTGCGTGTATGCGTGTATGCGTGTGTGCGTGTGTGCGTGTGTGCGTATGCTGTGTGCGTGTGCGTTGCGTGTGTGCGTGTGCGTGTGCGTGTGTGTGTGTCGTGTGTCGTGTGTGCTGTGTGCGTGTGTGTGTGTGTGTGTGGTGTGCGTGTGTGTCGTGTGTGCGTGGTGGTGGTGCGTGTGGTTGTGCGTGTGTGCGTGTGTGGTGTGTCGTGTGTGTGTGTGTGTGTGCGTGTGCGTGTGTGCGTGTGTGGTGTGTGCGTGTGTGTGTGTGTGTGTGTGCGTGTGTGGTGTGTGTTGCGTGTGTGTGTCGTGTGTGCGTGTGTGTGTGTGTGTGGTTGTGTGTGTGTGTGTGTGTGTGTGTGCTGTGTGTGTGTGTGTGTGGTGTGTGATGTGGTGTGTGTGTGGTGGTGTCGTGTGTGCTGTGTGTGGTGTGTGTGTGTGGTGTGTGTGTGTGTGTGTGCGTGTGTGCTGTGTGGTGTGTGCGTGTGGTGTGTGTGTGTGTGTGTGTGTGGATGTGTGTGTGTGTGTGTGGTGTTGTGTGTTGTGTGTGTGTGTGCGTTGTGGTGCCTGTGGTGTGTGTGTGAATGTGTGTGTGTGTGTGTGTGTGTGGTGTGTATGTGTGTGGTGTGTGTTGTGTGTGTGTGTGTGTGTTGTGTGAATGTGTGTGTGATGTCGTGTGTGTGGTGTGTGATGTGCGTGTGTGTGTGTGTGTGGTGTTGGTAGGTAGCGCTGTGTCCCATATGCGAATGATGTGTGAGTGTGTGTGTGTGTGTACGTGGCCCAACGAATGAGGTTGTTGTTAAGGAACCCGGATGTGTGCAAAAGAGTGATGGTGCGTTGGTGTAAATGATAAAGGCCTGGAGGAAATAAGTAGAGTTTACCCAAGTTATGTAGGTTTGTCCCCAAAACTCGAAACACGACAACAAAATATGTAAGGAAATATCACTCCTAATTGAGCTGAAAGAAAAATCGTAACTGGAGGGGATTAGAAAGGAATTAAACGCTGTACACCCCTTTCAAAATGTAATGTATTTTAATGATTCTCCCTTCTCCAACTCTCGTTTGAGAAAGTAGCTCCTCAATAATTGTCAAAAAAAGTTATGACTACAAGTAGTAATTCTATTTCATTTCTGCAACCCATGACCACTATACATTTACATAGAGTAACCTAACCTTTGTAAACTAATTGAGAATAAGTAAATTTTGCAAACAAAAACTATTTAAAACAGAGCCGCTGGAATTTAAATTACTTTGAGCAGATATAAAGGATGGATTCGGCATATAATAATAATAATAATAATAATAATAATAATAATAATAATAATAATAATAATAATATAATACCTAGGGGTTGGACTACCTACTAGGCGCGTCCCCAGGTGGCGGATAGAGGAATGACCTTGTAAATGATCGTAAGTGATGCAAGGCCAACACCGAAATATGAGCTCGTGGCGGTAAACTGCCACTGTTAGCTCTAAAGAATACGGTGTCGCGGACCAGTCCACGTGGGGCCTCGTATCTAACGAGGACAGGGATGGCAACCCTGCGTCCCCTTAGCTGGAAGTACACTTTTCTTAAACTAGTCTTGAGTGACTTCCCTTACTCTAACTCTTTTCTGTCGGAGCATCCTCGCCCCAACTCTTGATCTCTTCAGGCTCGCAGCGAAAGCTGAGAGACCTCTTCCGTTTCCTTTCTACTCTTCTCAGGACGTGCGCCGTCAAAAGCGTATACGGGTGTGGCAAGCCCGGGATGTCCTGGCTGGGGACGGCTGAGCGCTAGCCGTCTCCTAATACCGCAACCGCGAATCGTACTTCAGAGACTCTAGCAGGGCGTGGCTAGGGAACGTCGTACGGCTAGCGGTCGGTGGTCTTGGTTTTACCGCCCGGGCTACGAGGAAGGCAACCTCTATAAAAAATCCCCCAATCTCAAGGTCGTTTGGCAGTTTTAGGTGCTGAAGGGATTGCGCGAGGGGATGCCTGAGCGTGGCCAGGGGGAAGCCTGGTTCTTAGCGTTGAAACGCCTGTGGGGGAAGGGGCCCCCCTCACAGTATAAATGCCTTCTAGTAGTATCCCGGCTCTGCTGCTTGTGACTTTTATTACCGAGGTTCTCGTGGGATTTCGTATGAGTCAACTAGAACACAAAATTTTAAATAAAGAGTCGTCCAGCTCTTTAAACATGGACAAGGGTGTGCGACCTACATCGCAGATACAAATGACGAGTCATGGAAAGGAGGGAACAGTCCCCCGGTTCTTGATCGTCAAACGGTTAGAAGGCGACTTCGAAAAAGTTAGCCCTTTTATTATATCTAAAACGTTGGATGGATTAGTTGGAAAAGTAAATATGTTGAAAAAACTAAGGATGGGCTCTTGATTGAAACGGTGTCTAAAGCGCAAGCAAATCGTCTCTTGAGTATGACACGTTTCTCAGATTTTACCGTCGCAGTTACGCCTCATAAAACATTGAATTATAGCAAAGGAGTAATTTTTGTAAAGATCTCTTAAACTGCACCGAAGAGGAAATTACAGAAGAATTGAAAACGCAAGGTGTTATTAATGTACGGCGTATTACTATACGAAGAAAGGAAGCAGTTATTGAGACTGGAACTCACATACTTACATTTAATAAACCAAATCTTCCTAAAACAATAAACGCAGCATTTTATTCTCTCCAGGTACGGCCGTATGTTCCAACGCCAATGAGATGCTTTAAGTGTCAACGGTTTGGACATACCATAATGAACTGTAAAAATTACGAAGTGTGTATATACAGAAAATCTAAACACGAAGGGAGACCATGTTATGAACCAATCGAATGTGTTAATTGCGGTGGTAATCACTCAGCCCGTTTTACTGGATGCCCAGTGTACAAACAAGAACAGGCTATTCAAGAAATAAAGGTGAAAGAAAAATATCCTACTTTGAGGCAAAAAAGAAAATTGTTGTAAATACGCCTGATCACGGAGTTTCATACTCCCAAGCTACAGCCAAAGTTAAACCAGCTTACGAGATGAAACAACTGATACAGGAACTCATTCCCCCTTTGGTAGAAGCATTAAAGGAATTTTGCATGAAAACACTACCTCTTCCAATAAAGAAATGCACCAAGTTGCAACAATCGAAGAAACTGTTTCCATAGAAGAAGAAAAACGACAGCTAATTCAACCTGCGTTACAAGTGCTGTCTTCCCGGTCTCCATCCAATATGGAAACGGAGATCAGCAATGAAAAACGTAAACGAAATGTATCCCTTTCCTCTATTCCGGATTCCAAAAATTCCAGCCTGGAATCCATAGATGAGACGTTACTAGAGGAGACGAAAAGAAGAAAAGGGTGGCCTAAAGGAAAACCCCGTGGAGGAGACAGGATTCTGTGTAAGATTTATCCACACTATTGTGATATTTACTGTGATAATCACTGTGATATTTACTATATTATTTTTTCTGTGGTTTGATACTCATCTAGTCATTTTTATTATTTATTTATTTGTTTATCTGTTTGTCCACTTACTTATTTATCTGTTTGTCTATTTATTTATTATCTATTATTTATTTATTCAAATTAGACAATCAAATTATTTCTTGATTAATATGTCTACAACAATTATCTACAAAACAAATCCATTACAATGGCTTCTTAAAACACTATAGTGCAAGTTAATTGTAACGGTTTAATCACTCATTATCCTGAGATTAAGAAAATGATTGTAGACAGCTCGCCATACTGCCTCTGTTTACAAGAAACCACATTTCTACCAAATCAAAGTTTAAATTACTGGGATACAGTTGTTTTAGGAAGGACGGCCCAGTCGCAAATCGAGCGTCTGGTGGAGTTGCCATTTATTTTCGAGAAGTAATGCCTGTCGTTGAGATACCCATCAACTCTCAACTGCAAGTGGTAGCTATTCAAACTTGTTATTCCCGGAAAATGACTATCTGTAACGTGTACTTGCGAGTCACAACTGGACATCCAACCAGATTCAACACGTCATAGATCAGTTGCCTAGACCCGTTATAGTCTTGGGTGATTTTAACGCCCAACGATTCAAACTCACCAAGATTTATAGACTTCGATTGGGACACACTGCATATACACACGAATACCTGTTGACAGGAAAGAATCCTCCCTCTGTGAAATGTGTCAAACAAATTTATCGATAAAACACATACTTTGTGTCTGCCCACAGTATATAGTCGAACGTAACCTTTTAAAATTGACAAAAGATGGAAGCAAACCTATCCAACGAGAGCCAATGTAGTAACACGATTGGTTTCTTTCAAAAGTGGGGCTACTAGACAAACTATAACCATCCTAGGACTTAACTAGACGATGATCTTTTACCGCTTATTATAGTAGGAACCAAGGCGATATATGGTTGCCTTAAGTTTATATCTGAGAAAGGCTAATGGCCAAAGAAGTCGAAGCCTGAGGTGGGTTTTAGTGGGTATGCCCAGTAGGGAGAGCCCACACTACTCCGTTTGGAGTGTGCATAAGTGCATTTCCCACTCGACAAAAAAATAATAATAATAATCTCTATTGCCCAACAGAACATATATATTCCAATTACAGGAAAACATGTAAAATATACATACATACATACATACATGAGATATCTGATTATGCCAGTATGATCTACAAAAACATTTAATAATGCATATATCACAAAAAAGTAACTTATTATTTGAGAACATAAAGTGTTGATAAAAAACAAAAAAAAGAAAAACCTAATTAAGCAAAATAAAAAGAAACACGAAACAACAAAACTACGATAAATTTATTAAAGCTAGTTTTCTAAATTTTGATAGTGAATTATAAAAAATATCGCACTCTGATGAAATTTTGTTATACTTGTTACAAAACACATAAACTGGTGATTTCTGAAACAAATTACTGTGAGCTACACGAAGATAGAAACAGTTATAATTTCGGCAAGAACGTTGTGGAACCAAGAACTCAAGAGGTGACAAACGAGCTGTCGAATCTAAGTTATTATTTACAAGATCGTATGGAAAAGTGACACAAAATAGATTTCTTCTTTCATCCAGGAGTGGCAGATCAAATTTTGCTAACAGTAAATTCTGGTCAAAACCTATTGGAGGATAAGTATCTTCCACCTTAAACAATAAGAATTTCAAAAATTTCCTTTGTATCGATTCTATACCATTCTTATGATAAGTGTAAATTGGATACCATACTAGAGCACAGTATTCTACCTTTGAGAAAGCTGGAACTATGGATTATTTTGCAGTATATACCTAAACGCATCACCTATTGTTCACTACTGCAAGTGCTCTCGTAGATAGTGTTTATGTAAGCGCAAAAATAGCTGAAATTAATTAAATGAAGGTCCCCAGATTAAACGCTGCAGGTTTCGGTCTGTTCGAGAACACAATGTATAGTAACTGACGTAAGCACATTAATGCGACTTGTCCACAGCGGTGTGGATTCCTTACGCAACTTAACCTAGAGTCAATATACAGCGTGTCCCAGAATTAATTCCCCAGCTGCTGAAGTTATACTATAAGACCAAAAATAAGTGGAAAATTACTTATTTCAGAATTTTTAAAAGTTCCTACTTACGAAATTATGGCCGTATTAGAACATGCAATCATGTTTTCAAATATACAAGTAGAAATAGTATATTAATTTGTAGCAAGTGACATATACACATAATAAAATTATAATACTTAAATTTACAAAGGCAAGTTCTCGAAATGTCCGTCATTTGTTCTATGCTTGTATGAAGTCTGCGAAGAAAATTGTTTTCAACACGACTTAAAGTTTCGTTTGTAAAGTTAAAGCTCTATAAATACAAATAATGTCATCTTTATCCTTCGGTAGGACATTTTTCAAGTAACCCCAAAACCAAAACTTAGTTGAGTTGAGATCCGGGGACCTAGATGGTCAAGAAGTAGGTCCTCCGCGACCGATCCATTTATTGGGAAATCGTAGTTTATCTCTAGAATATTTCGAGAATAATGAGTAGGCGCTCCATCATGTTGATACACAATAGTTTGATGTTACAATAAAGGATTATCTTCCAAAGGGGCAGGTAATGTTTTTTCGCAAAAATTGGCATAATTATTTGCGTTTAACATTCGAGGTAGTAGATGTGGTCCTATTATGTCATTGCCAAATAAACCAATCCACACATTTACACTCCAGCGCACTTGCTTATGTGATTCTCTAATTTGATTTCGATTTTCGTAATTCCAGATATGAAAGTTGTGCTGGTTAAACACCCGTTTTTGATTAAAATGGGTTTTATCGCTCTAAAATACTTCCTTAAAAAGGTCTTCATTTGCATCTAAGCAATTTAAAAACCATCTGCAGAATAGTAAGCGTAACTCACTATCCCCAAGATACGATTTTTGAAACGGCTGTAACTTATAAGGATGCAGTATTTCTCTTTGCATGAATCTGTGTGAATAACGATGGTAACGATTGGTTTCTAAGATCTTGGTACTTACAGACACTTATTGTTTGTCAGTGTGTCGACTAATAGGAAAACGTTGGCGGCACAGGCGCTCTGCGGCACGAGCATTATTACAAACTCCAAACAGCTTAATTGTATCTAAATATTTTTGACTTCTGTACCTTCTGGGCATTATAATAAATATTAAAACTCAATTGTTTACCTGTATACGTCAGTTTAAAGTTAGAAATATTTTACAATCAAACATTTATACACAAAATATCATATTCTGTCTTCTTCAAGAGTGTCTTAATAAACTGTCTTTACCTGGATACCTATTTCAAAAATTGATTTGCAAAAATACCTTCATTGCGATGTTTAAGATGGCCATAATTTCGTAAGGAGGAAATTTTTTAAATTTTTACATAAGTGATTTTCGGGGTTTTTTTAGTCGTAGAATCTAACCCCGTAGGCTGGGGAATTAATTTTGGGACACATTGTCTATATAAATAATTACTATTCTAATTACACACCAATTACGAAATATTAATGGTCAATAACAAAGCAACTACGAATTAACAGTAAGAATCACCAGCACATTTAGTCTATGCCTCAAAAGGAATTTATAAATTTAACCCAAAAGGATTACTTCAGATGCAACTGGTATGAAACACTGGGTAGGAAACAATTTTGTAGGCACAGTAACGTAACATAACGTTTATGCCATTTGAACAATAAATATACAATCGTGGAATCGTTGAGTAAGTTAAGCCATCATGTAATTACGCAACTAGTAACAATAGAATGCAAATCCTTCACTTATAAATAATTCTAAAGTACATGAATTTATTATACTTAGGTATCAGATCACTAGTTGGAAAAGTACACTTATAAGCAAGAAATTCAGGTTATAGAATCATCAAAGCAGTGCTATTGTAATCACTGGTTCAATACAGTTAAATCTGTTCATTACGTGTTCATTTCCTATACAAAACGATGTAACTTTATTCAATTCAATCATTCAAATTCCTTAAATTAAAAAAAATTGAAACAATAAAATATGTGAAGTTATCCATGAAAATATCCATTTTTAGATACATCAACCAATGGCTTGGGATGATGGATTAATAGAAGTAGAGTGCTTTCTGTTCGTTACAGTCAAATATGTCGTTTTTGAGAGAAACAGTTGCTTCAAGATCGTTGATAATACTGTTAGGTTAGTTATCACATAACTTTATAAAAAAAATTATCGTTCTAACATTTTTAGGATTAAAAACCTCATCCATACTATTATCAGGTCCAGAGGCAATTAAATATTGCTGAGAGGAAATTCTGCGACATTATTTTTTTATGCAGAAAACGATTTTAGCGTGGAAAGGATTTATGAAGATGAGGATCTATGGAAAAACACCCAAATTAACTGATTCTTATTTAGAATGCGTTTTACCTGAAATGATTGATACAAAGTTTCCAAGGAGAATGAAGATTAGTAATACTATAGAACAACTAGGTATTAATTAGAGTAGAAAGTGGTTTTAATGTTTCAATTGTAGTTTGTAAATTTCTTAAATGTATTTATACCTTTACCATACAATTATTTCACAATTATAATAAACGTATATAAAAATTGTCCAAACTACTTTTATTGTTACGTTGAAGATTTAGTAAACTAGTAGTTGGAATAGTTACTACAAACAATAGATTATTTATGTTCTGAAATAAATATTTAGTTTGCAAGATTGTATAATTATTTCTTTCTTTTACTTCAATCAAAGAATTCCTCTTTTGTGTGAAAAATACACTAAAGCATTATAATACAAGTCGATAATAGGTGGAGATATGCACAGGTAACAGATTTTTTCAACAATAACTTGTTCATTTGCGCACGTAAATATTAAAGTCTTTAGTAAGGCGAAGCTTAGGGACTGATAGTGTAATAATATTACACTCTTAAGGTACGTTAGATACTACTAGAGTATAGTTCGAGGATACCACTGCCAACTGTAGGTGAATAAACCGCAACAGAAGTTACGACCTAACCAACAATTAATTGCAACCAAAGTCAAGATTCTGACAGGAAGCATCTAGTGTTATTTACATTAGGTAATCGATTCAGATGTTAACCTTTCGTAAGCTTTCCAATTTTAATCTAGATTGAAGTGAACCCCATATACATAAAATATCAGTACTCAGGTGCGTAAAGTCACAGGTTAAGTGTACGTACAGTCGATTCACAACCCATGTCAGTATTGTGTAACCCTCATTAGTAAACTGGTATCCACATTACATGAATAGTGTGTAATATTATTCTAAATCTTCCTGAAAGTAATTCCCAATGTTCGACAGTCAGGTTACAACTACAAGTTACCAATTGGCATTTATCTTGAGTCAAACACACCTGGGAAATGAATAAGTGGAGATACGTAAGTAATTCCAGAAAAACAAATTCTTTACCTCGAATAATGAAATATGTTTAAAACCCAGTTGATCTGTAGAAAACCCTTAAACCACTTTATTAATGAACGTAGGACCCTTCACAAAAATGAGCGGAAGATGTAAAATACAGTTTTCACAGTTTTATATTTACAAATTGTAGAAAGCCATGTTACACTTTACGACGTGTCAATTATAGCAATAGAGAAAAGGGGAAGAAAACCGGCAAAGTTATTTAATTTCATATTACTTTTACTACCACACGCCTCGTAAAAGTCGTTGAAGATACTCCCTCAAATTAATCACACCACTAATCTGGTAATAACATGTTATTGAAAATATAAGTCAATAAAAATAAATTGGGATGAAAAACATTCAGTTTTAAAGATCAAATTATAATCTAATTTCTAAATATTATCACAGCGTTATTAACCAATACTAGTTTACAGTCTAAGAAATTAACAGGACCAGTGGATACCCAAACTAATGTTAAATCTAATTACGTTAAAAATTCAACAAAACGAAAGAAAGTTTACCCTCTACATTTAATACCACAACAGAATGCTGTACTGGATTGAAGCTAACTTGGGAAAAGAGTACGAGCAGCGAAAAACCTTTGCGTTCAAGAACAATTTCCACGCAAAAATTGTACACAATTTTCTTCATATACCTACACAGAAGAAGAACGTCAACTCATATGAAAATGTATGTATTTTAGATATCAATATAAATTTATTTCTAATTGTTATCGAAACGTATAAGTTTATATAAAGGTAAATCAAGAAATATACGATTTAATACCTGAAAGATAAGTATTTTAACGTCAACTTATGTTTAAGCTGTGTCAAGCAACACGTCCACTTCTGTTTAATGAAAGTAGACTGGTTTCTGTTTGTACTTCGTAAAGCCGCAAAACTATTATTTTCTATATATCTGCCCTAAAATGCTGTTAATTTCTGGGTACACTATCTAGCATTGATCATTACGTACATTGACATGAGTCCGTTTAATTTCGGCTGATCGATTGCTGACTGTTGTTTCACACTAACAAGAAAAGGTTTGATACATATATTGTCCTATAATTTTTATAATGCTAAATATATACACTTATATTAAGTTTCTAACAATTGACAACAAAACAAAAACTGCTCTCTAACCAAACAAAACAAACAGATTTCTTTTGAAAATAAACTAAAGGAATTAATAAATCTAACGTACTCGTCTAGCCTCAGCTTGTTCTGGCGACTCTCCCTCCGGGTACGGTACTCCACCTACCCCATTATGGCGGTTGAGAAAATAAGGTTAATGGTACAGGTAAAATAATACATCCAATTTTCATATTGACGTTTTGATGTAACTTCATCATCAATAAAAGCATCAGCATTTCTTCAATTAATAGCGCTAATGCTTTATACACAGTATATTTTCACAATTTATGGTATATAATTATTTATTTCTCTACACGTTTGAATACAACATGTATCGTTATCAAGAGAAAATATATAAGTAAAATAACAAACAAATAGTTATGGTAACAAGTCATTAAGGTAAAACAGAAAACTTGAAGTAAATTATAATTCTATATTTAAAATATCTGTTAAAGGAGTCAATCAGATCAACATGTGCATTCATTAAAGGTATCTTCTGCTTATGTTTATAAATTTCGTATGTTTCCAAAACATCTATTGTCTTTTTTATTACACAAATGTAAAAATCTAATGTTGTTTTGTGAAGTCATAAAGTGATTATTAACTATTAAATGTTTGGCATAATTTGATTTCTCTGTATTTATATTTGTAACATCTAATGTGTTCTTTGTATCTAAAATAAACGTTCCTAAACGTTTGTCCTATATAAAGAGAGTTGCAGAATGTGCACTTTAATACCATACTTCAAAATGTCGTTAGTTGAATCTTTGGCATAAGAATTTAAAAACATAGGTATTAGTTTTGAAAGCTACTCTGTACTTTTTGTTCTTTTGTAATATATAAGCTACTTTTTCTGATATTTTTCCAAAATATGAAATTTATATTCTATTGGTTTTGTGTTAACTGGGTAAATGTTTTTGATAGAAAATTTGTACTCCTGGTTTTTAACGAGTGTCGAATATATATGTAATCTAACCGTTTGCTTGTGCAACTTTTCTTATAATGGATATTTTTTTATTGAAATTTGTTTGGTTTAATAGTAAATACATTGCTTAATGAACTAATAATCTCTGTGCAGCTAACTTTTGTGCTTTCTGAATATAGAGAATTGAAACGTGTCCTGTGATGTAATGTTTACGTTTAAATCTAGAAAATTAACCGCTCTATTTTGTCTTTTCTCTAGTGTAAACTGTTAATATTAATTTAGAAACTCAATGAATTGAAATGAACTATCAGTACAAGCTAAAATGTCATCAACATAACGAAACCAAAATGAAATCTTATCAGAAACATTTAATTAAAAAATTTGATCTTCCAAATTATCCGTAAAGATATTAGCTAAAATGGGCAAAATTGAACTGCCAGTAGGCAAGTAACTTTTTTTGTAGATAAATGTTTTAATCGAATGTGAAATATGAAATAATTTCGATTAACACAGAGATTAAACATTGAATTAACCTCATTCTTGTAATTAGTCCAGCATTATTACTTAATAAAAAATTTCCTAATAAACGCATACATCCTTGAGGGGGTATTTTAGAAAACATACTAGTAACATCAAAACTTACAAGCATGTAATGTAGTGGTAATTTTGTTTTGTAGTTTATTAATTAGTTCTAAAGAATTTTTAACAGAATGTTGTGTACGTTAAATTGTTTGTTATTACGTGTGTAGTTTATTTGCTAAAATATGATTAGGTGCTTGAATGTAAGAAACTGCTGGTTTGTGGATTTTTATGAGACCGTATAGTTTGGTGCCTGTATAAAATTTGCTACTTTTTAAATCTGTATAGCAGGTAAACTTTGTGGTACATAAATAAATTTTTTGTATAATACATGATATCCAATTTTTTCTAATTTATATATGATTTTATTATATTTATATATCAGTTTATGTATGTATGTAATTAAATTAATTCAAAAAATAAATTTTTTATTTTACTATAATACTCAGCCCTAAAAATTAAATCCTTTAACATAATATTGTTACATGTTTTCATAATTTACTTAAGAAACAGTTACTACAAAAATTTTTTTTGTTAAAAAAAATATTTAGATAAGTTTTTAGATAAATTAAAAACAAGCCCATATCTCGGCGAAACGTCAAGAAAGATTTTATTCTGTCTTTGGCTAATAATAATACGCTTATTCATGTTTCTATACAAAAGTGTTGACATTCGTCGACTGAAAGTAAATCACATTTTAATTTATGTAATTTACTGGTTTTAAAATAAAACTGTTTAAGAAGGTGTTCTCTCACTAATTTTTTAAACGCTTTTGTATCTTGCGATTTCGATTCCAACGGTAAACAATTGTGCGATTTGTAGCAAATATAGTTTCATATTATTTTCATTCCATCGGAATGGTGTAAAATTGATTTTTTTTTATAAACGTAAGTCACGCATTCTAAGATAAAAACAGAAGGCAGCGTTAGGATATCTAATTTTACAAAGGAGCCATATTTAACATTGTCGATTACCCTGATGATCCGGCGCTGCATAGTAAAGAGACCTTATGCTGAGAATAGTTGCATATGATATTATGCTGTAAAAATGTCCGTAGTAAGCTGTAATTATCATGTATCATGTATCATGGGACACAAGATGCTTTAGCGGTTTTAGTAAGTACTGGATGCTGGTCAACGTATTAGCTACATGATCTACGTGAGCGCGCCATCGTAGTGTGAGATCAATATAAACGCCCAGCAATTTGATATTATTCCCCTCAAGCATATTGGTAAGGTCTCTTAGACTGTCCCAGAATACATAGAGTTTTTTCTACATTAATGTTAATTAAATTATAAGTGAACCAGTCTGTAATAGCATTGCTCGAGTTGTTTATTTGCTTAAGTATTCAATGGTTTTACCAAGATTCACACAGCTGGCGTCGTCAGTATAGAGTTGGCCTTTACGGTTTCAGATAGGTATATCAAGTAATCAAGTTTACAGATATTACAGTAAAATCATAGAAACTTAGTCTAACAACCATCAGATCTGAGTAGATGCGATGAAACGCTTTGCCGAGGTTATAGGATGTACTGTGTCCATATAAGTTCTTCTCAAACACATGAAGAGTAGGACCACAGATAAGTACTACTTATCTGTGGTAAGACAGTGTAAACTTTCACCATTACTATACAAATTAAAATACTTATCTCGGTTGGGGTTTCTTTTTATATGGTGTATTCGTATATTTGATATACAATCTAAACGTTTTGACAACACTTAAAGTTATCTTCGTCAGTAACATACTATCTTTCATAATAGTTAAACATGTTGAAACAATTTTGTGAAATTTGAAAAATTGAAAACACAAACATAAGCCTGCTATTAGTATAACAGTTTGATAAATGTATAAAGCCAACCATGGAATACGATTTTAGTAAAGAATAACTAGGTCATTCATTAATACATTAAATATTGTGAAACTGCCTTGAAGATGACAAATCAGAACACCCTCTAACGGTCGAAGGCTAACAGTAAAAAATGTCATACCCAAAGAACAACTTAACTTAACCTTCACGCCATTCCATTGCGGGGTAGATACAACAAGCCCTACCTCTTGTTTATTTTTCATTCTATTTATTTTTCATTCAAGGAACACATTTAACAAAATTGAATCAAGTTATGATG
Organism: Vesta saturnalis; assembly: GCA_036346205.1. Taxonomy (NCBI): domain Eukaryota; kingdom Metazoa; phylum Arthropoda; class Insecta; order Coleoptera; family Lampyridae; genus Vesta; species Vesta saturnalis. Next base: position 550,304 of record JARFJB010000966.1, on the reverse strand, counting down.
TAAGTGTAAAGTTGTGAAAAACTTTAATTTCAAATTGATAAAAGCATTCAAAAATAGAAACTTAACATAAATTAAAATAACCCTGTCAAAACTAACAAAAAAATAACATTGTTAATAAATGTAAGTATTATTTAACAATGAAAAAACGTAAGGTAGAAGGTTTTATGTAACTTTTATTCTTAATTTTAATTTCAACTACAGCTAAAATTAAACGTACCATTATGCCTTTTTTTAAATTATAAGATGCCAGAAGATATTTAAACGGAGATTCTCTCCTTGTCTATTAAATTTATTAGGGTGTTTAGCTTCACGTTGTAAACGATCATAATAATGAGCTTGTCTTGACAATATTTCCATGTTATCAAATTAAATGTCATGATTTAAATTATTTAAGGCATGGTCAGCTTCCGCAGACTTCTCTGGTTGATCTAATCTACAAAATCTGATATGTTCTTTACGTCTTGTATCAAAGCTACGTTTTATGGTTCCAATGCACATTAACAAGATAACTTATACACTCCGCAAGATGATAATAAGTTTGAAAAATCTTTGTGTGACCTTAAATGTTCCTCAATTTTCCTTGTAGGTTAAAAAGAGTCCTGATGTCATGATTAATTAGGATTTTTTAATTTTATCTGTAACATTAGTAATAAAAGGAAGAAAATCTGGACCAACATTAAGCATCAGTTTTTCTTTTTGGTTATGTGTAGCAGGTGTATTAACATCATTAATATCATTACCTGATGTCCATTAGCTTGTAGAGATTTTGTTAAATATTTATATTCATCTGTCAAAAATTCAGGATTACAAATTAGTTTTGCTCGATCCACTAAAGGTTTAATTACACTAATTTTTTGACCTTGATGGTGGTTTGATCATTTATGAAGGTATCTATCAGTATGTGTCGGCTTTCTGCAAACCTTAAAGGATAGTGAGTTATTAGTTTTACATATTAATATGTCAAGAAATGGTAAACTTCCATTAGTATCTTCTTCCACAGTAAACTGGATGCTAGGATGAATACCATTTATAAAAATAAAAAATTCATGTCGTGCTTCTTTTCCATGTATCCAAATAACAAATGTGTCACCTACATATCTATACCAAACTGAAGGTTTTTAAGGTGTACTTTGTAACGCTAATGTTTCAATTTGTTTCATGCAAGAATTAGCTATAACAGGACTAAAAGGACTCCCACTGCTACGCCATGAAGCTGTTCATAAAATTTATTATCGCATTGAAAATAAGTCGCAGTAATAGACAGTGCTGAAAAAGAGTGGTTATATCCTTCAGAAAAATATGATCAACATATTCAATAGCTTTTTTTAGAGGAACTTTTTGGTAATAAGTGAAGCAACATCAAAACTGACCATTATATCACCTTCTTCAATTTTCAAACTTTGTATTTTTTCAATTAAGTCGGCAGAATTTTTAACATAATGGTTTTTTTTATCTACATGAAGTTGTAATAGATATGTAACATGTTTGGCAAGATTGTATGTAGGAGAACCAATTGCACTAACAATAGGCCTTAAAGGAATATTGGGTTTATGGATTTCTGGAAAACCATATAGTTTTGGTGAAAGAGCCTTAGAGTTAGTTAGTTTCCTGTTTACTTTTTCAGGAATAGATGACAATCTAATAAGTTCTCTAGTTTTTAAAAGAAACCTTTTTGTAGGATCTTTTGGTAGTTGACGATAAGTCTAACAATTGTTCTACTGTAATGTTATAGTCATACATATTTCATATAACAGTTTCGTTACCTTTATCTGATTGTAATATTATTATATTTCCATTACGTTTAAGATCAAATAAAGCACGGAATTGACGAAAAGAGAGGTTACTCTTTGGAGGTTTTGCTTTACGTAATACCGTAAACCGGGGGTACTTTGCTCCATTATTTGTAGCCGTCCTGAAATTTCAGCCAAAAGATCTACAAAAGTCAATAAATTTGAAAATGCTACATATGATCCAGATTTTTTCGAATGTATGTACGAGAGCATTAAAGTATAAGATTATGGATATATACTTTTTAAAAAAGTTAAAGAGTGGAGCAATGTCTCCCATAGATCGGATCTACTTTGCTCCATGTGGTAATTTACGTTATAACGCACGCATTTTTATAAATAGGGCAAAGTTACCCTAGCATTTTGTTAATATTTGTACACAAAAATTTTTCATTTTAATAAATTAAACTTACTGAAAAAAAGACAAGGTAGAAGGCATGAAATACATTAAACGCAAGAAATAATGTTATATAGGTGCTGAAATAAAGATATTTAGTCATAAACGATAAAACAGAGAGGATTCCCCTCTTAATAATTTGCTTTGGAGTTTGAATGCCCCCTAGCACATCGGGCCACGAATACGTTAACGTATTATGTTTTAAGGGCCATTTCCATATTTTTAGGGATTTTGCCATTGAGTTTATGGTGGCTTCAGTATCATTAAAAGTTACTATTTCTCCTGGGTACACTACCCCATTATACAAAAAGACTACAAGGCGTACCACTTCCCGGACAACATTCTCAAAACGAGAATCACAAGAAAGGGATGCTTTTCCTTCATTTTCTTATTTTTTGGCCAAATAAGTAATGTCAAAGTCATCTGACGAGGCATCATCAAAAAGATTGTCATCCTCACGATCGGGGGAAATGTAAACTTCGTCATTTTCAATCTGCTCTACACGATCATCAGCCATGGGCTCAACAGACATGGGTTCATCAGAAATGGGTTTGTCAGCGCAAACGCATTTTCCCGGTGGAATGGTTATCTTTCTCTTACGAGTTTTTGCAATGGTTGTTGATTTTGATCTCCGTTCACCAAGAGCTTTCAGAAACGCAGACTGAACGATATCTGTACTATTGGAAGAACACCTGGGTATACGCTTTAACACTTACTCGACGTTCTACGGAAATATTTGACATTTTATAAAACTGGGATTTAAATTTTCGGCCATGTTTGGTCCAATAATGGCCATCATCTTCGATAACAATTGCCGAAAGTATTGTATTTGAATATTTGTGTTTCGAATGCCCTCACTAGTGTTCTTCCAATCTGATGAGACGTGCCGCCATGCTATTTTGAGGGGCCGGAAAAATGCTACGTCTAGTAGTCTGTGTTAAATGAGTGCTATTTGGTGGCAAGAATATTAACTTTATTTCACTTTCACGGCATAACTGCATGAACTGTTATATGAGAAGAAAGATTATCACATAAAAGCACCTTTTTCCCTTGTTTAGCGTTGGTAGCATTTGAGATTCGAGCCAGTCAATGAATATGTTTCCATCGAACCATCCAGAGCTACTTATGTTGTATCGACATCCTCGGGGGCCATTCTCAGTCCATGTAGTCCACAATTTGATTAATCGATACACTACATATGGCGGCAGTAGTTTTCTGTTAGCATTACCATTAAACATGACGCAAATAGATATTTTTGACGCATCAGTTTTGGATACTTGCATCTCTTTTTGGCAAGAACCTTGTTTTTACTCGGGTCATCTGTAAGATTCGTTTCATAAAAGTTCCATATATTTTCCGAAGGAACGTCTTTTAGTTCAGAAACCAGATTGTCAAAATAGCTTCTAAACATTGGCTCATCTATGGCTGCTCGAGTACGTTTTAAATTCTCTGCAAAATGTACTGAGATATCAGGATATCGAGCCATAAAACCATTTACCTAGTCAGCACCAGGCACGTTGTTGACAAATACCTTCACATCTCTTCCGCACCGATTGAAATAAGTATACGGGGAACCCGTACTCTCCGATAGCAAATAGGCATTCAACAAACTGTTGTTCTTCGTTAAAGGTAAATACCGGTTGTTTTCCGGGCTTTTTTAAATGCCGGCCCTTAGATTTATTTAAAATTATTCTACTGGGAACTTTAAATTTTTGCTCCGCTTTTCAGTGTGAAATGTTACCCCTTTTAATTTCTTCTAAACATTGGTTTAAGGTCTCTTGACTGTAATCAGCATATTTAGGTGATCCTAGTTTCCTTTTATACTTTGTGCCAACGCAAACTAACCCCAAAATGGCAAGAATTTACATGCGCTTAAAAAAATGAAAATAGTCTGTTATAACCATTTACGGAAAAAAATAATGTTAACAACAAAATAACTGAATGCTGTATTAAGTAATATAGAAATACTTACTTGCTACATATGAATCTCTGCGTGCTCCAAATTTTGATGTTAAAAAACTGTGACGTAATTTTATAAACAACTTTATGCGACGGTCGCTGGGTTAATACTGGCAGTGGCGTACAGATCATGCTGATGTTAATAAGGTTATATGCTTACAAACCTTTAGTGCCGAATTAAAATTGACTCTTTTTAAGAACCGGGAAAAGTTACACCTGGGGAACAAAGTATCTCCGATTTACGGTATATTAACAGTTTTGAATCTAGCTTCATTCGCAGCATCTAAAGGTAACGATTTAATAGAGTCCTCGATACTGTAAATTATATCTTCAAAAGGTATTAGTTACCCTTGGTGTTGTCGAACAATTTCCGCGCTTAGAGAGCGCTTAAATATCATCTGAAAATATGATCAGAGAGGTTTATAACTGTTTTTTTATTACCAAAAGATGATCTATTATTACGCTGCTTAAATAATTTATTAAATTTTGCTTGAAATGTCAAAACTTATTTCCATAGATTTAAATCATAATGAATCAATCTCATCCCAGTTACTATTTAACATAAATGAAATTTATAAATGCAAATATAAAAGATACCCATCGGTTTTATCCAATGACTTCTTAATAATATGTATTTGATTGCGTAGAAGAGCGTTTTTAGTTTTTCTATACATATTATTAGCTTGTTTTTTAGTAGGCAAGATTGGAGACTTTTGGAACACACCACAATTTCAAGGTCCCACATTTCCAAGGTTGCACACTAAGGTGTAAAAAATACGAAGGTCACTAACACTCAACACATTCACAAGGCTATTTGCGCACCCTACCTACTCAGATAGACATTTCACTTTTTCAAGGCTTGCTCACGTAATTTTTTACAATTCTCTGATACCACACTTAGAACCAAATTAAAAAAATATGATATGCTTATATATTTATTTGTTGTATGTACAAATGTAATCAGTCTATTATTCAGATTTATGATTTTCTGTAGGAATAAAGCATTTTGATTTAGTACAAGTGCAAAAGGTCCTTTCCACTTCTGTATCATTACACCTGCGAGGACGTGGTACAAGTAATTGAGCGTACGTGCAGTGTGGTGCCCATCGGAGATGCTCCTGTAGCGGAATATCAGATTACCGCCATTGGTTTATTCCAACTCCACACATGAAGCATTTAACCGTATCGTCTGAAGATGCTCCTCTAGAAGACTAGCAGATGTTCATCAGCGGTATATGATGGTATACCATCACAGCATGATTGATATATTTGAGCACATGCACCGTGTGGTGTGTATCTGTCTGTCTATCCGTCTCTCTGTCTGTATGTCTGTCTGTCTGTCTGTATGTCTACCTGTCTGTTTGTCTGTCTGTATAGTAGTCGCCGCGCTTAGTGAGTTAGTGTCGGTCTGTATGGTCTGGGGTCGCACTATTGGGGTCGACGTTTTTCTGGAAATATATCATAAGTAGAAAGAGATCTCTATCACTTATACTTACTATGCCTGTCTCGATCACTTGCTAAAACCACTTGTCGAAGAGCTGCATTACGAACTCGGATTAGTTCGTAAAGTCCACCAATCTCTTCGACAGTTTCCAGTATAATCTCCAGATGTACAAAGGCGTGATCATACTCACTTAATATAGCTAGGCTTATAGCATTATGCCAGTCAAGGTATAATGTTACAAGCCTAGTGTGGGCCCGGTCCACCTGCTCTTCTAGAGAGCTCTCCGTAATCACCACATCATAATTCCGGACGAATGGCACTATGGTTGTCAGCTGTAATGAAAGAAAGAATTATAAATATAAATAAAGTAGTATTTAGACAATATATACCGTGAACATGAGACGGTCCCATGTGATGAAACTGTGTGCGTAGAATATCCAGTACCACCCGGCAATAATTAGAAACGCAGAATTGCGTTGAGTGGTAATAGGGATATGTGTAGCCCAAAACCAGTCATCGTCAAGTTTTCGTCGTCATTGTCTTGCACGTCGTCAGCGTTTTCATTATTTCCCTAACCCTGGACCTGCGGAGCGATGTCTGGAGCACTGCCATTGTCATTGTTCTCGTCCTGTATGCTGTTATGTGACTGTTCCTGTGCACTGAGTGGTTGTACTACGTCTGACAGTTCGTCAGCGCTACGTTCCAGTGGTTGCATGTTGTTAGTGAGAGTGTTCATAAAGTTCTCCTCATCGCTGCTCTCTTCAAAAGTCAGTATGCGTTTCGCGAAGTAGTCGCTGTTGTCATAATGTGTCATTGCCATAGTCTTCAGAATCGTAGCTATGGACAGGGTGCATGCCTATGTCGGAGTCGTAATCACCAGTGTTGAGGTAATCGTTCCCAGCACAGGAAGAACATACTCCCTCAACACTGGATGATATGCTGACGAAGTCATTACAATCATTGTTATGTTCGTCTATGTCAATAGGTAGTGGTGTGTCCTCATCACTGATAGTAATGACTTCGGTATTGGTCATGTCAAGTAGTACTGTATCCGCATCAGGATTGTAATCTTGTAGAGAGTCTAGGACTACGGTCGTCAGCTCATAAATTTCGGCGTCCACGATAATAGGAGAGGATGCAGAGGGCGGGATGTACAGAACCTCAGGGGAAGATGGGGAGGAATCCTGAGGTGTGGGTGCTGAAGGGAGGTAAACGTGAATTAGATAGGAAACCTCAGGAGTAGGAGTTGGCGGGACATCGGGGAGAGGAGTTGAGAACGCTAGCGATAAAGTTGAATGAATTCAGTACTTCCTCAAGCGATGGAGAATGGAGGGTAACAGAAGCCTGTAAAAAATAAATAAAACGTTAAAGATGTACCAACCATGAAAAAAAATTAAAAACATAAAATTTGTTGGTTTTTAACTGGGAAGATGATGGGCAACTTGTTCTTGAAGTCATTGCATGTTCGATGTGCGAACTGTAGAATCAGTTGTACGAATAATTTGTACTGTTTTCGTTTCGCTAAATATAGGTGTTTCCCCCACTAAAAACAACGCTTTTCATGCATTCTTAGAAGACATTTTTCAAGGTGTGTTAGGGGGCCTCCACCTTCGTATATATATATATATATATATATATATATATATATATATATATATATATATATATGCAGGTGACCATGCCTACTTTCTCACTTATTCCCCCATTACACTTTCCCCCACTCTCCCCACCACCTAAAATTTTGTATATAAGAGTAGGTTGTTCCACTAGAGAGTCATTAAATGGTTATACGGCAAGTGAAAAAGTTCCAAGTTATAAAGTGGTGTCTTCTTGTAATGGTAAGTGCTTATTTTATTATTGAATTATTTTTGTGGAATAATTTTCAATAAAATCTTTACGGACTTGTAAAAATTTTGAAAAATTGTTTTGTAGGTTTAGAATAATTTGCAATAAAATCTGTAGGGACTTGTAAAATGTGCAAACGTTACTTTTGTTGGCTTTCATCATGTTAATAATAGTAATCACTTTTAGATGCTGTAAACCCAAGTGTAGCCGTCACCGTAGTGGAGAATACTACGTCAACCGTGAACAGAGGTAAGAAAGCGCTTTCATGTATTACTGCCACAGATGAGTAATTTAAATTTTTTTGCTTTTAGGTAGGTCACCAGCCGACGATTTGGATGTGGTATTATGACGTACGTATGATCAGGCAGACGTTGACGAAATACTGCTCACCCTACAACCTGTACGTCAGCCGTATGAGAGGATACAGTCACCAGTGGGTGAAGACCAGGTAGTATTGCATCATGTCTTAAGTGCTGACTGCATTGCAGAGGTTGGGGATGAATGGTCTCAAATTTCGGAAGATTGCTCATCGTCAAGCTGTGTAGCGCAGCCGGTGCTGGGGAAAGAGGAATATCCGATTACTCTGACACCTGCATGCGTTGTAGATGAACAATGGTCCACATCTGCAACATATGCAGAGGGAAGAATAGTAGCAAACTAATAAAAATCAATAAACTGTTAAAAAACGGATTTATAACAAAACGCGTAAATCTACCCGTTCACTTATACATTGTTTATACATTCTCTCTGTTACAGATCGCAATAAAACGTTTCAATGTGAATGTCTGAAGAAATTTTCAAGAAAAGACTCTCTACTGCGACATCAAAAAACTGCGTGTTGGATAAGTATTCCAACTACCCCACCTTCAGAGATGCCGTACGCTGTACTGCAAAATCGTACCGAGCTTAGGAATGTGGTGCAACCAAGTACTTCCGATGCGAACAGAACTGAACGTCTTGCACAACCTGGACCATCAGGGTTAAACAGCTTAAAGAATAATGTGCAATACAGACATGCTGACGATTCCTTTGCAGAACCAGGATCATCGGGTTTGATCAACTCACGGAAGCGTAAGTCAGACCAAGGCAGCGAACCAGTACATAATGGAAGTAGCAAAGTGTTGAAATTGTGCACTGCACTGCTTATTCGATTGATGTTCCTCGATATGCTTATCAAGGACACCTTAGAAGCAATAGGCACAAATCAAACGTCTGTCTACTCGTTGATACTGGGGTTGAAGTGATTCGCAATGCTTTTAAACAACGCATTGTTTCGTATAGACTGTCACCATGCAATATCTATACGGATGTGCAGACGTTTATGGGTGATGTTAAAGTGAGTGTTTTGAAACTAATATAAATTCATTTGCAGAAACGCTTCTCGTTGAAATGTAATGTTGAGTTGTTTGGGGTGTACTTTTTGAACAGTAGAGGAAGTACTGAATTAAAGTCCTTTCAAACGGAATATGATATATTGAGTGTCGGTATGTGTTGGAAGAGTAGTGGAGATCTTGGGTGCTAATCAATCAGAATTTCAGCACAAAGATTCTGGTATGTGCGAGTTATATGAGTAGTAGGGTAGTACATTATTAATATATGTTGTTTCGTAGGGTGGTCGCTGGCGAATTTCGTATATTTAGAGGTAAACATGTTGAAATTTTTCCCACTACGGGTTCATCCTATATGAATGTCCCGCCTGAGATTTCGCATAAACACGCCATAGTGAATGTGAAGAATATTGATAATTGCTGCTTTGCGTGGGCTATTGTATCTGCATTAGTGACACCGACGGAGTTACCACAACGGGCGACTTCTTACCCTGATTTCAGGACGTTAATCAACTGGAACGGTGTAGAATTTCCTGTTAAGCTGACTAACATCTCAACGTTTGAGTCTAACAATAATATCTCTATCAATGTTTATAGACTGAAGGATACGTATCGTGATGGTCATCATATTCCTGAGGTAGTGGGTCCTCTCTACTATACAAGAGCTAAACATCCTATTCATATTAATTTGTTGCTATTAGTCAGTAACCAAACGGATAATCAGCATTATGTATGCATAAAAATTTTTCTCGTTTACTTAGCAACCAAATAAGTCGACGTAATGGGGTAAAATACTTTTGTGATTCATGTATATATTACTTTAGAGCGCAGGAGCAATTAACTCGACACGTGTCTCATGACCGTAATTTCGTATACACTAAATTACCTGGTTCGATGCAAAGAAAAGATAGAACCGGGGAGTTCTATGCGGAAAATATACTTGCGTTTCGAAACTATCAAAACAGATGTTTCTACCGTTCGTAATATATACAGATTTTAAAGTGCTATTAGTACCGGTAAATACGTCTGAACCCGATCCCGAAGAACCGTTCACGATAAAAACGTGTAAACATGAACTATACTCATTCAGTTATTATATTAAGTGAGGTGTAAACGATGCTTGGTCCAAATTAGAATTTTATAGGGGGGTTAATGCCGCGGAGGTATTTATTACACGACTCGAGTGTGATGTGAAACGGATATATAATGAGCATTTGAAAACTGTTGTTCCAATGTTACCACAAACTGGTGATGCATGAGCAAAGTCGTAATTGTTATATATGCGACAAGCTTTTACGGATAATCTTACAAATTTCAAAGTACGAGATTACTCATGTCACTGGTAAATATCGTGGTGCGGCACATTTAAATTGCAATTTAAACTAGCAATTAACTATATTTATCCCGGTTTTTCCATAATCTCAGTAGTTATGATGTCCACCTGTTCATCAAACAGTTAGCGAGTGAAACTGAAGAAATTACCGTACTCCCTGTTAATAGTGGAAATATACAACGTTCGGTAAGCATATTTATGTAGACGAATTCATTAATGGTCGTGGCTAGAGGGAAAAGAAGTACATAAATTTGCGATTCGTTGATAGTTGTAGATTCATGGCGGCATCCTTAGATACTCTATCTCATAATTTATCAGATGATCAATGTAGAGAGGCAAGGAAATATTTTGTTGATGATAATGACTTTAACCTTGTTAGAAAAAAGGTAATTTCCCTACGCGTACGTGGACAATTTTAATAAATTAGACGATATTACAGTACCTTCCTATGACAAATTATACGATAAAATGCGTTATGAAAATATATCCGATGGAGAATACTGTAGCGTCCTACTGGTGTGGGATCACTTTAAGTGTAATACACTCGGCGATTACGCTGACATGTTTAAAATCAGACGTGTTCGAAAACTTTAGGCGGCTATGTATAGACATATATGGATTAGAACCAGCGCAGTATGTTACCATACCTGGATTGGCGTGGGATGCCATGTTGAAATGTATTAAAGTAGAGTTAGAATTATTGACTGATATGGATATGTACCACTTTTTAAGAAAGGTATTCGTGGTGGAGTGAGAAGAACAACGAGTTTGTCCCAAATTATGATCCTAATCGTCCAAAAGTCTTTTTACAGTATTTTGATGTCACGAATGGAGAATGCGGCAACACCTACCTCATAATGGGTTTATGTGGTTAACCGAAGAGGAAGTTCAAAGCTTTGATATACTGAAGATTAATGATGGTGCTGATATTGGGTATGTGCTAGAACGCAATGATTATCCTTTTTGTCCCGAAATGATCTACGCACCACATTCCAAGGAAGAAAAATTAATTCCTAGTTTATGTGATAAGACCAACTATGTTATACATTACCAATATTCAAAACAATGTATACAGTATGGGTTAATTGTTACTCATGTTCATAGAGTTTTACGGTTTCGTCAAAGTCCTTGGCTAGTACCATACATAGACCTTAATACAACTCTTCGAAATCAAGCCAAGAACAAATTCGAAAAGGATTTCTTTAAATGCATGAACAATGGTGTATTTGGTAAAACAATGGAGAATGTCGACAAAAGAAGAGTAATAAAGTTATTAACACATTGGGAAAATAACGGACGTCGCTTAGGTCTAGCAGGGTACGTCGCAAAACCGCAATTTAAGAATTTTATTCAATTTACTGATAAATTATTTGCAGTGGAATTCTCCAAACAGGTCGTTACTTATGACAAACCCGTATATGTTGGATTTAGTATTTTAGATCTTTCCAAAATTATAATGTATCGATTTTTTTACGATATCTTGAGCAGTCATTGCGGTAATAATGTAACGTTACTTTATACAGACACAGATTCTTTAATTGTCGGGATAACAACTGATGATGTGTATGCCCATATGCGAAATAATGTTGATGAATATGGCACATCCAATTATCAAAACGGTCTGCATGGTATTACAACGAATACATCCGTCGTCGGAAGAATGAAAGATGAGTATGCAGGGAAAGCTATTCAATATTTTTATGGAGCAGGATCAAGATCTTATTGTCTAAAGCTTGCTGATGATCAAGTGGTTAAGAAAGCGAAAGGTGTTAAGAAAATCATTATTCAAGAAGTGTTGACGGAGGTAGACTACAAATCTGTTGCGGAGGCATCTGATAAAACGGTAATGTGTAAAATGTTCGTGTTTAGATCAACTTTGCATGATATATGCACTGAGATGTTAAACAAAATGGCCTTTCGGTCCCAGGATGACAAACGGTATCGATTGCGTGGCACGTGTACATTGGCGTGGGGGCATTGGCGAATTCCGGAATTGGAGAACATCGATCCTTTGAGTGGTCTACTAGAGGTTGCTAAGCAAATGAATTTGTATAATCCAGCTAGTAGCGAATAGTTTGGGTACTGATGCTTGTTAGTTTTAAGAGTGTATATATTATCTCCATAATGAAACTGTGTATAATCATACATTCTAGGTCGGCTACTTAATGTAGTAACTTTTTAGTGGAATACATACTATTATTATGCCATAATTCATTATTGAAGGAATAATATATATATATATATATATATATATATATATATATATATATATATATATATATATATATATATATATATATATATATATATATACAGAATGTACTCATATTGTGTGATATACAAAAGAAATAAACAAAAAATATATATTTACAATTTTTATTAAAAAAAAGAGTACAAGCTCTAACGCATTACATAATTATCGTACAGATGGTATACATTAGACCGAGCGCAATAACATCATAATTTACAATGATAATAACAAACTGGATGCAGGAAGAGTAGGATGTTCCTCAAGTTCTATAACGGGTTGCGTAACAAATCTTCTGATGTAATCCGCTTTCTCTCTACCCTTGACGTAGACAGCATCTGTAGGTTGAATCAAGCGACTGATAATTCTGCGAAATTGGTATGGTGGTGAATTCTCTTTTTATACAGCGTTGATTATGAATTAACAAAGTAGCTTGACGGCGCCTCTACGCATCTAACGTATGCCAAGGATACGGTGATTCAAACATGTAGTGTCAGATTAAAATTGCGAGTTATACGCGTTATACGTAATTAATCGATCGTGTAGTATAACACAGTATGCTGTCGTATTCGCGGGTATGTTGACTGCTGTTTCGAATTCTACACGAAGGACTACTGCTTTAGAGTGTAATGTCTATTTTTGATTCGAACAGTCTGCCACTATCAATGGTGCAACTGTCGTAAATTCAATAGGTGTGAGTAATGGTTGACCATCTCTTTGATAATAGGACATTTTAAATTTAGCAAACATTTTATACAATGTAGCAAAGCAATTATTATAGTAATTCACGTTTAAATTGTCATACGGATAACGATCCGTGTTAAGGAATACCCTAATATTCTTTAGTGCACATTCATCGAATCTGCTCATATCTTGAGAAACATTATTTTCTCGCCCCGTTTGAAATCCGATAATAATGTATCTTGGTGTTTCTATACTAGTCGATGTTTTGATTGCCCATGTATGTTCATCTGTTGTGGGAACCGCTGGATATATGTGTGTTTGCCAACTTCTAAATGCTATTGGAGTATTCACATTTTTATCAATGTACTTCGTTAATGCGAATTCCTCCGCTACTTACTGCTAATTAAATCCAATTCTTGTCTGGTGTTCAAAACCACTTCATTGTAGTCTTCTGCAAAGCCAAGTAACATTCGCAAAGGGACACAAACATTAAAATACCCTAACGAATTTGTTAGTATGCTATTTGAGGTAGGAAACCATCCTGCATTTTCATGACGAGGGAGGCCATTGGGTGTCAATGATACCAATCCTTTCATTGTAGACGTTAATCCAACCTTTGTCACGGAATCTACCACTATTCCATTAATTTCGTCTCTAATTTCACTGAATAAAAATGCAATGCCATTATTAACAAACCTCGCGGTGTTAGAGATGGCACCATTCTCCTTCAGCAATCTTCCCTCTACGTAGACATAATTCCAAATCTCGTAGTATATGGTCGATGGATGTGGAGTTCGGAATTTACTATCGCATTATCAACAACAACTTTTTCGTTCACGTTTAATATACTCACTGTATTACTATGAAACCAAGACTTTGCAAGTATGCTCTATTCTGCGCTGTCAATGCTTTGAGGGTTAACCGCTTACTGGCTCGTATTTCCACACTTCGATCTTTTATAGTTCACCTTGTTGTGGTTACACGCACATGTGTTATACCGCGTCACCATCTATTCTTTAAATGTAGTCCTATCGTTATGACTTCACCGTTGAAATTGACGAGGTGTCCGTCTTGGTCTACTATTTTAAGTGTTGTGGTTGAAATGGTGGGTGTATTTATAGGTAAATAGATGACATGTAGAGGGGATTCAATTATTTTGTATCCCGCTGGTACACTGGGAAAAAATTGATGAATAATATGTGACGTCTCCCCAGATTTAAAACTTCCACTTGCTATATTGCATTCGGTAATTAACGAATTAATCTTAATAATGTTAATAGGATTTTCAGAGGTATGTAATTCATGACCTTTGTAAACTTTTTTGTTAAATCCCAGCATAGGTCCTATAGAATTTTCTACATTAAAGTTAATATCATGTGTTGCCTTCATAATTGCTTTCATAGTGTTATTGATCGCCCCCTTAAATTAAAAAAATTATTCGAACCATTCACTGTATCATTTATATGATTACTCACATTCACAATTTCGTATGATGCTGGCGGAATTATAATTCTAGTTCCTTCAAATATCAGTGGGTTATTCTTGGAAGTAACGCTTTATACAGTATTGAAATATTCAAAACTAGTTAACCCCATTACATATTCCGACTCATAATCAAGATAAATCGATGGGTTAAGGTTGGCTTGCAAAATACTGCTTGCATCAGTAAATGTACATGTGTACGACATTATGATCAAGCAACGACTGCTGAGAATCAAAACGAACCGTCATATAAAAATCGTAAGACTACATGGCCGAAATTGTATGTATTGAAGTTTTGAACCTTGGTATAGTTGTAGTCAATCGTGTTTCTGCTACCATCACTTTTAAAATAGTGAATTAATTTTAATGGTGGTTTAATAAGTCCTATGCTATCAAAATATATAATATGTCCATTACGCTTGATGTAAGCCGTCCAGTGTGTTCCCCTGTTATTTTGATCATCCAGATTCACGATACCATATTCATTAGTATGGATTCGTGTAGGTAATTTATCTCGCATGTATACCACTCTAAAATAGGGGATTTTTAATTTCTCAACAAATTTTGATAGCTCACCGTTGCTTAAGGCGTCACGTGGTAGCTTCAGTGGGAGTTTTTTTAATACGGTTGTAGATATAGGCCTAAACCTCGCTTATATGGTTTTATATATAAGCCTTTCCTAAGGTAGCTGCTTCCATAGCTTGATTGTGTCGTTTGGTTTCTTCTAACGTTTTTGACGCAGTTTTTGCGTCAGTGACCGCTTTTGAAACTGCAGCTGCACCTCCACCCAAAGAACCTAAATCTCCTGATGCTACAAATAGGAGAATAAGAGCTATGAATCCCCCACGTTTTGGTATTGGTAATATTCTTCTCTTGGGTGTCAAGATTTTTTATGTTTTAAAACGTTTAAGGCTAGTTGTACCGTAGATTTTAACGATGACCGAAGTTCACCACCAACACGACGTCGCGCTAGAAGCACTGCTTTGTTGAATGAAATTGGTCTGTTTCTGTAAGACCGCTTCCTACGTCGTGATTTGCTTCCCATTCTCATTGTTCTTTTTCCTTTCATTATACCAGCTATGGTTAATGCAGCTACTCTTTCTCCAAAGGTAGCGTTTGAGGAACGAAATCTATTCCAAGATGTTTGTTGCAAAGCCTTATCAGCTATGTGGCGATGCCTTAGATCGTTTGACTGCGAGTATGCAATATCGTGTTCTTTGCACGCTTCGTCCAGTTCGTTAATACCTCTGTCACCGCGAGCTAATCGTTCTCGTAAGCGGGTACCCAGGCCGCAATATCTGTACCCAGGTATATGTAACTCCACTGGTAATTTATTTATTAAAGTGTTAATCAATCCAGAACCTTTTTTTACAGCTATTACACGGAGAGCTATGCTTCATACCACAGTGACTGACTATGGATCATCATTAGACTATGATGGAACTCCTGGATTATATGAGCTACTATTTAAAAAAGGTCCTACGGGATACAAAAAGAGTGATCTGCAGCAATACAGTGACATTTTGCGCCGCACAAATGCTGCTCGACATAATTATAACCCAGATGACCAAATCCAAGGAACCAATAGTAGGAAATACTTCACCCTAAAACACGACCCGTTACATCAGCTATTGCACCTCCTGCCACAGGATCTCGCACAACTTGTATCTCCAAAAGAGGGGGTGGAATGCAACTATTACGATATAATAACAAAGCAATTGAGTTTGTACCTTCGAATGACCCGAATAAATTAGTAGCAATCGCAATGAATAATAATATATATATATATATATATATATATATATATATATATTATTATATATATATATATATATATATATATATATATATATATATATATTTGACGAAGTACGTAAAGCGAAAGTAATAAACTAGGATCTCTGGTTATAAACCTATTACTATATTCATTTCATTTCATTGTTACACTGACCATCATTATAGATACTACTACATAACCAGCACTGATATCAATAGATAAATTTGGTAAACATATTACTTATCATCATAGTGATGCCACGAAACAAGGTGATGTATATTACGAAACTTATTTTACCTTACAAGGTTTATTGCATAAGAAGACAGTAGATATTCCATTGGGTACAGATGGCAAACATTTGTTTTCTTATACAGAGTGTACTATAGCGCATTGTATGTGGTCACCTCAAGTTCTTCATCTTCAAGTGGATGGTCTACTGTATACGACACCGATATAATACTAGACGGTGTCAAATTTAGACAAGAACAACCATTCATCATAGAGATTATACTAAAATAGAATGCGATAAAATGAGTAAAGCTGATATTGTTGACGAACTGTACAAACCAGCAAGGAGAAATTTTCCGCGGCGTTGAGTAGTACTGAAAGGTTTAAATGATCTCTTTCAAGCTGATTTAGTGGAAATGATACCTTACGCTCGGGTAAATAAAGTATTTCGATACATTTCAGTGATAATAAATGCTTTCACTAAATATGTCTGGGCTTTTCCCATCAAGGATGGTAAACTAGTCGCAGATGTAATGAATAAACTATTGTTTGGTTTGCAAAGGACACCTACACATATACAAACTGACATGGGAACAGAATTTTATAATGCTGAATTTAAAAACTTTATGGGAAAATTTAATATTAATCATTACAGTAGTTATTCCAACTTGAAGAGTAGTATAGTTGAACGTGTAAATTGCACTCTTAAAGCAATAATGTGGAAAACATTCAGTATGCAAGGTTCCTATAAATGGTTATCAATATTACCTTAAATTGTTGTAGATTATAGTTCAAGAAAGCATAGAACCACCGGATACAAACCTGTAGAAGTAACGGAAAATAATGCTGCCTCCATTTTGAAACATTTAAAATGTCATAAAACTCTTGACCGTAAGGCACCTACATTTAAAGTGGGGGATTATGTACGTATTAGCAAATACAGAAGCATATTCTCTAAGGGTTACACACCTAATTAGAGTTACGAAGTCTTTCGAATATCAGCAGTGAAACGTTCTAGTCCAATTACCTACACATTACATGATAGTCGAGATGAAGAGATACAGGGACGTTTCTATGAGCCAGAACTTCAAAGAGTTAAACATCCTGACATTCACCTAGTTGAACGTGTAATACGACGTCGAGGAAATATGTATCTCGTTAAGTGGTTAGGGTTTGATACTTCTCACAATTCATGGATATCTAACAAAGACATTACATAATACGCTTTGTACGATTACTTTTACATATTGTAATATTATGCTGTAATAAATAACTCTTTTTTTATTTTTTTTTTATTTATTATTAATATATACAATACTACACACTACTAAAGCGTTTCATAAATACTCTGCGCTGTAACACATTCACATATTGACTAAACTTTATTATAATCCCTATAGTCGTTACCCCCACTTATTACTTAACGGCTTTCGCAACTTCTATGTCAATATCAATTTTCTCCTTGGCAAATTTTACAATATCCATAACACATGCTACATTGAGATCAAATATATCTTGTACTGGAACTATTAACCTGTGTATGTCAACATCAGGCATTTCCGCTGCCGCATGTATTATTTTATTATAAAATACAGGAAGTTCCATAGTAGGTACTAAATTCAATCGGTAACTGACTATCTTAAGAAGTCTCTATAACTGTTCTATAGACTCCCATCTTAAATATCATGGATGTTTCAGCTTACAACGCTTATGTTCTGTGGTGCTGGAAAACTTACAAAATGGAGACTATTTATTGAAGAACTGGGCAATTCCTTGATGACTGCATTATTGCAAGAAAAAAAACATCTCTTTCGAAGTTTATCCTGCAGCTGAAATGGTTTTAAAGTCACGTTCCTCAACCAGTAATGCCGAAGTAAGGGAACAAGCAACCACAACAAAGCGTAAAAGATGTAATATTTGTTCCTCTTCAAATGGTAATAAAGCTAATATGGTATGTTGTAATTGCTCTGGATACCTATGTAAAGATGTTTTTTACATAACATTTATAATAATATTCAAAAAAGCAAAATAACGTTATAAAATGTAATAAATAATAAATACTACATCTTATTTATTATTATTATTAACTGTTATATCAATTTAACGACAATAAATCGACAACTATAGGCTCTCGGGTCAAACTGACTCGAACACAATAAGTGAAACCAAAATGTTAACACAATAGCAGGGTTAACACTGAATGTTTTGAAACAAACATCAACCTATACTTGTTTGATTTATAATGGTAATAATAATGTGCGTAGGATGTCCTATCGTGTAGAGTAAATACTTTTTTTCTTTTAAATATTTACATACTAGAAAATGCACGCTGTTGCGGGCAGCACTTGGATGACGAGGGTTTTATTTTAGAGCATTTACTTCCAGGGTTTCGGTCTGTTAATAGGCCATAATTATGTCATTAAAGGTCAGTAATTACAGGCATTTTTTTCAAGAAATCCGACTCGTTAGTAAAAAAGAAAGAGATATACGATGACGAAGATAGTTTTAGCGAAGAAGATTTCAAATTCGTACCCCCCGTTACGAAAGAACAATTTCAGGAATTATATACGTTTTGTGATTCAATACATCGGCAAGGTGGTTAAAGTTATGGGACCAAAAAGGACCTCTTGACGTTTTTATGCAAGATTCGGCAAGGTTCTTCGGACGAACTGGGCAGGCTGTAAGTATAGCCATTGATACAGTTAGAGAATCGCTAATGCAAAGATGTGTACAAGGCAGGATTACATTGCCAACCATGTAACAGAATTTTCCAACCAATTATATAATCCGCAACCCTATACACCGATAGCAATTTCATATATTGACGGGACCTACTCCTATATATCAAAAAGTAATAACGTTCGTCTCTTAAGACAATCTTACAACGTGCATAAGGGTCGCCACTTAGCAAAAGCGGCTCTCATTGTAGCTCCATACGGATATATACTAGCAATCCAAGGTCCTTGTTCTTCGGACACTGAAAATAATGATGCCAAAATGCTGATTAATGAGTTTAATAGGGATGGAGATAAAATAAGGGCATGGTTTCACCAAGATGACATTTTTGTGCTGGATCGTGTATATCGAGATTCCATACCTCTGCTTGATGACGTGGGTATTTTAAACAAGATGCCATCTTTTCTTGAACGGGGCCAAAACCAATTGTCGACTGAGTGCCGCATAACTAAAACAAGGTGGATAGTTGAAGCCAGAAACGGTCACCTCAACTCCATATTTAAGTTTCTTAGTCGAAAAATTACAATAACACATATCGAAAACCTTGGAGATTTCTATCGTATTGCTGGAGCGATAATAAACAAGTTTTATCCTCGCACTCTTATGTTAGGCGTTAACGAGGTGTTTGCTCAGCAATTACTGGAAAAAGCAAGCCAGGTTAATATTATACAAGCCCGGGTGGAAGTAGAAAATCTTCGTAGACGAAACGCTCGTTGGGTTTAAATAAATGAGCATGATTTAAGTGATTTCCCTCATCTCAGTTTGGGTTATCTTCGACAGCTCACTGTTCTAGTCAGTACATGGCGTTTTGTGACAAAGCCGTAAATTTTTGCAATTTTCTCGAAAATTTCAAATGTAAGGGTATAACTATTTTTAACTAAATAACAAAAACAGCACGAATAAGTATAGAAATTGATGAAAACCGCAAGTCGATACATTAAAACAAAGGAGTAAAGTTAATGTACCAAATGTCCCTTGGGGGCATATTTTTAATTTAGACCGATGTAATAGAAGAATGGTGTGCAACAGTCCTAATACTGAAGAACTAATGACGCCCCAAATGTTCAAATTGTCACCCGTGCTGTTCAATGCAGAGCTGAAATCTCTCACGTACAGACAGAATAGCAGTCTATTAAAAATAACTAGGCCGGCTATATCTCGGGAACTGTCAATCTAACAACATTGGAAAAAAATACTAATAGCTAAATGGGCCAAAAAAATCGCTGGAAGTAATTGTCAAGTTCGAATGGTTGCCGCTAGGAGGTGCAACTGTCCATTTACCAGGATAGTTGGCATCTAAAAATTCCCGAACATTTACCGCGAAGTGAGCTGGACAGCCATCGAGTTGGAACAGCATTCGTTGTGGAATTTAGAGGGGCACCTCCTGTAACAAAATCGGGAATTCCTCTCCGTAGGTAATGGTCACCATTTAGTCCATTAATAAAAAAGACCTCATAGGAATCCTGTCCAACAATTTACATTTAACATTTAATATTGGTGCTGGACTTCTCGCATCCAATGCAGATTCGTTTTAGAGCAATATTGCGTATTATGGACATCCACAACTCCATTGCTACGAAAGGTGGCTTCATCTGTCCACAATATACGTGAAAGAACTTGCCGATCTTCAACCATCATAGCCAAAATCCAGTATCAGTGGTCTAGTCTTCGCTCAAAATCTGCAGCAGTAAGTGCCTGGTGAGGACTAAGCGATATGGCTGTAACCTGAAACAAGATGGTGGCCACTGTTTCAACAGAACTTTACTAGCTTTTGTAGAAAAAGCATTAAGTAAACTTTTGAAAGTGTATAGTGTAGGTTCAAAATTATAAGCTCGCTTACCTGTGCCCCTTGAGAATGTTTTGAACGTAATTTGAATACTATCAGGGCGAGCGCAATATTTCTAGTTCTGAGGTGAGGATTAAACTGGGCATAAGCTATAACATTACTAATGTTCTCTTCCGTGTGCCCCCTACGTTGTCTGCGATATACGGGAATATGAACGTTTCGAGTTGTTTACAAACGATGGATAACTGGAAGAAAAACTTTTTAACTCATGTGGCGTCGATCAAGGTATTGCTGCACATATACCCTTGGAGCAACTGTCGCATTTCTAATGCATCCAAAACAAATACTTATCAGGTCAAATAACTTTTCGTTGGTTTAAAACTTCTTGCAACACTAAAAGACAACGCAACACGAAAAACTCGAGAGTAACTCGCAATGATACCAATGCAATATGGAAAATCAAGAACAAGCTTTGAAAAATAGCAACTAAATGACACTAACATGAAACTCAAAATGTTTTATTATTTTGATGTATTGCTTCCATTTTTGTTTTCATAGCCTACTAACGCTTATTACGGATGCCTTCTCTAAGAAGTGATTATTATTTTCCTAGGTTGCATTTTATTCTCTTCTTGTGAATAAATTGGCGGTTTTGAGAAAGATGGCGGTTTTCGTCAATATGTTAGGACTTTCATTTTTTATTGATTATCTTAGAAGGCAATAAATAATACCTACCGTAGTAAATTTCCTTTTTTGAGAAATATTGGTTTTTCTGTTAATGTTTTAAATGCCGAAAAACTTTTTTTTCTGTTCGTGTCTTTTCTTATGGAATCTTCTGAGAACTCCGGAGGTCGAGTACGGTTTTTTTTAATACCGTGCAGCATAAACTCTTGAAGCAGCAGTTGAATTCTTCATGCATTCAATCATATCAAATGTTATTTCATTTATCAACGCCATTTTGAAATCAACGGGTCGTTAATGAAACACGAAAAACTTCAATGGAGCTAATATTACTTTGACGCAAAGTAATATTTAAAGTGGCTATTATTGTGTGTTATTTTTGGCATTTCAAGATCTACTTGTTTTTACTAGACTGCTATTCTGTCTATGAAGGAGAGATTGCAGCTCTCTGTTGAACAGTACGGGTGACCATTTGACCACATGATTCTTCTATAATATCGATCCTTTTTTATTCGCTCTAAACTAAAGATACGCCCCCCAGGGGACATTTAGTATATTAAATTTTATTCCTTTGTTTTAGTAGTTTAATAATTAATCAATTTTAATAATGAAAAACACTTAAACTTGCTCTCTAATTCTGTTACTTGTAAAAAATATGTTTACACTTATTTGTTTCATATCTGTTTAACGAAAGAAGATATCGACTTGCGGTTTTCACCAATGCAACCTCTATATATTATTAGAAGCACCCGAGAAGCATCTCTCAAACGAGACTCAGTTTATAAAAATCGGTTTAGTTAAAAAAAAAGTTATGGCATTTTTTCAAGTGAACATTTACAAAGGAAAGGTTTCTAAGCTTACGCAGTTTATAATAAAACTATTTTGGATATATCTTGATAATACCGATTTAAGTGAAAAAAACGATTTTCTAATTTGGTGTTGGCGGCCATCGCAGGAACTTGTAATTTTCAGCGATTTCACTTGTCCCATTTACGTATTAGTATTTTTTTTTCCATTGTTGTCAGATTGACAGTTCCCGAGATATAGCGGGCGTCCATTCTTACTTGGCCACCCGTTACGTTCAATGGACGAAGTGTACTGTATGGGAGACTTGTCTAATCGTTAAGCTCGTTCTATTTAAAATTATTGCTATTGCTGTTACTCAGCGTGTACGAAGGAAATGTATATTATTTTCTTATCTCAACTTATCTTTTTTCTTTTTCTGAACTATTATTAAGTCGAATTCCCATAATACTATAGTTTTTCAATACGTTCTACAAATAATGCTTTAGAACATCAATTTTAGTTACAGAATACTAATGTTACAGGATTAAACCTATTTAAGTTACCATCACGGAATTGCATAATTCATCAGCATAATAACGTTAGTAGTTTCTTAAAACAAGAATGAAAATGCCTAGTAAAACATATTTTACATCTTTAAAAAAAAAATCTATAAAACTAATACGGGTAACCACGTTGTAAAAATAATTTAAGTGCAAATTAACTTTGTAACTTTTTAATGGATGAAAATGTTGTTATGTAATTTAGTCCTTTACTACAACTTTTGTCAGCTTAAAAGTTTCGGAGTTTGGGATATAATAAAAAGGCTCTTCACGTATGTATGTACTTTTTTATGTATCAGTTCATTGAGAATGTCAATAGGTTTACATTGTTGATTTTCATTTCTACAATTTTAGGAAGCCAAACAAATAATACTTTATTCAAAAAATACAAAGAAATTTTGCAAATTATTACGCTCCAAGGGAAAGTAACGGAGATGTATTGAAAATATAATAACTTGAAATTCTCTTATATGGTAAGAAACAAACAAACTTCAAGTTTTATGTTTTTGTTTCAACTTATAATGAAATACTTTTGGTGTTCTTTCTAGTATACGAAAATTATGCACATCTCTTTAACATTTTTAAAGCCTTTGTGTAGTTGTGATGATATCAAGTTTATAACGGGCATTTTTTTTTTATTTTCATTGTTATAGGAACTTTTCGAGCTATCGTTAGGAAATTAAACAAACTTTTCTGTTTACATTCCTTTCTTTTAATGTGTATTTGTTTACTGACATTTTCATTTATAGTAATTCTAATAAAAATAAAGTAAAAAGAAATAATAAACGTAAGGTATAACAGAAAAGGGTAAGCGCTCCGGAGATTTGTCCCAAACTCGTTTAGATTCTAGTGTATCCAATGATAATTGGAGACATTCATAATACTGCAAAAGTTGTGAAGAAAACGGTGTTACAAAAATAACATCAAATAAGCAAAGATACGTAGATATTTTTATCTTGAACGGGTTATGCAAATTTTAATAGATATAATTTATTTTTTATTCGGAAACTATGACATTAAACTGGAGATTCCTTTTTCAGTAGAATGTTCAACATTGAACCTTTCCAAGTGTGTACTTCCGAAAGTATTTCACTTTTCAAGCGTTTATTAAAAGAGCGAGGAAATTTTATAATTGATTTTTACCTTTTTGTGTTTATGTCAGAACACCTCCATTATTCATTTCTTTTGACCAGTGTATCTGGAAATGCATACGCGTTAACAAAATTAAAATTATAATTATTAAAAGTGGATTAAGATTTTCTTCTAAAATGAATATATTACACTGAAAGCATTTCATTTAAAAGGAAATTTTTCAAATTTGCTTAACCTATGCAGGGTGTCCAGAAACTCTCCTAACAAACGAAGAAACTCCTCAGATAATTTTAGGACTCTTACACCAAATTCACCTAGTCCGAAAATGTTTCTTAAGGGACCTACAGCGCTTCAAACATGACGCTCTGTAATTAAATGTTATTTACTACATCCACAACGGGTATATTTGGAAAAAATTATTATATTAAACTATAATTAATATTATTAAATGTGGATTTAGATTTAGTTCTAAAATGCATATATTTTACAATGAAAGGGCCTTATTTCAAAGATTCTTTTTCGAATTTGGTTAACATATATGTACCGGGTGGACCAATGAGCCGATCCTCCGGCTATATCTAAGGAACTAGGTTTATCGTACAGCTTTGGGAAATAAATTTCCTTAGTAAAAACGGACAAGAGAAATCGCTGGAAATAACTTTCAAGTTTCTAGCTTTACCGATAGAGGGCATAACCTTTATAGAAAAACTTTTTATAAAATACGTCCAATCATAGTAGGTATTAAATAAGTAAATTAGAATGATGCATAATTTCTACACAAATTTTGTTAAATACTTTTTATCTATTTTTTTCAAGTAAAGGGCGGGGGAGAGTGGGAATGTTTGTATGAATAAATGCCTATAACTTTGGTTTGGATCAACCTATCTTAACGAAATTATTCTCATTCGAAAGGGCGTAGATGAACCAATTACATCTACTATAAAAAATTTCATTTAGTTTCAATTGGCGTAGATAGAGGCCACTTTCGAATAAAAAAAAATTAAAATTTGTCTATGTTACAATGTTTAAATGGAAACACCTAAGTATTGTAAATTACAACGGAAACTGATTGAATTCGCAACAGAATGGCGCAAACCGCATGTCGATATATTTTGTCTAACTCGAGATATAAGTAAAAACGCGTAAATATACGTAACTAGTATTGGCTCACTCTGTATTATAAATTAAAATAACAAAATATATAAAAGAAGACACATTAAAACTTAATGTCCAATAAAATTGTTAAAATGTTTTCCATTCATTGTCCACACAATGACGTAATCTATCGCAGGTGGACGTAACAACTGCTTCAATCTCAGCTATAGATATACTATTCGTTGCGTTTCTAATGCGTTGTTTCACGTCTTGTCGCGTGATTGGTCGGGTTTAAAAGACTAACTCCTTCAATCTTCCCCATAGATAAAAGTCTAGACATGTTAAGTCTGGAGATCTAGTTGGCCATGGTAATATACCTCCCCTTCCAATCCATTTATATATATATATATATATATATATATATATATATATATATATATATATATATAAATGTCTTAAACTCAAATAATCTCTAACTCGCCTGGAAAAGTGCGTAGGATACCCATTATACTGAAATATCAGATCTCTTCTTGTTTGTAAGGAAACGTCTTCTAATAAAATAGACAATTCATTTTCCAAAAAATTTCAATACGTATCGCCATTTAAAGTTTCTTCAAAGAAATATGGTCCTATGATTTTCCAGCAACTATACCACACCAAACATTAAGACTCGCCCTACCTTGAAGCTTATCTAGTGAGGATTTTCTGCAGCCCAATATTGCATATTATGCAGATTAACACCACCCGCACTAGCAAACGTGGCTACGTCTGTCCACAAATTATTTGGTATGACATGCGGTTGTTCTTCCAGCATACCTAACATCGAATTGCAGTAATCTAGCCTTGCATCGAAATTCCTTTCATGTAAAGCAGTCTAAATATCAATGAATGAATGAAATGATTAAAGTCCGATGTTGCCGTTTTTATCGCAATATGAAAATCAAACAGTTGAATCTAAAATTTAAAGAAGATTACAATTTTCAAACTTAAACGTGCAGTTCATAATATTATAAGAAACCTACCTATTATGCTTTAAAATCCTTAGAACCGTAGTTTTTGGTATGTTTAATTCTGTAGAGATTTGCCGACTACTTATGTGTGGATTCTGTTGAACTAAAGCAATAATATTGATTATATTATCTTCGGTCACACCTACACCACGTCGTTTATAACAAGGACGATGAAAGCTACCGATTTCTCTTAATCTTCTTGCTTTGCTTTTAAATACTTCTTTGCCATAATGCCTCCTGTCAGGATATCTTATGGCATATATACGTGAGGCAGTAGCGGCATTTTGATGGCATTCGAAATAAACTCGAATCATATCACACAATTCGGCATTTGATATGCTCATTATGAATTAATACTGATTATGTACTGATATTAATATCTAATTAAGAAAAGTTATATTCGAGGTATATGCTAACACTTCTTAAAAAGATGGAAATATTTTGACTACTGTCAATAAATAAACAATTTGAAGCCCCTGTCAATTTTATTTGGCAGCCCGCTTAGTTTAACAAATTCTGAAAATACTGACATTTTGTTATTTTAAGTTATAACACAGAGTGAGCCAATACTAGTTACATGTGTTTACGCATTTCTACTTATATCTCGAGTTAGACAAAAGATATCGACATGCGGTTTGCGCCATTGGTTACGAATTTAAGTTAGTTTCCGTCGTAATGTACAATACTTAGATGTTTCCATTCAAAATTGTAACATAGACAAATTTTAATATTTTATTCGAAAGTGCCCTCTATCTACGACAATTAAAACTAAATGCAATTGTTTTGTAGTCGATGTAATTGGTTCATCTACGCCTTTCGAATGAGAATAGTTTCGTTAAAATAGGTTGATCCAAACCAAAGTTATAGGCATTTATTCATACAAACATTCCCACTCTTCCCCACCCTTTTTTTGAAAAAGGAGAGAAAAAAGTATTTAACAAAATTTGTGCAGAAATTATGCATCTTTCTAATTTACTTATTTAATACCTACTATTAGAGGCCATATTTTATAAAAAAATTGTTTTTAAATGTTTCTATAAAGTTTATGCCCTCTAGCGGTAAAGCTAGAAGCTTGAAAGTTATTTCCAGCGATTTCCCTTGGCCGTTTTTACCAAGGAAATTTTTTTCCCAAAGCTGTACGATAAACAGTTTTGAGATATAGCCGGAGGCTCGGCATATTGGTCAACCCGGTACAGGGTGAGTCATTAAGGATGGGAAATCTTTGAACTACAGATAATAAACACCAAAATATGTAGATTAAGCCCAACATGCCTTATAAAAATCTTGCTGGTTTAGGAGATACAGGGTGTTCAACGAGAAAATTTTATTTCAAGTTTCTGAATAACTAAAAGTTTTAACAACATGAACATACAATTTGGTAGTTTTAGGTTGTGTGACATGAGAAATACGAATTTGTAACTTATTGTGTGACTGCTCGTAGAGGGAGCTAGTGGCGCCCTGTCACTTCAGTAAATTAGATCATATCTTCAAAATAGGTTGAAAATTTGAAAACACGTTCAATTTTACGGAAAAAAGATACTCTTGCTCAATTTGTCTAACTCTAAAAGATCTGTGTTTTACTTATTAAATTGTTATTATCTTAAATTATTAAAGTGAGCGAAGTAACATTAAAAAGACAGTAATTAAGAATGACAATCACTAACAACAACGACAACAAACAAAATTTGAAAGTAATTGTTCGAAATACCCACCATCCACCTGATACACTTTGGTATTCGCTTCCTTAAAGACCTTTGAATATTGAACAAAACGTGTCCTATATTTTTAATTGCGTTCGCTGCTTCTTGTATTTTTTGCTGCAACACGTCAACCGAATAATTTTCTGCGTTATAAACATACATCCAAAATCCGTCTATTAAGAAGAACTACTATTATCTTCAACAGCGATGTAGTCGATAATTAATTTTATAAATTAATTTTCTATTTAATATATCTGATGTGCAACAATATACTACCTTCCAACCCGTAAAGTGGAAATTAAAACAAATAAAATAATGCGTTTTTTAAGATAATTATGCAACTTTTATATCTCAAGTAATACAGTGCATACTATGGATATCCACAATTTGTCCATTTTATATCCAGTTTGACCGGAAATGACACAAAAGCTGAAAATTTAAATGGAACAACCTGTATATTTTTACATGTTTGGATTCTACAGTTCATCTGCCAAATATCAACTCAAACGCCATTTTACTTTGACAGAGTCCGCTTCAGGTGTATGTTGCGTTAATAAAAATTAGAAAATTAAAAATTACTGCTTTATTTAGGAACTAAGGAAGTTACTGTGTACATCGTTTTACAAGTACTTGAAAGAGCTATTTAATATACAGGGCGGCCCATGTACGTTTCTATTGGGAACAGTGAGTTTTAGTTAAAAAACCGTAATTTTTAAATTTGATCGTTAACAAACTTCACAAAAATTAATTATTAGCAAAAATAATATTGAAGGGGTAATTTGTACGTCAATTATCTGTAATTTATATGACGTCATAATGATCTAAAATTAAAAAAATATTTAAAAAAATAAAATTAAAATGGCGCCTGAGTTGACATTTGACAGATGAACTGTATGTATTTGTATTTTTATGTAAAAAATCACAAACTGGCACTAATATAACCCAATAAAATTTGAACAAAACCTAACGACCCGTTCAAATGTTACAGGGGTGCCCCATTTGATTTACACTCGGTATAGCACAATAAAAGCATTATTTTCAAGTCGACGATGTTTGAACGTGAGAAATAAAAGTTCAAAGTGGAAAAATATAATTGTGCATATTTTGTCGTACCATCGTCCGAACTTGATCTATCTGACTTCAACTTCATTTGCATGAAGTGTATCATGTAACGGCATATCTGTTTTCATGGCGGTTTTATTCACGTTTTGTGTTTTGGGTTAAATTAAATTAAAATTATTGTGGACTTGAATAAGTTTAGTGTTAGTGTAAGTACTATACATGAATTGCATTATCAAAATAAAATTGTGTGACAAAAATTGTCATAGGTAAGTTTTTAGGTTATGTGCAAATCCTTTGTGTTGTTTAATAATCAACTTTGTATATTGCATTACTTTCACTTAATTTAGCTGCTCCTTCTAATAAAAATAATAATCCATGTACTTTTCTAAATCATTTACTGATAGGCACATGTGAGAAAGATGATTTTCTGTTAAAAACATCATATTTAAACGACCTCGTAGGTACTAACGCAAGCAACTCTGAAGAGTATGATTCTAATTCTGTTCGTCTCATTTGAATTTTGCAACCGTATAAGCAATTTGAGCTGTAAAGAGCCGAAACTCTGCCCAAAATTTTTCATTTATCAATTATTCCAGTATTGCACAATTTCAAATAATCAAATTTATCCCCTCCGACGACGACACGGAAAAATTGAGAGTTTTCTACGTCCCTTCAGTCCCACTAGTTAAACAAAAGCCAATCTCTGACCTAATGTCACTACCAAAAGCCGTCCCAGTCTTCAGTGGAGTTCTATTTAACCACAACTACTATGAGGACTGCTTATTCGATTTGTGTCGCGAACTCTCCTGTACATTCTGGCCGGCCGTCGCTCAGATTCGCCTTCACTTGCACGTAACTTTTTGCAACACCTACACAAACACCAGTAGAGAACGTAACGGCGGGAGGTTACTTCTCGGTGTCGTTGTTTACTTACACAGTCGGACAAAGAGGCAGTTTCCCATAATTATACCGAACACAGTGTCCACCAGAACTAGTAATGGAGCTTATTTCCCAGAATGCTTGGGAAGGTGCCCTTACTAAGTGCAGATTGTTGTCGGAAGGAAAGCGATCAAACAGACTAGTGGATACATCTGTATAACGTTATGGTAACGCTATTGCGAGTTGGAGTCATTTTTGAAGAGGTGAATGATTTTAGCACCTGATAGGTCACTCAGAAAATCAATATTGAATCCATTTTAAAGGGATATGAAAGACTTGTATTTATTCATTTCTATCTATCTATTTTATAACAGAAATTGTACTCGAATCTAACTAATATGTACAGGGGTTTATTAACTAACAGTAGCGTTCCTAACTAATATTTAAAGTTAATTGTGGTTAATTGAAATACTGTCTATATTTCGTAACTGCTTGGAATTATTTACACACGGAAAATTTAATAATAGATATTGTCATATTGAATATTTATTTGCGAGAACGAAGAAATTGTTTACTGCTTGGATATGCCGTTCAGGTGGGGATGGTAGCGATGGTGGCTGCTACTGACCTTTGCTTGATTTTTGTTCTGTTATTATTTATCAACTTGAGATATAATCGTAATTGCGAGAGGTGTCTTATGATTAATCGCTGAGATACGTACGGTTTAAGATTTTTGTAAAGTAGGTATAGCTTTGTTTCTTACGTGTCTGTCAGTGAGCAGTTTGAACAGATGATAATTTACCAGTGATTTTCTACAAGTGGGCAATCATTTTTAAAATACTGTAGTTTAGTTATTATTGGGTTTCGCCTGTTAGTTTACTAAGAAAAATTGTTCAGCTTAGGGTCCTCTATTAGCACTTTCAGTTAACTGCATAAGTTACCAGTCACCCTGTAGATTCACATTAAATAATCATTCTTACATGTACAATTAATAAATGTGTTTGATTTAATCTGTGTGAAACAAAACTAAATAGAACAAGTCTGTTGTAAAGAAATGAAGCAGAGAAATTTAATCTTGCAAGATATCTTCCTACGAAGTACCTTCGGAATCACTGTAATCAGTTGAAGATTGGATAATGGTAATAATGATCGGTTCTTGGACAGAGTCAAACTGCATTTGGACATCCCACCACTCCTGCATCTGCTTTTCAACATGTGCAATGCATTTTTGCCAATAGTTAGCATCGATTCTTTTTAAGGAGTTTTCCCACAGTGCTACTACACTTTTGTTAGAAAAACCACTCTGGCCAATGTTTCTATTATAAAATTCTTTGCAATTTCCTCATACCAATTCTATAGCATTAAATTACGGTGGTAAACATAATACTTTACGTCCCCATTCTTCTGCTAGTTGATCAATTAAGCATTTATTCGATATGTTTTTCTAGTTTTAATAACTCCACGTTTAGCATATCAGGAGAATAACTTATGTTGCGTTTGTTTAAAAATTCAATTAGTTGGTGTTTCTTCCAGCTATATGTTGGTATCTTTTCAATTAATGCTGAATGATACGATGCGTTGTCTAATACTATAAGACTAGGCTTCTCTAAGTTTGGTAGTAATTGTTGTTCAAACTATTTCCTGAACATTTCAGCATTCATATTATCATGTTAATCGGATAATTGTTGTTTTGTGGAAAAGACTCAAGATGAATTGGGAATAAACCCATCTTCCAGCACTTAATACTATAAAACTAAAATCATAAGTAGATCACATTGACCAATCATCATTATTTTAAACTTACCGTTTTCCTTCACTAAGTGATTTTTTTCTCAAGCTTCTAACATCCTTGTCATACCAAGTACTTTTTGAATAGCCTCTACAATATCCATGTTTCATCCAAAAATGAAGGATCGTACGTAGCCTTTGATATGTTTTTAACATAATATCTTAGAAAAGTTGTTCTGCTGACAAGTGTATGTTCCTGTTCAAATAAGCTCTTATTCATCATCCTTTTTGAAATGGAAACCAATTGAATGTAGAAATTTCGTGAAACCTGTTACGCTAAACGAGAATATGTTGCCGTCTCAATTCTTTTACTAAGGATTTCCTTGCGACAGGTAATACTAACAATCAGATTTCTTATAGAATCTATAAGTGATTAGTATTCCCATTACTTACATTTAGAGTGCACTTTCCGTTTAAATGCATCTGTAATATAATCATCGATCGATCAGTCAATTGTTTTTTTTTGTCGTGTTCTCGTTTTTTGGGGAGAATCTGGTACAGATTTACCTGCTTCTTAGCATTCACAAAGTCGTGCTTTGGTACGGGTTACAGTTTTTGCAGTAACGTCACATGCTTCTGCCGTTATCTAAACCATAAATTATATTTCATATTGGAGAAGTACAGAAATAATAATAAACCTGTACAATAGAAGTCAATTTTACATTTGGCCCTTTACGATCACGTTCACCCTAAAAATATCGTAATACCATCATCAACGTTGGTTGAGTTTGACTTTTAAAAGATTTACCCTTTAAAGACATGACGAACTGCAAATTATATCAAGATTATTGTCAAAGATTGATTAAATTAGACAATATTATCTTGAATGCAACAAAAATGTTGCGGATAGTTTTGAAGGAAACTGTTATAATATGAAAAATAAAGAACGAAATAATTTGTTGAAGCGTCGGATATTTCAGATTACATTTGCCAAGGTAAACAAATTGTCGAAATATGATTTAGCGTATCACACTGAAAGTCCTCCATCTTTCTTTAACACCAACAGAAATGTGAAATAAGTATAAGACAGTAATTTAATTTGCTATACGGTAAGGTATGAATCATAAGACACCTCTCGCAATTACGACTATATGGGAGTTACGTACAATGCTAACTGCATAATTGCATATCTTGCGCGTTCCTTTACTTTCAAGCCCTTTATTGTAAAAAAAAAGTTGTTTCATGCTTACCTGGTTAGTTTTGGGGCTCAGTTGCTCAAGGATTCTTGCCATAAGAAATGAAGTAATCATGTTTATATTCCGTTATTTAATATTTTTTAACAAAAAAACCTTTTTTCTAAAATTCATTAAGCTTCTGCGCTACACTAACTAAATTAGTTTTCAACTAAAAGAGTGCTAAATTGGAGAGCTCAATCACAAATTATTACTAAGGTAGTATACAATACTTCTGTAGTATTTAACTAAATGAGTATTTGAATTTCTCCTGGGAGTAAATTGCAAGTGGTGTGCACCACTCGGGAGTATTATACTAAAGTAGTGAGTAAGAGTGAAAACAAAGCTAAAATATAATCCTATCCGACTAGTAGGAGTAAGTCATGTAGTTTTGTCAACAACATAAGTAACTTGCAGTTTATTGATAGTATCCTGAGCCTATTATGTGAACTGTTCGAGATAGAAGAGATCCCATTGAGATGTATGCCGATGCAGAATTTCGAGATCGATTTGGACTTCTGTGTCTCCATTGTTAGATATGGTAGGACCATATCTAGAATTTAATACCAATATGAATTCCGATTTGTCACCTAGGCTGCAGCTTCTGTGTGCATTACGAATTTTCCGCACAGGAACTTATCAAATAGTTGCAGGTGATTTAATAAATATTCACAGAACAACAGCAGGAAAAGGATTTTTTAATGTTGTAGGAGCTTTATTAGCTATAAAGTCATTATTTATAGCTCAAAAACGAGAATTTTATAGACTTGGTGGATTCCCAAATGTAATAGGTGCAATTAATTTCTATCAAATAAGAATTCTATGTCCACCAGGTCCTGATAATGAACTATTTCGAAACAGAAAAGGTTGGTTTTCAATTAACACTCAGATAATATGCGACTTACAAATGAAAATATATTAGATATAGTGAGTCGTTGCACAGGCTCTACTCATGATGCTAGAGTATGAGATAATAGCAACGTGGCAGCAAGGTTCTAAGCAGGAGACTAAGAGGGTCTCCATGTTGGAGACAGCGGTTATGCCCTGTCAAAAAACTTAATGACTCCAGTATTGGCACCAAGAACCATCGGAGAGAGGAGTTACAACCGTGCTCATATTTCAAGTAGAAATGTTGTTGAAAGAACTTTTAGTATCTTAAAAAAGAGATTCCAAATCCAAATGTGGAAATGTCTTAGTTTCAACATTTTGGATTAGAAGTAGGAGATGTATTTCAAGCTCATGATGTGCTAGTTGAGAATGAACCATACCATCAAGAAATAGCAGATGTCGCCGGAGCTCAAGTGAGAAGAGCTATAATTCTGGACTATTTCACTTATTAAAGATTTCTGTGCTTTATTATGTAGTATTTAAGCCTTGATTGAAATATATTAAACTGAAAATTCAAATAACTTGTTCAGATAATATTTGTGGACAAGTTTTTTTTTCCTGGCACTTCCTTAAAATAAATAATAATAAATAAAAGGAAATATGCTTAGACGTGTTTATGTTTTATTTTTACAGTTTAACATTGCACTTTCAGAAGAATGCACTTAACAAAGGCCAAATATACCTAATTGCAATTACAAAAAAATCTTATTGAAAGTAAGTCAACACATTATAAATCTAGCTAAATAATATTATTGTAATAATAGTCAACAAAATATTCAGTACAATACCATATCTGTGCAAGTCTATAGTAATATTATAAACATAATAGTAATAAAATATTACAAAGAGGTCAAATTAAACACATTATCTTGTCCAGATATGAGTTGCCCTAAATTCTGCAAATTGGTGAAATTAAAAACTTGCTACTACTTGATTTGAGCTGGTTGTATTGTAAAATTTACGAAGAATGCCCATTTTTAAGTTATGTTCCTCATCTACCATTTCTCTTTGTCTTTGTATTAACATCATTTTAGCACGTTGCCTCTTCTCTTAAGAATATCATCCTTAATGCAAGAAATTCAGACGCATGTTGACATATTATATTGGATTGAGATGCTTCTTTTTTCATTGGTTTCTTTTTTTTCCACGCAGATTCGGCGGCTATTCAACAATAGCAAAAATTTGATTTAAAAATACTTTAAACTGGTGTGTTGTAATTTGAATGTTTTATTTAAATACAAGTTTACCACTAATTTCAGTTATACGTACGGTTGTCTAATTTTTATGTGCTAGTGCTGAATGCTTCGTTATATAGTGAGCTGACTTTCTGAGCTGTTACTTCAGTGTTTTCACAGTTTCTTAAATTTACAGCAGTTACTGTGCTTGGTTCATTGGCTTTTCTATGAGAACCATACTATCACCATCGTATGACCATCGTCTATCACATTGGAATGGCTTTCTTTCTGCCGCCAGTTTTTATCAATTCCCTTTTTTGTTTAGAAACTGTTTGTTTTGCTTTAGCTTTTAAATCCTTCCACAAAAATGTTAATTGGGCTACTGATTTTTTCCCTGAAACCTCAGCATTATATTCTGCCACAATGTCATCCCAAGCCAGCCTATTCCACTTCATATCATTTTTGTCATGTTTTTTACATTTCAAAACCTTGACATGTATTTTTACTAATTCCAAAGATCTTGCTTTATCCGATTCAGAAATGTGCTTTCCTTTCTTTTTTCTAATTTCCTCATCCACAATCTCTAATATTCATTAAAAATTTAACCGCTTTTTAACTCTTAACAACTCATAATAAGGTACTATTCATAACCATATTCAAATTAAAGTGCATTTTATAGATAGGTTATGTATATATAACAATTAGAAATTAAAAAATACAGTACTAGCAACAATAAAGAAGGCAGAAAACTAAAGTAGTATTGGTGGAAAACTAATTTAGTTGCAAGTATAGAAGTATTTTCTGAATGAGCTCTCCAAGAAGAACTAATTTAGTAAAATATTCCATGAGTATAATACTTCCTTAGTTGTAACTAAAGTAGCTATAAAACAAAAGTAATACATTTATCTGATTTGGTGTTGATCACCCGTAGACATTTGTTTACTAACATAGTTTTCGATAGTAATCTTTTACTCTCTCTCTAATTACTCTCTTTGGTGTTGACCTAAGCGGCGAACTATACTTTAATGAAGTGGATCATTTTCCATATACGTATAAATATGCGTGGGTTCTTCGAACAAATTAAATTGGTCATCGTTTATGAATTTTGAATTATTATGCAAAACAACACAACAAATAATAAATGAAGGAATTTTTTTCTATTTTACTACGAACTTTATATTGTAAAATGGGAAACCTAGCCTTTATTTGTCCAAAACACCGTTCGATTATAACACGTTCTCTACAAAGAAACGTGGTTATAATTCTCCTGAGTAGGTGTTACTGGATTTCTCCAAGGTGTCATAAGTCATGGACATATGAAATAGCCGTTATCTCCCAGTCATACCCAATCTCCACACGCACACGCACACGGACACGCACACGCACACGCACACGCACACGCACACGCGCACGCGCACGCACACGCACACGCACACGCACACGCACACGCACACGCACACGCACTAGCACACGTACACGCACACGCACACGCACACGCACACGCACACGCACACGCACACGCACACGCACGCGCACGCACACGCACTCTCGCACACTCGCACACTCGCACACACCCGCACACTCGCACACACCCGCACACACTCGCACTCGCACACTCGCACGCACGCACGCACGCACGCACGCAGGCATGCACTCAAATACGCACGCACGCACGCACGCACGCACGCGCGAACGCGCCCACGCGCGCACCCGCCCACCCGCGCACCCGCGCATCCGCGCACCCGCGCACACGCGCGCCCGCGCACCCGAGCACCCGCGCACCCGCGCACCCCTACAGGTAGCCTTGGGATTTGACTTCTAAGAATACCCCTGCAGACAACCTGGAAAATGTATTTCCGATAATAACTTATAAGAATTAATACATGACCTTGACTCAGCCAAATTCCAAGAATTGCTTGAACAGCGTGACAATTTCCTGTCACATGGTCTTGCCTCAACTAGAATTGCTTGCTGACGTTCAAAGCCACGTGACCTTTATTAGGAATGCTGTTAAATTTGAAGACCCCCTGCAGATGACTAAAAGGAAACCTTGTACTTGGACGCAGCGAATGTGTACGACAAAGTGAGCCAGCACCCCCAAGTATATTTACTCTGGTCCAACCGGGTATACTAAACGAAACTTTGATAGTAGTTGTGCAATTTTTGGAAAGATTTTTATTTACAATTACATGATCCGTAGTATTAGGAAGTGTACTGCAGCTGAAGCAGGTAGACAATTGGGTGGCAGTCCATATACAACTTCTTTGTAAGAATTGGATGCGTTTATATCTTGTTTCTCGCTCGTAGGATTTATGGTGCTAAAAACTTTTCAGTAGATCAATTGTGGAACAAAACATGGGGGCCTAATTTCTTTTGTAATACAATGTCCAGAGATAAATTTAACCAAATATACCAATTTATACGATTCGACTTAAAATCAACACGCCGAGATCTTCAAAAATCTGATAAGTTTGCTGCAGCATCTGAAGTATGGAATAAATTTGTGTGTAGCTGTATTATGTGCCTTAAACCAAGAGCAAACATTACAATTGATGAACCTACAAAAGCCATTCACCCAATACATAAGTAATAAACCCCATAAATTTGGTATAAAGTTTTGGATTGCAGTTGACGTTGAAACAAAACACATGTTGAATGGATTTCCTTACTTGGGCAATAGGGTGGAGCGACGTTACTTTTAGTCAGCTAAAGCATGCTTTGGCTATAAAAGATAACCAAAAATTAAACCCTCTGTATATTCATATCCTGTCCTCATTAAGAACTACCTGTATAATTAAATCCAGAATTCCGAAAACACTCCCTTTATTATATTATATTTATTATTATTATTACAACTAAAAGTGAAAATTAATTCAAAATTGAATTAAACAAGGTTGCTTTGTTATAAAACGAATACGTTTCAATACGTAGATTATTTAATTTTCTACATAAACAATCTGTTTATATGTTTAACGTAACTAAAACGTAAGTGAAGCCATCTCGTTTCTTTAATAAATGACAAAGTATTCCACGTATTATCGAAACTTTCCATTTATATATTCAATTGAAATAGTTTACTCACATCAATTGACATCTGTTGCATACGTTACTTTTGGTGCAAATGCAAATAAATTGAGAAAATAAATATCCCGGTGTTAAATTACCCGTTATATAACATTTAAGTTTAACTAATGATTTAATTTTCTTTTCCCAATCTCGTGTATATATAAAAATTAATTATTCCACAAGTTGTAGTAATTGTAGATACATTCACATTACGCATGCAATCAAGGCCACTCTTATTATGTTGACATTGACCTAGTTTTTTATGGGCATTAGTTCCCTATTACGATTACAATGAAACCTATCCAGACCAAAAGATTAGAAATAATTAACATCGAATGATTATTTACCTGTTCCACCCGCGCTTCTGTACCAACGTTAACCTGAAACCCTGATTTTATTTAAATCAGCATTATAAAAGTAAATAATACCTACCTATTTAGTGTAATTATTCAAATAATCTTGAGATCTTGATA
Organism: Vesta saturnalis; assembly: GCA_036346205.1. NCBI lineage: Eukaryota > Metazoa > Arthropoda > Insecta > Coleoptera > Lampyridae > Vesta > Vesta saturnalis. The sequence continues at coordinate 511,843 of JARFJB010000966.1, read as the reverse complement.
TTATATACACACACTTTTTCAAAATAACCCCGTAATAAATTGGAATCACAAAACAACGCGCCATTTTGTTTGAAAATATTACATCTGATTGTGATTACAGAAACAGTACCAATCCAACCTAAAATCCCTAGAGGAAGAAAAGGGACCGCCCACAAGTCCACAACCTAGCGAGGCGACTGTATTGGGGGCTGACGAAGCAACGGGCGTTCCCAACCAGGAATAAAATTTGATTTACTTTTTACTGAAGTTTTGTTAGTTTTTTACTTATTACATTTTATTTATATTCTTGAGTTTTGTTTCCCATTACCGCAATATCCACATGGTGGATACATTTTCATATGATACTCAAACTTCTTTTGCGTGACCATGCCGCTAAATGTGAATGAGCAAAACCCCCTGAAAAAACCTCATACACGGTAGACGGTAACGGGAATCGAACCCATTACCTCCCGAATGCTAAGCAGGTTGTGTAACCACTATGCTACCAGCTCGGTATGACTGGTATTGGAAATAATTCGTGTAATAGTCCTCCCACTATTGTCGTGGCGGTGACGTGGGCGTAACCACGGGCAGCCTTCGATCTTTGATCAGTGCTCTCTTAGTTGTTCTGGTAGGGAGTCGTATGCACCGTTTAGGCAAAATATACGTGAATATACATGTTTTAGGCGCCATTTTGTATACACTAGGGGTTACTTTTGACTGTTGTGTTAATTCTCGGTAAGCTTTAGGTATATTCGTTATGCTTTGCTTTTCATGTAAATTATTTTTTTTTAACGCTATGGGTTCTTTGTATTCGTGTGATGATAGTGATGACTCAGAATATCACTTAAGTGACGCTTCCAAGGTAAGCGATAGTGATGAGACCTTCTCAGAAACTGACGAGGACGAGGAAATTGAAAACGTTGTTATCGATGACTGGCAAATTTTGGCGGACCCTTTCGTTGATCTATTACCTAGACCCGCTCCTAACTTTTCATGTGATTTTGACTTCCATCCCGGGATAGATTTTCAAAATTATAGAGGCTTGTCAAATTTTTTTAGTGTTTCGTAACTCCGAATATTGTAGATAAAATATGTGAGTGGACCAATAAAAGAGCCGAAAAATATTTTCAACGCAGTAACGTTTTGACCGTTTTTGGCGTCCAGTGGCGTAAACTTGAAGGTGAATTATATGTGCTCCTTGCTCATCACATCCTAACAGGAATGGTGAAATTGCCCCGTATAACAGACTATTTGAATACTAGTATTTTGTGTTCAGGACCGTTTTTCATAAGGATGTAATGAACCGAAATAGATACCTTTCCATCATGAAGTTTATACGATTTGGGCCACCGGAAGCGGTGAAACCCAATCAACCTCTGACAAGAATTGGTGTTTTTATGGCGATGCTAAAAGACAATTGCAGAAATCTGGTTGACTCAGGCTCTGTTTTTGCCATCGACGAGCACCTTGTTCTTTACAAAGGAAAGTTGCACTTTCGTCAATACATAAAGTCGAAAAGGAGCAGATTTGGCATAAAAATGTTTGCATTATGCCCAAGTGCCCCTAATTTACAAGGCTATACATGGAATTTTTGTGTGTACCTAGGAAAAGAAACATTTGACGTATCTCATATTCCAGGTACCGAAAATCTGGTATACATCCGTAAGGCTATCAGAATTTCTGCTCTCTCAAAAAGCATTTGTAACAAAAACAATCAGATCTAATCGTGAAGTTCCCAGGCAGTTGACAGATTTACCACTGGAACAATATCAAGTTTGTTTTATTCGTAAAGATATGCAACTAATAGCGAGATTCAGAGATAAAAAGGATGTATACCTTTAGCAAGAAAACTCACAGTGGGTTTTCGTGAAAAAACTCGTCACGTGTCAGATGCCAAGCTACTCAATTACAAAAAGCCAGGGTACATTGACTTCTACAATCAAAATATGGGCGCGGTGGATGTCATTGATCAGGACTTAGAACCTTACAACTCAATTCGCAAAAATTATACTTGGTTTACAAAACTCTTCTTGCAGCTCGTACTTCACATGCTTCTTCATTCGAAAGTACTATACGTTCACGCCAATGAGGGCACACCTATTACTATGTACGATTTTATAAAACTAGCCTGCAATGGAATTTTTTTGAAATATAGTAAAGGTTTTCAAAATATGGTTTCTACAAATAAATCGAATCCATCCACTTCCAAGCCTTCACTCACCTTGTAACAACTCTTTTTTAGTGTTGTATAAAATATACCTCAATTTAGGATTTTTCCTTCATTTAGTTCTGAATACAAGAAAATTTTAATTATTTTACAATATTGGTATGAGGTAGGCAACCTAATTTGCATATCTACATAGTGCATACTTTCGTAAAGATTTATAATCCTGCTTTCAATTTTTACTCATCTGATACATAACGCGTCTGCGTTAAGTATTCTCATCATATCTTGTGCGCAGAACAGCATCATCTACTTCGAAATCCTCCATTTTTCACTTCCTGTTTTAATGTCGAAGCATGAAGCTGCTTCTTCTTGATTTTATCTAAATTGATGTGAAAACGCCATCAATTTGATGGTAAGAGATATTTTTAATACATTTACATAAAATTAAAGCATTTTGTTCTTTTTAGGCGTTTTTCTTGACGTTTTCTTTGGGTTCTTTTTTACGTATTTATACCATTTTTACTTTAATTATACGTTTATCATTAATTCAATTTACAACGTAATTAAATCCTAAGTACGCATTTGATTTTATTGTTGCGTATATTTTTCGTTTTATGATGGAAATTTTTTTTTTGATTGGATACTTCCAATTAATGCAATAAGAAGTGGATTTGAAAGTTTTAAGAAGAAATTTGTACGGATTTTATAAAGATAAATTCAGTTTGGGGTGTGGCTGATAACATTATGTAAAGATTGCACCATGATGACGTAAGAATGACTTCATTTTGTTAACCTCTCCGTAATCATATTTAAATACCAGAGGTTGTCAAAAAGAAAAGTTTGTGTACAAAATTTCTAAGGTATTTATGTAGTGTTTTATTTAGTATTTTAAGCATAATTTTAAGACCATTATTTCATCATTACATTTGATATTTAATAAACAGTCTGTATATTGTTATTTTTTACATTTTTTTTACATTCGGTTTAATTGTTCCGATATTATAAAAAACAATTTGGTGCCCGAGGTAATTTAATTAGTTTTAAATTCTTTATTATTTATGGTTAGTGGTAATTAAGCAAGTCAGTTTAGTGAATCCTCCCTATTTAATCTACCGACATGAGCCAAAGGCACAATTATAAGTGGTGTAAGGTTAGTATTTTTGGAGAACTTATTATTTCATTAACTTTATAACTTTTAATTACTTTTTATTTATTCAAAATTTATTATACGTTACACACCACATTTTTTATTACAACCTCTGCACCTAAACTTGATCATGTCTTGGCCCATTTGCCTAAGGGAGAGAAAAAGAGAGCACTGAGAAAAGTATGAGCTGTATGTCGCAAACAATGTATTCGAAAATTAACTAGGAATATGTGCCTTCAGTGTCCAGAGAAACCGGGATTATGTCGTTTGGAACAATTTCATCAGTTTCAAAAATAGAATATTTTTATAATTTTCATAATTATAAGAACTTTTGTTTTATTTTTATTATTATTGTGTGTTCTGAATCAATATAAATAAATCATCTAAGTAAAAAAACTATTTTTCGTTGTTTGTTTATTTACATTTACAACATTCCATCCTAAGTCAAACCCCACACATTATTCTTGATATCCACATGTCGGATATCCTGGTATATTACCAATATCAAAACTCTGGATATCCTGGTATAGCACGAAGTTTTAACTGCATGGCGCCATTTTGTTTTATTGTTTTTAGAGCTAATACGATGTGAATACATTTCTTAGCAAGTGTCTAAATTCAATATTGTTTTTTTGAAAAAGAGGTAATTTGGTATCAGCAAGCCTCTAGAAAAATACAGCTGAATTGGAAAGGGTTAATGGTTGTATGAGTCTAAGTATCTACGGCCCCCTCAATGTTGCTAGTACAAAAGGCAAATATAACAATATCTTCATTTGAGGGGAATTCATTAACCCAATAGTCATTAATGGTAAAATTACAATTATTTAAGGTTGCACCGCACAAATTTAATACGCTTCCTGATTTATTGACTTCTAATTCAACAGAATTTTGTGAAGAGTTGAATGAGTTTTCCAACAAAATTGCCATTGGCTCCTTACTTGTTGTTACTTCTGTTACATCAACGTCGACAGAATTTCGCTCATCAGACGCTGCGTTCAGGTTCAGTGAAGAAGAATTAGACATTAAGATTTTTTGCAGTTTCTTTTTTATTAGACAGAGTCTTCTATACATCCTTCAGCCCCAGTGCTCGACCTCCAACCTCCATGCCGCTTTAAACAAGTGATGTCAGCTCCCCCATCCATAAGCAAAGTAGCTGAAGTTCTTCTTAAAGCATGGCTCGTGTAATCTTTTGAATTCGGTAGTTTTGAAAAAGTTGCTACTGCCTTGGATACGTTACTAATTGTACGAATCCCCATGACCATGCGATAACATTTTCCATTTTGAAATTTCAAAAAAAAATCGTCGGTTTCCATAGCTGTGAGATATCTTTCGTAAGCATGATTATAAACTCTACTTGACTTAGTTGGAATTAAATTGTTAGTAGCTGTGTTAGCTATTTCAACAACGTCGGGTGGCGTACAGTTGGGTTCGGAATTCGACATTGTGTAATCTGCAAAAAAGTTTGTTCTTAATACATTTTACTACAACAACTGAAATCTTGATGCTTGGGTACTTACCAAAAACGTACAGTCCTAGCGTTAGGCTTTAAATGTTTCTGACAATTATATTATGTTGAATTATATCATGTTGAATTGTCAAAATTTTTTCGCCTTGACAACCACAAAACCAGTAACCACAGCAATGTAGTTTTACATTTTTCTAAATCCATCAGCTGTGCTGCAATCTTTTTTGTAAATATTCCATTAATTCTATAGTTTGAATTCCGTTTGTAGAAAAAATAGCATGTTTTATTCGGAGTAAAAGCACTTTTTGTGGCTGGTCTGAAATTGTCGGCGTCACTACGTTCGGCGGTCAAACATTCAGTCTCGCTACAAAAAGTCACACTTTTACTCCTAATAAAACAATATACCATTTATCATCGTACTCTATATATCACATGAAAAATATACCTAATTAACAGTTTTAAAAACAACAGTTTTGAATTTGTTGTATGATATTTTCATGGACAAAGTGGTCGGTCTATCCCAAGTCAAAGTGGTCGGACTATCCCAAAATACGGGGAGAGATCGACCACCAGGACGTGTTTATGTTATGCCTCAATACAATGTGTCCCAAATTCGCTTCTCTATAAAGGGATTACGGCTTCTGTTATACTTACGGCAAAGGTTAAATGGGGAAAGTTTTACAGGAAGCTTAGAGCATTCGATATCCGGTTTCAGATTTACGATCCGTCAATTGGTTTTGAAAATATCGGCGAAAAACCGAAAATGGCGGATTTCGTTTTTCGACAGTAAATCCGAAATGGTTAATTTGACAGCTGTCACAATGTGAGATTATTCGGACACTTTTTTAAGACAAATAAGATGGCATGCATGACATGTCACAATCGTCTTCTGTTATCCCACAATCTGCCTCAACTTTCATTTTTCTTATTGCCGTCATATTTGATTTTTCGATTTTTTGAAAGAGCGCAATATTTCCAGTTTAGTGAAGTCTCACAACTGCATAAAAGATTAGAGTTTCATCGAAATATCACATTTTATAAAGTTAGGTCTTATTTATTATTAGTAGGCTATGATTTATTTGTCGCAAAATAACATTAATAAATAATGTATAAAATTCTTTGAATTTTCAATAAAACGTGAAATTAAATAACGACCTCTCAACAAGACAGATGTTTTGGGACAAATTCCCAGCTATGAGTGTGCTAAAAATAAAGCCAGAAAAATCGTCATTAATTTAATTAATACTTGAACCTTTGAACAACCTACAATAAAATTACAATTACAATTAATTTACAGATTTGCAAAATGACGTCCATTTACATCGAGACATTTTTGACAATTGGTGACTGTTTTTCGTACAACCCTAGCAAGTGTATTTCCATTAACACTATTTCTAAATGTATCCAAAACTCTCTCTCAGGATTTCTATGGTCGCAGGAGCATCAATCTCAAAGACCTCATTCTTTGTGTGACCCCAGAGGTAGAAATCCAAGGGCAAAAGGTCAGGGGATCTAGAAGGCCAAGATATTGGACCATTTGATGCAATAATTCTTGCATCAAATTGCTCCCTTAAGAAGTTCTTGACTTGAATGATGTTGTGTGCCGGACATCCATTCTGTTGAAACCAGGTTCTTCTGAACTCGGTGAGAGTAGCTCGTAAAGCCGGCACAACCTGGTTTCGTAAAAGCTCTAGGTACCTCTGTCCGTTTAAGTTATAGTAAAAAAAATGGTCCTATAAGTCGATTTCCTGCAATGATTAATAATTTATAATACATAGGTGCCCAATTAAAATAGGTAAGTTAGATTAAATTACCAATAATCCCACACCAAACGTTACTTCCAAATCTGGTCTGTAGACGTCTCTCTGCCACTTCGTGAGGGTTTTCTACAGCCCAATGATGAATGTTGTGCTTATTAAAAACTCCACAATTCGTAAACCTACTCTCATCAGACCACAACACATGATTAACAAAATCGGGATTTTCATTACACATTCTAGTATACCACTTGCAGAAGCGCATTCGTCTTGGAAAATCAGTTTCCTTAAGTCCTTGAACATGATGGATAGTAGTATTTTATTAACACTCTTTGTACCGTTGATTTTGACACACAATTTCCCGTTCTACCGTTCTTACCGATGCACTGGGGTTTTCGTTGACAGCTTGTAAAATGTTTCTGTCACGATTTTCATTATCAATATTGTATCCGCTTTTAGGTTGTTCGAAGGCCCCATAATTAATTAGATTAATTACAATTTTTCTGAAGTGGGTTTTATGAGGCTGCCGTCGTTCGGGGTACATCTCCAAATACCTCGCTGAGGTAATGACGGCCTTTCTGTTTGACTGCAAGTAAAGCGCTAACATGTCAAACTTTTCTTCATTTGAATAGGGAATACCGGCCATTTTCAACAGGTTTTTACAGTTTGTGTGTCACGTTTATGATTTTAATGACAGAAAAGCGTACTACTTATGAAAACACTACTTTGAATTACTTAACGTCAAAGTCAGAGCCACCTTACATGGAAAGAATGAAACCCAATTTTACTGACAAATAAATCATGTCCTACTAATAATAATAAATAAGATCTAACTTTAGAAAGTGTGATATTTCGATGAAACTCTAAACTTTTATGCACTTGTGCGACATCACTAAACTAGAAATATTGCCCTCTTTCAAAAAATGGAAAAATCCAATATGGCGGCAATAAGAAAAATGAAAGTTGACGCTGATTGTTGGATAACAAAAGACGATTGTGACATGTCATACACGCCATCTTATTCGTCTTAAGAAAGTGTCCGAATAATCTCATATTGTGACAGCTGTCAAATTAAGCATTTCGGATTTACTGGAGAAAAACGAAATCCGCCATTTTCGGTTTTTCGCCGATATTTTCAAAACCAATTGACCGATCGTAAATCTGAAACCGGATATCGAATGCTCTAAGGATCCTCTAAAACTTTCCCCATGTAACCTTTGCCGTAAGTATAACAGAAGCCGAGATCCCTTTATAGAGAAGCGAATTTGGGACACATTGTATATTAGGTATAATATCCCTTTCAGCAAAGGAAACAGAGTTTACTTCAATAAACTTACCTGCACTAACACTGTTATTGTCATAAAATTCTGACACCCTTAAAATAACAAATCATGAATAACCTTCGACTTTTAGTTAACAAGAACGTTTCAGCAAGAAGCCACGATGCGAATGACTAAGCTGCATTTAGCGACGAACAAGGAGAGCCGCCTTTCGAATACTTTTTAAGTTATCGTTACTAGTCGGTCTCTCCCGGTGGTCGAACTATCCTGGACTTACACTATCAACAAGATGGGTCGCAATCAACAATCAAGCGAAGGCAATGCCAAACTAAAAATGCCTATAAATCAAAAGACAATTTCAAATTCTGTAAAAAAAGTAGTATGTTGGAAACGCGTTGGTATTATAACTAAAGAAATTATACGTTCAGGATGTATTTAATTACTCATTTTGTGTTAGTATTTTAAAAATAAAAAATTTTCAGAGTTTGGGTTTTTTTATTTTGCCTTTACAATGTAATTAATTCTAAACTCCGGTCGGTTTGACCGATATCGTCTTTATATGTAAATAAATTATGCCTTACTTCTAGCGTTAATTCATTCATTAGATTACCAAAGTGGATGATTTATTTCAATTACAGTAGATTCTTAATATGCTTCGAATATATGGAATACACTTATACTTGTAATGTCACTTTTTACCAAGTCTTCAAAGGGCGGCAATAAAGTTTTGTATGCTAGGGACATTTTGTGAGTTTAGGTCGATATTTCAGTTTATTGTTGCAATAAATTTAATTCTGAGGTATGCAGGTCTGTCTTGTGCTACATAATCTATACATTAATGCTTAAGTAAGCTGAGAAGAAAAAAATGAGTACTTTATTTTCTTTTAGTTTTTACATTTCACTAAATTAATAATACAGAATGCGCGTGTTTATAACTTCCAAATAACTGAAATATCAACAAGTATAATGGCGACCACTCTACGCTTTTCTTATTTTACAGCTAGAAGTGAAAACCTCTAAAAATGTTTACAAACGTAATAAAGTAATAATTATAATTAAATTTATCACCGTAACCTAAAACGCTTAGCTTGTTACTTTAGGTTTATACGACTCTTTCTAGAGCCGTTTATTTAAATAAATTCTTAAAAACCGTATTCCATTTTAACTTTATATTTTATAACAGAGTCCAAACAGAAGATGTACATGTAGAGTATCTCTCGGTGCAATTATGACCGTCATCTGCAGCTAAATCATATACATCGTGATATCCTGTATTTTTGTGTGGTTTTATTCTAAAAGAAGCAAATTATTATTTTTATTTTTGTAGCATTGCTAATCACTTACTTAAAAATTGCTTTAATGATTTCTTCCATGAACGTTCCTTTATGATCCGCAGAACGTTGACTAACTTCACAAATAGCTTTCAATAGGCAGGCTTTTCCGTTTTGTCGTTGTCTGAAAATGGATGTAAAAGTATCTTTAGTAAAAGATAATTTTAATCTTACTTGGTATAATAGTATATAGTGAAAAGAAAGTCGTAAATAAAATGATGTACTTTATAGTCCCAATGTGCCAAACACTTTTATGCTGTTTGCCTAAGGGATCGTCTTTATTCTATTTATTTAATGAAAAATAAAATATGTCTATGTCCAGTCTTTTCTTTGGTTCGTTTCTCTAGCTAGAGTCGTAATGAAAATAGATGTGGGTCTTTTAAGGTTATGTTCATTATTTATGTATTATATATTTCATATTGTATAACTGTATGTAACTTTCAAAAGTAATAAAATCGCTAATTCCATGAGAAAATACGACAGAATAATGCTTTCTAGTATATTATTAAAACGAGATTTCTTCTAACAACATTTTATCAAGTAATACAAAAGATCGGTGTAAATGTACCAAATAATGGTATATTAGATAACAAGGGATTGAAGTGACTCATTTAATCCTGCGAATAGTTTGTTGGTCGAGGGCTTTAGCCCGAGACTAACAACTATTCAAGGGATTAAGGAACTTCAATCCCGTAGTATCTACACTATTTTTTGCACTTCGTGGAGTAATAATAGAAATAATTATATTATTTTCTGAAAATTAAAATATTACATTTATAATAAATTTTAATTATTAGAAAAGTCACTTTAACAAAGAAGCTTCACTATTCAAGGCTAATGAAATTCATGAATTATTTTTAAAATCCCAGATATTTCAATGCCATAACAAGATTAAACTATTTTTCAATCCCTAGAGATTAAAAGCAACACTTCAGACCCCGAAATGGGGGAACCAAATAGTACTTTTAATCCACGAAGTGCAAAAAATTTAATATGTACCGAAAGGTTTAATAATACTTAATGGCTTTAGCTTGCGGTAATTACTGATACTTTGATGTTCGTATGTGCGTCTGTCTATACCTTTGTTTCGCTATACAGAAACATTTCTTTAACTCTGAACATAGACCATATTCTGTTTTAAAACCATAATGTCAACGCAATGCTAAATTTCGACCGTCATGGCAATTTGATTCTTTCAATAATTAAAAATTTAATAGTCGTGACCAACCCTCATAAAAGAACGAGGAAATGCCACGTTATTTCTGATCCAATGAAGCAATGTATTATAGTATGGTAAAGAAGAATGAATATTTTCCATTCCACAATTTTTTCCCGATTTTCGTCTCAAAAGTTTAAAATGAGTTTAGATTCAAACAGTATAAATTTAGAAACCTCACTGAAAAGGATCAAAATAGAATATATTTTTGTAAACTAATATTTAATACTTTTAGTAAAAAAAAATTAACTAAGAAGTTGTTCCTTGTTAGAGTAAAATTTTATTTCAAAATGAATGAATTCTCGTTAACCGCATGTTGAACAATAAAGAAAACCTGAATAATACTAATAATTAACTATAACAAATGTAGATGTCCCCAGAGAAAGAAGTTATTTACGGAAAGGCATGGAGACCGCGCAGACTAATGTATACGACTAAATCTCCCGATCCAACGTTAACCAAACACATCTAAATAATTGGTAACTGTTCTAGCTGAATGCGCTGCAGCACCATCCATTTGTTTTGCATCTAGATTGCCATCAATAAAAAATGGACTATAAGCCTATTGTTGATGACGAATTGAATTTTGAACATGAGGATTTTCACGGGCCCAATATCTGTAAAGAATATTTTTGTGTAAGTGAAATGAGTAACGATAATGTAAAAATGCCAACCGAGAATTTTGTGAATTAACTTCTCAATTTTTACTAAAAGAGGTTTCTTCCGTAAAACATCTTTTTCTAAAAGTTTTTCATTGTTATTAAGTGTGTTAAACATTAATTCACAGAAATGTATTCTTCTAATTTATGCTCTTCCATGAGGTATTGATGGTTTCTAAATCTGTATGGCATGAATAATAATAATAACAATAATAATTGTTTATTGTTTATTGTTTATTGTTTATTTCTTTAATACATAGTAATCGGTCCTACTAAGTCGTCAGAGACTTTTCAGTAGGTTCCGGTTATATTATATATACATGTTTCGTTTTGCATATTAACACATCTGTTTATTGGCGCTATCTGTTAGTGCAATCTTATATAGGACATATAAATTTGTGACTTAAGACTTAAAAATCTTAAATCTTAAAACACCATATAGTTTTATGTTATAATTACTCTTTTCTTAAAAGTATTTTCAACTTTTGTACAAATTCACTCTTAATTTCAACATTTTCAATCTCACTAATCTCGTTATACAGTTTCGGTATGACACACTTTAAGGTTCTTTCACCATATTTGTTGTAAAATTTCGGAATTACATATTTTGATTTCTTGTTGGATATGGGTGATTTACAACATTTTGTATCTACTATTATTCAAGTGATCTATAATGTTACAGTATTTATATAAACCTAGTGGCGTCAACGTGTTAGCTACCTCTAGTAATTTTTCATTATCCTAGTGTTAGTTATCATTTTTAATACTTTATATTGCAATTTTTAATTTTTTAATATGATAGGGTTCGATGCCCCCAATTACGTACACCATATTTCAATATTGATTCAAATAGTGTTTTATATACTAAGATCATAATATCTCTGTTTGCATATTGCTTTAAAGCGTACATACATCCAGTAATTCTTTTAAGTTTACTAAAACTAGTTCTGTGTGTTTGTTATACTTTAGGTTGTAATCAATGTCAATTCCTAAATACATAGTGTGAAATACTTGTTTTACAACACACAGTTACAGTTTGTATCGGACATTGTACATTTACAACTATGCAATTTTATTTTAATGGATTTGATGAGCACATGTGCGAAGTTTTAAACAACATACATACTGTTTTGAGCAATTTATATGTAAACTTCTACCATGTAACCAATTTGTTATATTGTTGATATCACTTTGTATGACTGACTCACAAGTTTCCGGATTGCTATGATTGTACAAAATGACTGCGTCGTCTGCATACATGAATAAAGTACAATTATTTATGACTTTAAAAAGTTCATTTACGTACACTAAAAAAAGAATCGGTCCTAAATTGCTTCCTTGTGGCACACCAAATAAACAAGGTTTTACATCACTATATTGATTATACACTTTCACAGCACAAAAACGGTTTTTTAAATAATCTTCAAACCACTTTAGTTCTTTTCCTGTAGTTCCACACTTTTCTAAACACTTCAATAGTATTGTATGGTCAACAGTGTCAAAAGCTTTACTGAAGTCTATGAACACTCCTATTACATATTTTCCTTTATCCAGGAGGTATTTATGTAGTCATTAAATTTAGTTAGTAATTGTTCAGTACTTTTACCTGCTTGAAAACCAAATTGATTATTATTTATTATTTTATTATCAGATAGATATTTTTAAAATGTCGTACTACATATATTTCGAGTATTTTTCAATTACTGGTAAAATAGAGATTGGTCTGTAGTTGCTTAAATCAGTGGCATTTCCTTTTATATATAGGTCTAATGACTGAAACCTTTAGCTCATCCGGAAATTTTCCACTTTTTAATGTTAGGTTTAGTAATAGACATATTAGGTTACTGAACAGTACTGAGTGATTTTTATTTCTATCGGTCTTATTTGATCTATCCCAGGTGATTTATTTATCTTTAGGTTTTAATTATTAGTTCTATTTGATTTGTGGTGCATACAGGTATATGAAAGTTGCAGTTTATATTTTGTGTACTTTCATTTGTATTTACGATGTGCTCGCATTGTTCCCTAAGGCTGTCTGTTAGTTTTGTAAATACATTCAAAAATTCTTCCACAATGCATGTTAAACTCTTTGTTTTTCCGATGGTATTCATAATTTTTTCGTCAATACTTTTATTACGTTGTCTGTATACCACATTGTTAATTTCATGCCAAACTTTTGCGCATCACTCTTACTATAATAATAATAATAATAATAATAATAATAATAATAAACTCCTATAAAGGTTTTCGGATTGAAAATTGGGAAATCTCAAAGCAGGTACCCATTTGTGAAATAGAACACATATTGGTTCTTCTTCAGCATAACATGTTACGGTATAAATGTTCACTAGGACAAGGTAATAGATAAACATGGTTTTTGCACGGCTAGCTCGGCGTGCGGGTGACGGTCTATCAAAAAAAAAATATAGTCTCGTCTCCGTAGGTTACGCTATCTACCAAAGTCGAAATCGCGAAAATGTCACAATAGGTTCCGGTAGGCGCCAGGATATTCCAAAAGAACACACCAGCGTGTTTTAAAATGCGAATTAAACGACGGTACGTAGTGGTCCGAATACCCAACTTACCACACTTACCAAATCGTAACGCTCGTAGCTCCAGGTCTCCGCAATACTGCTTCACCTGAAAGGCTTCAACTTCTGCACCTTAATCTGATCAACTTACCACCGTGCAGCAATGTTCAAATTCAATACACAATATAAGTCCCCTCTACGTTAAATAACTCCCTTAAACAAATCAACATAACACATACTAAACCGACTTCAATTCGTTTACGACGCTTTTCTAAACTGGTAAATTACGTTACGTTAACTTAATCTGGTATCACAAACAAGAAAAAAACAAAACTCCAAACCTCTCTCATTAGAACTCGGCGACGCTTTTCTATTTGAGCAACATATCATCACCCGTTGTCAAAGTTTAATATTAAAATAATTGCTCCAAAATAGTAACTAAGATAAACATCTATTAAATCAAAATCAAACAATTAAAATTTAAACATGTCAATTTGGATATAATAGTAATCGTATCTTCTTAACTTTTACCTCATTGAATTCTGGCCAGTAGCAAAACTATCTTAAGCTAAATTGCATTCAAAGAAATTCTCTAAGCTTGAATTACGTTCTTACGCAAACCTTACGTAAAAAAACAAACAAATAAAAAAATTAAGGTAAGATTCTGTTTACCTCCCTGCATAAGATATTGATGGTATCAAAACACCTGAAATAGCTTCTGAATAGACAAAGGAAACTGTCCGAGAACGTTAACAAAATGATGCACTAAATTCAAAGAAAAATAATTGCTTCCAACAGGTTCCTTCGTTAACACACATTACAAAAAATATTCCATATAAAACACAACCAAGTTTTATTCTCAAAAGTCGCAAGATCAACAAACAGAATATAAATTGCATTACCTAGGTCACACAGGCAAATAAGAGATGATCCTTGCTCGCCGAAAGCGTCATGTACGACTCGTGCGGACCACGGTCCACTATGTTACTGCTTGTCGACGACACGAAGCTGACTTGCCTCAGGTCTCTACCACGTATTCAACTTGCTTTTTAAATTAATTTACAATAACGCCTCGTAACTTATTGAAGCAGTATTGACTAGCTTAAATCACTTTAATAATTTCTTTTAACTCAAAGTTGTTAAGGTTCGACAAACAAAAGAAAACACTCAACAAATCGTTTTACACAGCTTACATTAATAGGTTTAATTACGAACAGAACAATCCTAAACAGTATGTGTGGTTGGGCGTTCGTTCACTACGTTCACTTAATTCTTAGGAAAGGGGTTCTCGAATTATATCTCGTTAATCACGAAATTCAATAGTCCTCGGGTTCGCACTACAAAAAAAACACGAACCAAACTTCTATCATAAACGCACTCGAAGATGCCCGTTATTCTCCAATAAACTAAATTGATGAGCGAGCCCGGTTGAAATGTTACTTCCCAAAATATCCCAAACTTGGTTAGATTCGACTACTCTTACAAGTCTAAAACGCTACTTAACTAAATTTCACTAGGAGCTCGCACAATGATGAAACCCCAATTCCGCTAATTCTTCACCTACACGCACGACTTCACGCGTCAAAAGCTTAGGGCAGAGTCCTCTTCCATTCAAAATTACTTTCTCGCCATATTAAAAAAAAAACCTTCCCCTCCATACAAATTCAATCACGCAAACCAATCAACCATTCCAATTTTAAAATTTCGACCCCCCTAAATATACGATGATATCTCGACTTAAGGCGAAGAAACTGCCACGTTTGCATTTTCCTTCGACCCGATACAGAAATGTTATTGCAAAGGTACAATCAATCGTCCACCCATATTACTTATATGAATGAAAACCAACATTCCGACTCTCCAATTGTTCCTCTACACGAATGCGACAGTACGGCACCAACGCGATAACAACACTTCTTTGTAATGAAACTATGTAACAAAATTAAACGAATTTATCTTAATAAAACTCCACATATGATTCGGGCAATAAACTGAAGATTGTACTTAAAATTCCAAAAACTACACTGACTTTATTAATGAAATTACGTAACTACACCAAAAAAAAAACGAAATTCCTTAATGTACATTACACATTCCTAAAATTCCTTTACATACAGCGTGACCCATTCAAGCAAAATACTCATTACCTACAGTAAGCTCTTAAACAAAAAAAAATATACGGAATCTAACTAAGCGAATAAAAATTACAAACAAAATTACCCAATACGTATACAGGGTGTTCAAAATACCGTGGCAAACATAATATGCTTAACTTCATATATTCAGATAAAACATGGCACTTCCTAGTTCTTTTGTGATGATTCATCGTGACGCATCCATTGCTATTAAATTTTTTAATTAGATTAAAAATTGTTCCGATTGATGAGATTGGTCTATCGGGATAATGTTCTGAAAATAAATCTCGCACAATCCGTACACTATTTCCAACATGATACCACTGCACTATTTGAATACTGTCTTGAGTTACAGAGTTACAGTTTTTGATATTTTCTAAAAAACGCTTCAATGCAGTTGTTACATTTTGGGAGGATCAAATCGCCATGACGGTCGAATTTTAGTATCGCATTGACACTGTGGTTTTAAAACTGAACATGGTCTAATAAAATACTTATCTTTTGGGATTTTTTAATGGTGTACTTTAAATTATACAATCTAAACGTTTCGATAACACTTACAGTTATCTTCGTCAGTAGTAATGTTTGTTAAAAATTGTTAAAGATGTAGTAAACAATTTTGTCAAATTTGAAAAATTGTTTACTACATCTTTAAAAATTTTGTCAAATTTGAAAAATTGTTTACTACATCTTTAACAATTTTTAACAAACATTACTACTGACGAAGATAACTGTAAGTGTTATCGAAACGTTTAGATTGTATAATTTAAAGTACACCATTAAAAAATCCCAAAAAAGATAAGTATTGCAAATTTTTCAAATTTGACAAAATTGTTTACTACATCTTTAACAATTTTTAACAAACATTACTACTGACGAAGATAACTGTAAGTGTTATCGAAACGTTTAGATTGTATAATTTAAAGTACACCATTAAAAAATCCCAAAAAAGATAAGTATTTTATTATGAGTGTTAATGGTGAAAGTTTACATTTTCATATGAACATGGTCTATGTTCAGAGCTAAAGATGTCGCTGTATAGTGTATAGGTGTATACGCACATAAAATTCCTCTGAAAATTTTTAACTATTTCTTGGTGTAATGCATTTAAAGATCTTAGTGTGCTATCATAGTTATCATCATCTTGAACGGTATGTTTTCCGCTTAAGATTACAGTATATAACTTTTAAAAAGGTACATAGTTGAGTTAATTATGACAAACCAGTTTTCTGTATATTAAATTGTATAGTATTGTATATCGGTGCTTGATAGTTGTGTAAATCTTCTATCATTTTCAACAGACAATACGCTGATAATACTGAAATTTCTATTTGTAATATTTACATTTCAACTGTTCAGAATCTGTTTACTGATTCCTTGTAGTTAAATATGCCTATTATAAAACGTAATGTTTGCAGTAAGCAATAATGCGCAAAAACTTTAAACGTTGTTAAAGTGGTTTGTGATAGGGATGGTTTTCACACCACCTGTACTGTTTTGAGCAGTCATGAAATTCAACAAATACTAATAGTAGAAAGGAGGCACCTTCCGACGCCATTTTGTTTTTTGTGACGTCACCATTGGGACACCTTTGGCCGCCATTCTTTATATATGCTCACGTGGGGATCGTACACTTTTTCACCTGAGAATAAAAAGATTTTATTTAATCTGTTATTAATCCTTACTAGGGCCCATTTCTATCAAAAGAGATTGCATAATTGTTATTAAAATTATTATTAAATTTCTTTTAATTCTATCTACAGATTGTGACCTAATTTATTTATGCATTGGGGGTTGCATTCTAATAAGGGTTTCTAGTCTTGTGAGATGGGAATCTGTTCGCTGGCTTCTTAATCTGTATCTATTATTACTAAACAGTTATACAACACCATTTATATGAATTGAAAAGTGTTTACAAATATTTTAAAATTTTGCTGCTGCAAGAATACATTACGGTCTAAATTAAATATTAGGTGAAATAATAATCATTTCTTTCCTGGCGCAATAGCGCTTTTTTTATACAGGCAGATTCTCTATCTAAGCGGTCAGCCCCTATACATTCGAAAGACACAATAACCGTCAACCTTAGCACATTCAGGTGTTCTAACCTCGCTAGATTTTCCTGCATGTTGTATGGTCACCTGTCGTGAATATTCCACCCAGCGTAACCAATATATTGCGACATTTGACTGTTTGTCGGAATGAGACCGAAATACTTTATTGCAGGCGCTAGCAATTGTGATTGACTCCTCAAACGGATCGTCTTTACTTTGGTCGTGTAGGTCGACCAGAAACTTATGCAACCTTTAACGAGGATTTTAACATCCATCAAGTAATACTTCACAATTTCTTCACTCATCTTAAAAACATAATTACTCTGGGCGCGTGCCAATCTAAAAATGTTTGCCTATCTTTCTCGACATCTGATCTGCACAATAATATTCAAACGGTGGCAAAGAACCCTCATAATTCTGATTTGCAGATGTGTTGAAGAGAAAAGGGAAATATCCCTTGGACTCGGGAAAATTGAAAGGTTTCGGAAATGCCGAGAGTGGTGATGGAATGAAATTAAGGGGGTCAATAAACCTAGTATCGTCGCATTGAATAGAAATTAGTTTCAGACCGTTAGAGATGACTTTGCGTCTCCATCGGTTATTATTATACAGCATACATCTAAGCATAAAACATCCATCGTACCCTTCAGGTTATGTGCAATGCATATAACTTTAAATTTTCGCGCTTTCTCGGCAACATCCGACAGAAACGATTCAACAGGGTCCTCCCTGAAAATGTGCACTCTTTCGCTACACGTCGAACATCTCTCATCCAAATTGTCGATGCGTTGAATACAAACGAGACAAACATTTTCAGCCACTCATAGATTGGGCACATGCAGAAATCTATCATTCGTCCCCTCACCTCTGCTGCATGCATTCCAAATCATAAAAGATAAACATGAAGCTTTCCCATCACCAGTGTCACGTCGAGCCCTGTTAATGGGCCCTCACACACACACGCACACGCACACGCACACGCACACGCACACGCACACGCACACGCACACGCACACGCACACGCGCATGCAAACGCACGCACACGCACACGCACACACACGCACACGCACACGCACATGCAAACGCACGCACACGCACACGCACACGCACACGCACACACACACGCACACGCATACGCGCACGCGCACGCGCGCACACGCGCACGCACACGCGTACGCGCACGAGCACGCGCTCGAGCACGAACGCGCACATGCACACGCACACGCACACGCACACGCACACGCACACTCACACGCACACGCACACTGACACGCACACACGCGCACGCACGCACACGCACACGCACACGCACACGCACACGCACGCGCACACGCACACGCACACGCACACTCACACGCACACGCACACACACAAATTACTTTTAAATAGATAAATGAGCAGCAATTGCTTAAGCAAGTAATTATACATTATGAATTAGATATACGTCAAACTATTGCACGATTTAAAAACACATGTTAGCTTCTAGTAAATATTTAAAAGAAAACAATAAATAGGATTATTTTGATGTTAAAATACAAGCACGATAAAACAGAGTAGAATATACATATGATTGCAGATTTTTTTTCACTGAAAATTTTTCAGCAATACAAGTTGATCAGACACGCTTCTCTCTCTCTCTCTCTTGTTACGGAAGCGGAACTCTTAATTAAAACTACTTAACTACTAAAAACGCTTTTATTTACCAAAGTAGAATGCATGAAAAACAAGCATTATATAGTAATTTGATTATCTCATCATTTATAACTAAGTATGAAGTGAAAATCTTAGCTACAAAATCAAGCAAGACTAGATTAATAAATGCATGGTTTTTAGGATACATCGCCGGCTTGAGCGGCAGCAGAGATAGTTTGTCGAGGGGTACGTCGCACTGGAGGGGCACTAGATCTCGTCTAATATTGTACGTGTATGCATTTCAAAATGACTTTATTCATTATTAAATATACACATTTAAAACATATTAAAAGCGTCTTTACATCGTACTTTTTGCTGAATATTTATGATCCAGACATATTATTTGCTAAATACATATAGCAAAATTAACAAAATATTACTACTTCATTTTCACCTTTCATACTTATAATTCTTTATCTACACTAATCACACGTTGCTTCATTACGCTCCTAGATGTATTACTGAGCTGAAGTCTCTCCATCATCCTGTGTATTTCATAAAACCCTAAATCTAATTTCATTATTCCGTTTATTTTCCTTAGCAGCACGCCTAGCCTCTTCTTTCTCTCGTCTATGTTTAATACCTTTCCTTTACTTCCCCCTCGTACCGTGCGTACTACTTTCGTTATTTCTGCTAAATTGAACCGAGCGCTCCCAAGCAGGTCTTTTACAGGGATCCTTGAAACCGCTAACCGTGAAAAATTCTTGTGAACTGTTTCTGTTTTAGATTTTTAAGAATTTTAATATGATCCCGCACGTGCGCATTGACCTAACCTAAAACCGCGTGTTTATTTATTAATCTAACCTAGTATTGTTAAGTGTATTCGGTCTAACCTAATAACACAAGAAACGAGCTAGAGACGATACAGACGAGGAGAGGCTAGGCGGGCGAGAGAGAGAAATCAACTTCTATTATAGAAAATATTCTCTAGTTTAAAATACATCACTAGATCACGTCACAAACAATCAAATCTATTTTTTTAAAATAATTGTAATCTAATTGGCGGAATTTTTTGTCACGCGCAAAGAACGTGTACATCATATAATTCGAATCCAATTAACTTTCATAAAGGTTTCACTTATGCAGGACCGGTATTTTTTTTTCATATACATTAGATGTACGTACTTGAATAGTGAAAGATTGTTATTGCGTTTACATAACTGTTGAAATCAGAAAATAATTACTTTATGCTAATGATGACTGGAGGGCTCTAAGCACATTATATTATTCATATACGTAAAATTTTGCGACGCGAGGCTTTTGGCGAAGACTATTTCGGCGACCCCACTCCAACGCACCCCGAACATAGCCGAGATTGTAAAGGGCGTCGCAATTTGTTCTCGGGTCTTCGCCTTTTGTCGTGATCGTAACTTGTTTGTGGGCCTTCGTGTATTGTCGTGGTAACTTTGAATTTGAATTTGTATATAAGTGTTTACATTCTGATTACTTATTGCGAGAAATTTGAACTTGTATTCTAATATGCGGGATTAATGCTAGCTTATAATGCAGGTATAAGGCCTCGCAACTTGCTTTCGGGGCTTATACCCCAGGCCCCTTGACGGGAAATTTGAATTTATATTCTAATAAGAGGGGCCTTAATGCTAACTTGTAAGGTAAGTGTAGGGCTTCGCGACTTACTCTCGGAGCTTCGACACCTTGTCCTGATCCCTAGGTGTAAAATCTGAATTTGTATTTAAGTCTGTAGGTTAAGGTGGTAAATTTGAATGTATGCGTATAATAATATCTGACGAAATCTTTGTAATTAAGTCTGTTGTTAGAATTGTGTATTCTAATAAGAACCTAAAGCTAACCTGTAAGACAGGTACAGGACTATCCTAATTGCTCATCGCATTTAATTCCAATCTAGTCTTTTCATTTCCTATTAAATCTTTCAGTCTCTACATTCGATCGTTAGTTATAAATTACTGACTTGTACTGTCTGATAATGTCCGCCATGACTTCAAACTATTCTCGAAACTCTGATAAAGTTAAAAGCGTTTCTAAATAAGCAATGAGAATGTAAACATAAATACAATTCAAATTTAAGAGTTCCGTAGGACAAGACCGAAAGCAAGCTTCGAAGGCTGTCTTAGCATTAGACCAACTTCGTAATACAAGTGAAAATTTTACCTATAGAATGAAATATACGTAATTATGTAATAGTCCTATATATGAAGGTAAAAATATTGAAACATTTTGATTATATCAAGTACTGTCAGCGACATATTATGTCTAGAACATGACATATGCAGAAAAGTGCGATGTAAACGCTTTGTAAGATTTTTAAATGTCTCACTATCATATGGATAAAAGTCAATCACGACTATATCCTAAACCATGCATTTATTAATCTAGTCTTGAATAGATTTCACGAAATTAAGTGTTTCACTTCATGTTTAGTTATAAAGTAATTACTGATGTCTGTACTTGTATAATCTAATGTTTCAACTATTCTACTCTGATAAATAAAAGCGTTTCTAGTAGTTTAGTTGTTTAATATAAACAGTTCCGTAACTATAGAGAGCGTGCATGACCAACTTCTATTGCAGAAAAATGTTTCGTAAGTAAAGATCTGCAATGGCATTACATAAACATTTTATCGTTCTTATATTTTAACGTCAAAATAATCCTATTTGTCAGCGACAAATGTCAATCCTGACGATGCGAACTAGGTGTCGATTTTTTAAAGTCTCACTATCATATGGATAAAATTTAACACACTTATATTTTATTTCAAGCTATTAAGAATAGATTTCACGAAATTAGGGTTTCAACAATTAAAGTAATTTGATTTGATTGTATAATCTAATGCGCTCTTTGTACCTAACATTAAAGTTTCTAAGCGTTTGTCCAATATATACAGTTTAATCTATAAACGCCCCACTTCAAAATGTTGTTAGTGGGATCTATGGCATTACATAAACATTTAGAAGCATTGTCATTGTTTTCGAATGCCACTCTACACGTATGTATGTATGTGATATTTTTCCAACATAAGAAGTTGATGTATATTTATTTTCTATATGTTAAATGGGTAAATGTTTTTAATAGATAATTCGTACGAAAGTGTTGATTACATTTGAAACGTGTCTATCTACGTATGCTATCTCTTCTATAGTTGATATTTCTCAATGAAAATTTGTTTGGTTTAATGGAAAGGACATTGCTCCAAGTAGAGCTAACATGTTTTATGGTGGCATGAGTAGTTTGGTATTATATCGTCTTTATCTGCAGATTTTCCGACTATAGAGAATTCAAATTTGTTTTATCTACTAGTATTTATGTTAAAATCTTGAAATTCAAGGCTCTATTTTGCTCTTTCTGTAGTTAAAATTTATGTTACGTTGAAAAATGTTAATATTAATTAAGAACTCTTCAATTTGATCCGATTAGCTATCAAAATATGCTAAAATTTCATCAATATGACGAAACCAGTCCTATTCGAAAGATTTGATTACATTTGATCTAAATTAGAAGATTAGAAAAAATAAGCAAAATTGGACCGCCCATAAATAAACCAATCAATCTTATTTACGAATGTGAAATTATTTTGTTTAACACAGAGATCAAAGAATAGCGTTAACTCCATTTCTGAAAGTAACTTATTATTAAAGCAGGTAAAGCAGTTAATACATGACTACAAAACTGTAATAACGCACCCTGCATAGAAAAATACTATTATTTGCCTCATTATTGTTATTGTTCTTATTTACCATTTTGTACGGAATATTCTTGTATTAATCTATTACTTTAGCTTTCAGATATTAACCTGTTAACAAATACTCGACTAAGTATCAAACATTTCTTGTTAATTATAAAAAATTTAATAGAATTAATTAGCATATTCCAAAAAGCTATTGTGATTACTTTCTAATATAGAAGATACATTTTGTTCTGTAACAAGAGATATATCTGTGCTTCACATATAGTTAATTGCTAATCAAAGGGAAAACAGGAGATACGACTTCAAATACTAAATTAAATGTTTTAATTATAATCAACACGCTTTGATGTATTTGTAATTTAACATGATGGTGAAAAGTTTGCAATCAGCAATTTAATCGCAAGCAAACTGTATTAATTTTGTACTTAATCAATATTCTATATGAAAAATCATTTATTGGTACAAAAAGCGAAACAAAAGAATGACATTACTTTTAGGTATCATACATGCGTATGCGTTATTTTTTACGTTTCACATTCTATTGCGTTGTAAGAATAATATAATATTAAAGCACAAATAAAAAATAGAAATACGACTCGTTATGCCATTTTAAAACATTTTGTAACGTTAAGTGGCATACTTGTTTACAGTAAAACATCATCAATGGTATGTCCTGATGTTCTTAACATTTGGTACTTTTGGTACGCTTGAAGAGAATTGTATACTACTCAGAGTAGAACGATACTTTTTGTTTCCTTCCTTCAGAAAAGAAGTTGAAAAATTACTTTAAAAACAATTAAACCCATTTTTATTCCCAAATTATTTAAGTTTTTGTAAAATTCGGTTCATCTACACTCGTGTTGTATGTTTTGCGTTTCGGAAACTAATACAACCCGACTTAGAAAATTATCTTCTTTACCATGGTATACAATATACTATTATTTTAAGTAGTTTATTACATAAATTCTTTTATTATAGGTCGATGAATCCAAGTCCTCGAAATAGCTATGTACAGCAGCGATGACCTCGGAATTACACAAAAATCTCTTAACGCGAACCACTCTTTTAGGTTTGAAAATATGGCAATCGCTGGCAGCAAAATTTGGTAAATAGGGCAAATGAAGCACTAGTTCAAATCCCAATTCATGAATTTTTGCCACTGGAGTCGCAGACTTGTGGTAGGTACCTACGCTTACTGATGGAAAATCACCTTCTTTTTAACCAAATGAAACCATTTCTCCTTGATTTTGTCGCCAAGCTGTTCCTACAAATTGGCACAATACTCGCCAGTTATTGTTTTCTCCTTCCAGTCGACCAAAATGATTAATTAACCTTCTCAGTAACATCAAATTCAGTTCAGTTTTGTAATTCTCATTTAAGGTTATCTCTAATTTTTAATAGACTGTGGTGGTTTTGCTGTTAGCTGTACCTTCTTCTCCTTAATTTCATACTTTTCAGGATATCTATATATATATATATATATATATATATATATATATATATATATATATATATATATATATATACCGGGTGTTACGAAAAAGTAGGCCAATCCGTTAACCACTTATTCTTTGGGACAAAATAAGGGACTTTTCTTATGTCACTTTTCATTTAAATGCTTCCTTTTCGATATACAGGGTGTCAAACTTCACTTTTTAAAAGTGTATTTTTTTATTATCTCTGGTGTGTTTTAAGATATCGTTTTCAAATTTGGTACAAATCTTACTCTTTTCTAAGTACACCTTTTGTATGATTTTAAGTAAAAAATTCAAAGAACTAATAGAAAAATAAAAGGGGTGTGGTAACCTTTAACACCCCATTTTTTTCTGACGAATGCCTATGAACGTCGCATCCACATTTTGTAGTAGTTTGATGATTTATCTAACTGTTTTGGCTCTTGTAAACTTTTGATGTGATGCTTCCTTTATGACTTTATGACTTCGACTAGGTGTTGCGATTTTTTTAACAATTTTTTTATTTTATGAATCAGAATAAATTCATAATAATAACTTAAAACAATCAATTGTGCTAATAATTATAATACGAAGTTGGATGCAAATAATTAAATTAAATCTTCGATGTGTCCACCGCCTTCGCGCATGCACCTTCTGGCTCTTTTTAGAACTGAAAACCGAATATTTTGGAAAATATTTGGTTTCAATCTAAATACCTCTGTACCTTCTGCGATGCGATCCCTCAATTGATTTTGATTTATTATTATTTATTATGCAAAATAAATTTAAGAATAGGCTTATCTTAAAGTTCGCAACAATACCTGTCAATTACTTCTCTTGTGTTTTAGCTTTATTTGCAACGGTTTCAAAGATATTTGAGTTTTAATACTCGGCTCATTTTTATTTTTTTCTAAATAACTACGAAAGTTGGCAACAGTGATCAAAACACAAAATGTCAATTCTGCCCAATATTGCTAATTTAACCGACTCTGTAACTGTTATAATAACAAAGTTACCCATAGAAGCTTAGTTAAAAATAAATCCATAATAATGGCTTAAAACAATCAGTTGAGTTAATAATTCAATACTACGTCGCATACAAAAAAAATTTAATGTTCGATGCATCCACAACCTTCGCGATTGCGCCTTTTTATTTTTTTAAATAATATAAAACCTAATATTTTTTATACGTCTTCTCAAACGTTTGTCAAATTAATCGCTGTAAAAATTTCGAACGACTATTGAGTTCAAACGCTAAACTGAATAATAAGGTATGGCCAATAGAGAGAATATTTTGGAATTTTCTGAAATCACTGATATGATTTTAATTATGGGTAAATTTCAAATAAAATCTCTAGATTGTACATTTTGAATAATCATTCTCACTTTAGAAAAATGTGATTCTAATGCTAGTTTAGCTCCAAGGCGTTATGCAGAAATGTATCCAAATCGGTATCACCCAAAAAGAAAATTTTTCTTAAGTTTAGTACGCCGCCTAGGAGACACTGCAAAATTCAAACAACAACGAATAGGAACATGTGGACGGCCACGTAAAATTGCACCAAATCAAGAGGAACAAATTTTGCAAATAGTTGAACAAAATCCGGGTACTAGTACTAGGATTATAGCTCGACAGATTGGAAATGATATAAATTCGACAGACGTGCATAGAATTTTAAAACGTCACTCATTACACCCATATCATGTGCATTAACAGGTGGTAGGCATGTATACTCCATGCCAGCCGGGGAGGTACCACCACCCTTACCATGGGCTCCTTAATATTGGGTCTCCGATTTTCTGAGCTCGGTAAGGGCTGCCGGTTACCTTTTCCATCATCCTTAATCTATTCTCATCCTTATTCTTCCTTCTCGCCTTCACTGTCTTTCTATCGGATTAAAAGTCCCAAATTAAAAAATAAGATGGCTGTGGTTTCTAGGGTTATAAATTCCGCACGTAAAATCCTGCCCCACTCGGATGTCCGGGAGGGCAGGGCCCGAGCGACCTCGGTCATCGAAAGTATCAACTTTCTGATTCACTACTGCAACATCCGCGGTATCAGGTCTAATCTTAATGCTATTCACCAACATCTTGAACAATTACAACCTGATATTTTGTTTCTATCTGAAACACAAGTCTCCTCTGAAAGCTCCGAGTCACTCGACTTGCAATTTCCTCAACACCACCTTCACTCTAACTTTCGATATAAAGGAGGCGTATGTGCCTACATCAAGGACAGAATTGCTTGCAAGAGGGTTTCTTCCTTAGAAAATAAGAATTTTGACGTGATTTGGTTTAAACATTCTGGTCCTAATTTTGTGAAATTCTACTGTTGCATTTACAGGTCTCCTAATGACAGCAGCTTTCAAGACTTCTTCGATTACCTTAGTATGAAAGTTGACTACCTCCTGTCTCAGTTTCCTTCTTGCGATATCTCATTTGTAGGCGATTTCAATGTTCATAACTCTAATTGGCTTCAGTTTTCATCTACTACAAATCCCGCTGCTCATAGTGCAGAAACATTTGCTATTTCATGTGATCTCACACAAATGATTTCTGAACCCACAAGAATCCCTGATAACCCTAACCATACTCGACATCTTCTAGATGTCTTTCTTGCATCAAATCCTCTTGCTTATAAAACTTCCGTTCTTTCACCTTTAGGTCTTTCCGACCATTGTCTAATAAAAATCATTTCTACTGTACCTAATTCCACTGTTGTTCGCAAAACCGATAGAAATTTGTGGTGTTTTAAGTCAGCTCGATGGAGTGATTTACGGGATTTCTTTGCAACCTTTCCATGGCGTGAATATTGTTTTAAGTCGTCCCCTTCTTCGGACATCGCTCTTTCAGTATCTGAAGTCATCCTCATGGGAATGGAGTTATACATTCCCAAAAAACAGTACCGTATAGGTCATTCAGGTTCCCAACCCTGGTTCAATAAAGCTTGTGCTGATGCAATATCTTTAAAAAATAAATGTTACATTAAATGGAAATCTAATAAATCGGTCAACAGTCATGTAGAATACGTTGGTGCTAGAAATATCTGTAAAAGCGTCATCACTAAAACTAAAAAGTTGTTCGAACAGCGAAAATGCATGAACTAGCTACATCTCCTTTAGGCAGCCGTAAATTTTGGTCTTTAGCTAAAGCCATTAGTAAAAACTTTCGAACATCTTCATTTCCCCCCCTGACGTCAATTGACGGATCGCTATTTGCTGATTCTGTAGACAAAGCCAACGTTTTTGTGGATTTGTTTGCATCAAACTCGTGTCTCAATGGTTCTGGAAAAGATGTGCCCCTAGTCAACTCTTCTTCATACGCTATGAAACCAATTCATTTTCGGTACAAGCTCTTGGAATCGATCATCAGTAGGCTCGATCTCAATAAGGCGACTGGCCCAGACGGTATCCCAGCTATTGTCTTAAAAAAATGTTCCCCCGAACTAGTACCAGTCCTATTTAAGCTCTATACGATCTCTATGTCTTCTGGGGAATTCCCCTTCATCATGGAAGTTAGCAAATGTTCAACCTATTCCCAAAAAAGGCGATAAGACCGATCCCTCAAACTACCGACCAATTGCCATCACTTCCATTTTGTCTAAAATCATGGAAAAAGCAATCAGCAACTGTCACGTCCCTTGAAACTAACAAACTCCTTAGTGACCACCAATATGGGTTTAGGCAAAGTCGTTCAACAGGCGATCTTCTTTCATATGTGACCCAAGCTTGGAACAATACAGTAGAGCAGTCCGGTCAAACAGTTCTAGTTGCTTTAGATATCTCGAAGGCATTTGACCAAGTTTGGCAAAAGTGTTTACTTGCCAAACTCACCTCGTTTGAGTTAAATGATACGTTCATCAACTGGGTTTCTAGTTTCCTTGATAAAAGACGAATACGTGTCGGAGTTGATGGCTTTTTTTCAAAAGAAGTTAGCATTAACGCGGGCGTACCACAGGGATCCGTTATAGCGCCCACACTTTTTCTGCTGTACATAAATGACCTTATTTCTTCAACAACTAACCCCATCCATTGCTTTGCTGACGATAACACTCTTCACTGTAGTTCATCTCAGTCCACTCATAGTGATAATCCACCTTCTATGTCAAATCAAGAAATTAAAGCTGAAATGGCAAATTCGATCAACAAAGACATTCAACGTATTCTCGAATGGGGAAGCAATAATCTAGTTAAATTTAATGTTAACAAAACTCAGTGTTGCCTTATGTCCGCCAAAAAAGATCGATCATTTCCTGTTCTAAGTATGAATGGCTCAGTTCTTAAGTTTTCAGACTCTATTACTCTGTTGGGTATGACTGTATCTTCAAATCTCTCATGGGTTGACCATCTTCTGTGAGCTACCAAAACAGCTGCTCGTAAAATAGGCTTTTGTACAGATCTAAGCAGTACTTTACCTCTCGACAACTCCTTCTGTTGTATAAGGCCCAAATTCGGCCTCATCTGGAATATAATTCTCACCTCTGGGTTAGTGCTAATACGCTCTCGATATCGTTGATCGTATTCAATAGAGAGCGATTAGGCTTATAAATGACCCGTCCATAACTTCTCACATACAGTCCCTTGAGCATAGAAGGATGGTTTCAGTTCTATCTTTGTATTATCGTTATTACAACGGCTATTGTGCTGTTAATTATATTCTTTGATACCATCTCGGGCTATCTTTTCGAGAAACACTCGGTTCGCTCATTTACATCATCAGTATGCAGTACAAATCTCCACTTGTCGTACCAAACGGGCGCAATCCACATTTTTCTACGCGGCTTCTAAACTCTGGAATGATCTCCCTAGTTCCTGTTTTCCTCTCACTTATGATATGAGAAAATTTAAGGTGCCTGTTCATAGGCATCTATTGGCAATTCATTATCCCTCTATCCATCCTCCTAAGTGTTCCTCAGTGCTTTAGCACGATAGGCCTAATTTAGCCTGTTCAGGTCCACAATCATAAAAAAAAAGAAAGAGTACAAAACTTATTGCCGCAAGATTTTCAGGCAAGAAACATCTATTGCAACAGGCTCTGTAATGAAAATAACCGTAACCGCCGGTTTGTTTGATCCATTTTATTTTCGGATGAAGCTACCTTTAGGCTAAATGCTATAACAAATATCCACAACACCCATGTTTGGGCAGATGAAAATCCAGGAGCTCTGGTAGAGACCAGTCATCAACTAAATTTTAAAGTAAACGTGTGGGCAGGAATTTTAGACAATTTTCTTTTAGGTCCGGTATTTTTGCCACCAAACTTAAATGCCGAACATTTTTTATTTTTTTTTTTTACAAAATGAGTTTACAGATTTACTTGATGACGTCAAAATGTGTGGTCTCAACTTGACGGAGCTCCGCCATATTATGGCAATAATGTTCGGAACCACTTGAACTAATATTTCCCTAATCACTGGATAGGTCGGGGACAGGATGCGCCTATTCATTGGCCACCTCGTTCTCCCGACTTAAATCCACTGGACTTCAGTTTTTGGGGACTTATGAAAGATTTTGTTTATACGGTTCCAATAATAAATCAATATCAATTGAGGGATCGCATCGCAAAGGTGCAAAGGTATTTAGATTGAAACAGAATATTTTCCAAAATATTCGGTTTCCAGTTATGAAAAGAACCAGAAGGTGTAACTACCCATTTTGAGTTGTATTAAAATATATCGTAATTTAGGTTCTTCATTCATTCAGTTGTAAATATAAGAAAAAATTTTAGTTATTTTGGCATTATAGTTATGTGGTAGGCAACTTAATTTGCATTTTGGTGTAACTTAAGTTGCATATCCTTTTAGGGGTTTATAGTGCATATCTTCTTAAAGGTCTATACTTCCACCTCTTAAAATTATTTTTCTGCTCAAATATTTTAGCGCAATACGTCATCGTTGACTTAATTCTTTGCGCAAATCTTTTCGCGCACGGCTACAGCGTCTGATGTTCAAAGCACCTATTTTTTTGACTTCCTGATGAATGTTGTGTGTGCAGGAAGCTTTTTTTTGGGTTTCCACCTAAATTTAGTGAAAGTGCCATTGATTGGATGGTAAGATAATTTAACGCATTATACAAAAAATTAAAACATTTGCTCTTTTCAGGCACTTTTACTTTTATTTTCTTTTATTTTTACTTTGATTTACACTTTTATTACAATTTAAGTACGCATTTAATTTTACTGTTGCGTACGATTTCATTTTATGATTGCAATTTTTATATGAAAATTTTAAGAAAATGCATTAAACTGATTATTCAATTTCAAGAAGACAAATTTATAAGAAATAAAATTCCAGTTTGGGTGTGGTTGACGACATAAAAGCATTGTTATTGCAATATATTGCGCAACATTGACACAAGGATTACGTCATCTTGGTTTGCATTTCTGCATTATTTTTTATAATAGCAGGGGTTCTCAAGAAGATCTATTATATTTTGTAACAGGTATTTAATGTTTAATGATTTTTTAGTAATTTAAGGCTATTTTTAAGATATATTTTATTTAACCCTATCACTTTAAATATTTAATAAACATAGTCCGTATATTTTTTTATTCTTACATTTTGATAAATTTTTATTGTAGGCATCCTCGGTTTAGTTATTCCGAGAATAATTAAAAAAATAACTTGGCGTCCGAGATCATTTTTATTAGTGTTACATTTCATTTTTATTATTTATGTTCAGTGGAAGTAATCAAGCAGAAATTGAGGTAATTAAGCAAATCAAAAGATTGAACTGGCCCTCTTTAAACTACCGACTGAATCAAAGGCATTATTTTTGGTGAATGGTTTGTATCTCCAGTTAGTTTAACGATTTGTTTGGAGAAATTTTATTCTGACGTGAACAACATAGATGATGCAATTGCTAAATTTAAGGTAAGTATGTTCTTTTCTATTCAAATAATGTAATAAAGCCCTATTCATTATCAACACCTGTGTATTCCTTTTGAAAATTGGGTGAGATTTGAGAAAGTTATGAGCCAAAAACCACTCGGTTGACGAAAATTTTCTTTATTTTATTTATTTTCTTTAATAGTTAATGTATGTTTTAAACAGGTATTTTTTACGTATTTAATACGTCTAGAGTATTAAATGAAGCAGCTCAGATTGAAGTGTTGGGTAATTTTGTGGCAGATCCAACTACTTCCATTAGAAAAGTTTCACAACAAATTGGAATATCGATTAGTACAATACACAAGGTTACAAAATTACATAAGTTCCATTCCTATAAATTGCAAACTGCAAATAACGTCAGAAGGGATTAATAAATCACCCAATCTACTAAAAAATAATGGCTTCCCCGATGAGTGTACTTTTCTCCTAAATGGCCACGTGGACAAGCAAAATTGTCGTTATTGGTCAGATGAAAATCCCCATCTATTCCGGAAAGGTCATACGCAATACCCCCAGAAAATAAATGTTTGGACAGGGATTCTAGGCAACACCATAATAGATATCTTATTTATAAATGGTTCCCTTACCGGAGAAGTGTATCTAGATATGCTTCGGGACACAATTTACTTACGGATCACTGAATCTTTAGAAAATAAAAATAAATCAGCACGTAAATCCTTTACACCAAGACGACCTAATACACTTTCAACAAGATGGTGCACCTGCGTACTACGCAAGACCTGTACGTGATTGGTTGAATATCACATTTCCTAGTAGTATAGCTAGGCCGATCCTGACTCACTTTTGTTACTAGATTTGTCACCAGATCTAGGAAAAGTCACCAGAAAAGTTACTAGATTTCAAGGTCAGTAACATTGCCTATTTTAAGGGAAGACCGCAGGTGTGTAATCCTCTTCAAGGTCATGCTTGCACGAGTCCTTCAAGGTCACTAGAAAAGTTACTAGATTGTTGATTGTCCTGAAGGTCATTGCCCTCAAGCAAGTCTATGCATGTTTCGAGGCGCGCCCTATTCTGAGAAACAAAGGTTGTTTAAAGTCTATGCTTTCAAGGTCAGAGAAAAAGACGATCTATTGTTTTGGCTGAGTCATTCTAGGAAATCAAGAACAAAGGCGATGCATTGTACAAAGTCTATGCTTTCAAGGTCACATGAATGAACAAAGACTATCTATTGTTCCATTATTCTAAAAATAGATTGTTATCTCAATTCTAGGAAATCAATAACAAAGACGATGCATTGTTCAAAGTCTATGCTTACAATTTTCAAGGTAAAAGAACAAAAGCGATTCATTCTTCTGGTCGAGTTAAAAATAAATTGTTATCTCAATTCTAGGAAATCAAGAATGAAGGCGATGTATTATCAACGCTTCAAAGTCTATGCTTACAATTTTCAAGGTAAAAGAATAAAAGCGATTCATTCTTCTGGTCGAGTTATAAAAATAAATTGTTATCTCAATTCTAGGAAATCAAGAATGAAGGCGATGTATTATCAACGCTTCAAAGTCTATGCTTACAATTTTCAAGGTAAAAGAACATTCTTCTGGTCGAGTTATAAAAAATAAATTGTTATCTCAATTCTGAGAAATAAGTCTGTGCTTATAATTTTCAAGGTAAATGAATAAAGACGATTCATTGTTCTGGTTGATTTATAAAAATACATTGTAAATACATCTCTTTCAAGAACAAAGGCAATCCATTGTCAGCGCTTTAAAGTTTATGCTTATAAGGTCACACCTCTGCAAAGACGATCCATTCATCTCAATTCTAGGAAATCAAGAGCCCTGAGGTGCATGTTTCAAAGCCACGCCCCTAAACAGGTGGCCATTCCCTAAACAGGTAGCCGTTTCCTAAAACAGGTAGCCGTTTCTAAAAACAGGTACCGTTTCCTAAAAACAGGTAGCCGTTTCCTGTAAACAGGTAGCCGTTTCCTAAAACAGGGGGTCCGTTTCCCAAAACAGATAGCTGTTTCGCAACCGTTTCCCCCGAAAAAGGCGGTCTATTGTTCAGGTCGAGATTCCACATCTCAATTCCAGGAAATCAAAAACAAAGACGACGCTTCAAAGTCTACGCTTACAATTTTCAAGGTCATACGAGAGAACAAAGATATTCCATTGTTCAGGTTGAAAATAGATTGTTAAATACACTTCAATTCTAGGAAATCAAGAACAAAGACGATGCATTATTCACAAAGTCTATGCTTACAATTTTCAAGGTCACATGAGAGAACAAAGATATTCCATTGTTCAGGTTGAAAATAGATTGTTAAATACACTTCAATTCTAGGAAATCAAGAACAAAGACGATGCATTATTCACAAAGTCTATGCTTACAATTTTCAAGGTCACATGAGAGAACAAAGACGATCTATGGTTGAGTCATAGCTTCTAAAATTCTGAGAAATCAAGAACAAAGACGATGCATTGTCGACGGTTCAAAGTCTATGCTTACAATTTTCAAGGTCACACATTTGAGAAATAAACAAACACGATCCATTGTTCTGGTTGATTTATAAAAATACATTCTAAATACATCTCTTTCAAGAACAAAGGTGATCCATTGTCAACGCTTCAAAGTCTATGCTTACAATTTTCAAGGTGAGAGAACAAAGACGATTCATTGCTGAGTCGAAGCTTATGAAAAGGTGAGCCGAACTTATCCGACCTTACCCGATCTTATCTCTATATAAGTAGATAAAGAACAGTCCCACGTCAGTCGATACATTACAATAGTCACAACAACAAATTACCTAAAGTAAAAAGCAACTATTATTAATCACCAGTGTGTGCATCATATTTTTACAATCCTAACTAAAAGTTTTATTGTAAACCGAAGAGCAATTTGTTAAAAGTAAAGAGTAACTATTATTACTCACCAATTTGTGCATCATATTTTTACAATCGTGACTATAACCGTTGTGAAGAGCAATTTGTTAAAAGTTCATTGCTACGTGTATGCTTCATATTGCTAGCTATGAGTATGCCAAGTAGTAGTGAGATGGTTAATTTAACAAAGCGCATTGTTCCCTATTGAAAACAAAAAGGAATTTGCCAGGCACATCCGTATAGTTAACACCAATATCAAGCTATTGCAAGATATAATTAAACATAAAATTTATTGTGAGACCAATGAAAGCTTGTTAAGCTTGAGAGCAATTTAGCATTGCTCAAGTGCTATCTGGTTAGATTGAGACGGTTAAAGAACGCTTCAGAGAAGGTTGGTAGTGGAATTGTCAATAAAAAAGGTATGCATAAATTACGCTGGTACCCCCTAGACTCATGTTTTAATGGTAGGCTGCTTACAGGAATTATAATCAATATGTCAAACATTAAGGACCCTTTGATATTTTTACTAAACGCATATAATAGTTTTGCACGTAAGGTGAAATTAATGTTGAGGCAATCTATGCTAAAGGTAAATGTGGTCTTAGGCTGTAATTTCATGCAACCCCAAAATCATAGTATTGAGTTGAAGACTTTTGCCACAAAAAATTGCGTTATTGATATTTCAACCAATATACGTGTCTGGTACAATGAAAACGTGTATGATAAGTTACGGATAAAATTAGAGGAGTTTTCCGAAAGGGATTCCGGTTGGGCAGTACATGAAGTCTTACATTTAAAAGTAAATATTAATAGCTATGTCCCATTTAGAGGCGGTTGTTCAACTTATGTTAAAGTTCCACGCTTCATAGAAGTAAAGCACGCTGTTGTTAATGTTAAAAATAACGATGAGTTTTGCTTCCTGTGGGCCGTTGTTTCGGCATTATATCCCGCAGCGTAATACGGAAAGGGTTCAAAGTTATCCTCATTTTCTAGACGTTTTGAAGTTTGATTCAATTCACTTCCCCATTCAGCTGGATGATGTAAAAATTTGAGAAACTAAACAACCTCGCAATTAATTTGTACTGCATAAATGGTAAAAAGTTGCACCATTTGTATTGAGTAATCAGCAAAGCGATAAAGAACCCATAAATCTTTTAATACTTTCGGCCTGGGATGACACTGTACACCATTTCACATGGATTAAAAATATGTCAGCTTTATTTTCAAAACAGATATCGAATAAGGGGCACAAGAAATTTATTTGTTACCGATGCTTGAACCATTTTTCTTCAGATCGCCTTCTACAAAACATACCACTCACTGTCAGCAACTTAATCAATGCTCTACTAGGCTGCCTACCGAAGCGGAAATGAATTTACAGTTCAAAATTTCGCATTTCAAGAAAAGGTGCCATTTGTCATTTATGCCGATTTAGAAAGTATTTTAGAGAAGTGTGCAAATGGTATCGAAGGTAATACTCTATTTCACTCCAAACACACACCTTTCAGCATTGCTTACTATTTGAAGTGTTCATATGATGATTCTTTATCCCGATTTAGTCTTTATAGAGGAAAGGATTGCATTCAATGGTTTGTTAACGAGCTTCAAAGTATTGCACATTGGGCTACCGAAATAATCAATCAAATAATTCCTATGGCTACTTTAAGTCTCAGTCAGGTTGAGCAATTTGAAAGCGCCACGATTTGTCACATTTGTCGGAAACCATTTACTAACTCTGATATAAAAGTTAGAGACCATAATCATCTAACAGGAGCATTTCGGGGGGCAGCGCACCAGGCGTGTAACCTAAACTATACAGACTCCCACATTCTGCCAGTTGTGTTCCATAATTTATCAGGTTATGATTCTCATTTCATCATTAGAGAATTGGCTAGTGTTCCTGGTTTGATTTCACTGCTACCCATAAACAAAGAAAGATATATCTCTTTCACGAAGGTAATGGAAGGCACCAAAATTAAGTTTAGATTTATTGACTCTTTCAGATTTATGAGTAGTAGTATTGAAAAGTTGTCAGATATTTGGAGGATAGTAAAAAATTATTTCCGCGCTAGTTGCAACAATGAGGAGGAATTTTCTCTAGTAGTTCGCAAAGGTGTGTTTCCTTATGAGTATATTGATACGTGGGATAAATTGAATGAGACCACGCTCCCTCCCAAAGAAGCATTTTCAGTCATCTTAATAATGAGGGAATCAGTGATGAGAGTTTTGCGCATGCGGTTAACGTTTGGAACAAATTTAGTATTAAATCGTTAGGGAGTACTCGATTTGTATCTAAAACAGACGTTCTACTTTTAGCAGATATTTTCGAAAACTTTAGGCAAACTTGTTTAAGTACTTACGACCTTGATCCTCTACACTATTATACAGCTCCCGGTTTAGCATTCGATGCTATGCTTAAAATTACACAAGTAAAGTTAGAATTATTTACAGACATTGATATGTTAATGTTTATTGAAAGAGGATTAGAGGTGGTGTAGCTCAATGTTCAAATCGGTATGCTAAAGCTAACAATAAGTACATGGGGAAAAATTTGATCCCACCTCCGAAAGTGTGTATTTAATGTACTACGACGTGAATAATTTATATGGAGCCGCCATGTCAGAATTTCTACCATTTGGCGATTTTTCTTTTGTTGAAGCTAATTTTGAAAGTTTAGATTTAATAAACCATCCTGATGATTCGGAAATTGGGTATATAGTCGAGTGTGATTTAGACTATCCTATAGAATTACATGAGAGTCACAGTGATCTACCGCTGGCACCCGAACATATGGTTCCACCCACGCCTGATTCCAAAATGAAAAAATTACTGCTTACCCTGTATCCAAAACGTAATTATGTAATTCATTACAGAAATTTAAAAGTATATTTAAAATATGGATTGAAGTTGGTAAAAGTACACCGTATATTACGTTTTAAACAGTCCCCGTGGTTAAAAAAATACATAGATTTAAATACAGCCATGCGTCAGCAATCTCAAAATGAATTCGATAAAATTTCTATAAATTAATGATTAATAGTGTTTTCGGGAAACTGATGGAAAATGTACGTAAGCATAAGGATATACGTTTAGTAACGAAATGGGAGGGTCGCTATGGTGCTCGTGCTTACATATCAAAACCAAATTTTCATAGTTGTACAATATTTGACAATGATATGCTCATCATTGAAATGAATAAGCTTGAAGTATATTTCAATAAACCTATATATGCAGGATTCAGTGTTTTAGACGTTTCAAAACTTTTTATATAATTTTCATTACGGTTACACGCTACCCAAGTTCCATAATAGTGCTAAGCTCTTGTACACGGATACGGATAGTCTCATATACGCCTTTTCGGTTCCCGATATCTATGAATGTATTAAAGAGGACATTGATAAATTCGATACATCTGATTATAGTCCCGACAACATCTTTGGACTCCCATTAGTAAATAAAAGGTCCCCGGCTTAATGAAAGATGAAAATCATGGCAAAATTATGGTTGAATTTGTAGGACTTCGTGCAAAAATGTATGCTTACGCGGTTGATGAAAGGTTGTAAAAAATCAAAGGGTTCTACCCACGCAAGTGTGAGGCAGATCACTATTAATGATTATAAACAGGTTTTGTTTGATGGCGGCGTAATAAGGCGCTATCAACACCTCATAAGATCAAAGAAACATGATGTGTTTACCATTAAACAAAATAAAGTCATACTCAATCCTTATGATGATAAACGCCTAGTAAATTTTGATTTCACTGATACTAGACCCTGGGGGTACAACTTTCAGTAAACAATGAGCAGTCTTCAGGACAGCTTGCAGGAAGAGCTGCAATGCAATAGTGATAAAATCTACAAAAAGTACCTGAAGCGTTCTTTGACCTCTCCTGAAAACTATACATTTATATTGAATATATTGCAAAATATTGTTATTCCCGATGAGTGTTTTAACTGGTGTGCTATAAACTCAAAGTGTGCAAATGTAGTAATTATTAAGACATTATTTGATAGAAAATTAGCTTAGACAATACCATTAAAAGTTTTACGAACTTGTGTACCGATAAAGGTTCGTTAACCTCTAATGATGTAAATAGGATTTTAGATGACATGAATTTACTTGGTGACATACCCTTAAAATGTACATATACAAGTTATTATGGGTGATTCATTGTGTACAAATGCTAGCGTACAAAATATTGTTTATAAAGACACTTCCTATACGTGAATGTATCGAGACAGCAGCATATTATGCTAATTACAAGTGCCTCACTATTTTAATTGAAGTATTGTTAGAACAAAACATTACATATAAGTTTCAACTGTGGGAAAATGAGGAACACCACAAAATTTACGATGGATTTTGGAAAACATTGAGAAAGGTGATTCCTGCTTGGGATGGACATGTGGACCAGATTCGGGAATATGGCCGTCTAGTAATTTAAACGATTATAGAAATACTTTAGGTTTACTATATAAGATGATGTAATATTTAAATAAATACAATTATAATTTTTTATGTGGTTTTAATTCATCTAAAAGTTACAATGCCTACAGCTATATTATAAAACTAAATCGTCTTTATTGATCCATGATCTTTCATCCAATCCCCACCACTTTACGAATAACTTGTTATTCTTGGAGCGAAGCACTTTTTCCACAAGGTACACATCCGGATGCTTTGTTTTCTGTAATTCATGTTCATAAAAGCCTCCCAGCACAGGTGATCCTTTCATGTCCTCCAACATGTAGGTGGTTGGGTTAGTAATGCAAACTTTCACAATCTTGAATAGTTCACTTGACCAATTGGGGTGTATCCTTTAGCGAAAATACTTTTAAACTTACTGATTCGTACTATGTCACCCACACAATAACGATTCCTATCAACTATTTTTATGTGAGTGTAAGCCTCTAGCTTTGTATGATTACCGACATCTTTGGGCTTCATTCCTATAGTTCTATGCTTACGATTGTTATAATCCATCGTTACGGTGTCAATTGTATCAATCCATTTATATTTACCCTGTAGGCTGAATGACTTGTATAGGGCAGACTTAACGGTCCTGATCACTCGTTCCGCAATTGCTGCCTTCTTTGTACTATAGGTGGAGTAATGGTTGACCCCATAACGCTGCATTAGTTTAGTGAAATGCTCATTGTAGAATTCTTTTCCTGCATCTGTCTGCAAATTGGAAGGGTTCCGGCCCGTTTTGAAGATTGCCTGCATGGCCTTGGCAACTTCAAGCCCGTTTTTGTTTTTAATCCTTTGGTCCACAAGTATTTCGAAAAACAGTCAATAACTACTAAAATATACTTGTAGCCCTTATTTTGTTTGGCATATGTGTTAAATTCGGCCAAATCTGCTTGCCAGAGGTCATCATATCCCTTAATTATTGTGCGCCTTCGTTTAAAATTTTTCTTGCGGGTTTATGCAATTCATTGACGAGTTGTAATTTGGACATGATTCTTTAAGTTGATGTAGTTTTTCCTCCAACACTAGATAAGCGTTAAAGTTCCTTTAACAGCTTTCTGAATTGCTTGGAGACAAAATCAAGGTATCCTTTACTTATAGCATCACCATCTTCTTCCGGATCCGCCAACTGGGTCAAACGGTTTCCATCCAAATTCAACCTTGTCGATAAATAGTATTGCTTGGTGATGACATCTTGAGGATCTATGGGGTTGGCAACATTGCTGAGTCTCTTATTCTCGATATCGAATTGATTATCATCAATAAGTTGAAACTGAGGGGTTAATTTCTTAAATTGATACTGGGCATGTGACCGTCCAAATTTATCAAGAGGCATTTTAGTTATGATATGTCGACATCAATGTAGTCTGATTTATATTGTTCAGAAAACTAGTGTTTGGTCTTTCAATGTATCCATCTTCATACAATTCCTCTACAATTGATATTATATCGTTTACGACACCGGTGTTTCCAGCCAATTTTTCTGCCCACAATACTTCTAGATCACGAATTAGTTCATGTACATCATTCCAATACTTATATTCAATTGGCCTATTTGTTAATTCCTTAAAAAACATAGCTCCACCTCCCTGAATTGAAGGTGATGACAGCAAGGGTTTAATTATTTGTGTATACTTTTTGCTGCGGCTTCCTCGAATCTGTCCACTTACATCATAATCTCGCCTTGCAACATTCGTAGCTGCTAAAATACGTTTATAATTCTTTCTATCCTTTGAATTTACTAGATTTAAATCGGGTTCATTCATAATAAGCAGATCATATAAACCTGGAGTCCCTTTATACGTGACACCATTAATGATCATATCCTTTCCTTTAATTGTGATGGGGTATTACCAATTGCCCATTTGTCTGTTTTGGTGTCGTAGTGGACTCCATAAGTGTGATCAATAGCACCTTCAAGATCCCTCATAATACGTTCAACATATATACGAGGTAATTCGTGGTACTGCTCGAGAAATTCTTCAGAGATGGGTTCATTACAGGAATCATCTGGGATACTAAGAGGTTCTTCTTCCTCGGCAGTAATCTCTCCTACGACAGATGTTTCTAGGAAAGGTGGTGTACGAGGAGGGATTTATTTGAAACAGCGGAAGTTGAGCTAGGGGCTTGTCTTCCTTGGTGAAAGGAAGTGGTGGGCTAGTAGTAGCATGTTTTCGAAATATGAACAAAGGCGAGTTTTTGGGTTTAACGGACTCCTTTGTTTCTTATCAGGATGCATTTTATTCGCTATTTCAGTTAGGGTTCTATTAGAGGTTTATAAGTACTTTCAAACGTTCTTTCATTATCAATGCGGGTAGTTTTAAGACTGTTGTATTTCTGCTGTATTATTTTACGAGCCTGAATAATTTTTCGCTTTAATATCATCTCTTATTATCCATTGTAGCAAAATGGCTGTTAATACCTAAACGGTGTGTAACTACTAAACCACTGAAATCAGGTTAAGGTATTATATATTCATCAAACCTTTTCCTATAGCGACCATTATGACTTCAGCATCCTTATTTATGACTATGAACACAAACGGATCTATCCAGCACTTTGAACACATATCCCGAAACAATGTCATGCTTATGGTGGGGCTTACATGATCCTCATACACATGTTTTAGGTTTAATTCATCTTGCTCAAATAATATAATTAGATTCGCATTGTCACGAATTAATTGCTTTGGAATTTTACTGTAAGTTTGACCCAAATAGAAACAATCAATATCGTTATGTCTACCCATAGAAAAATATGCCCTTATGTTATTTTGCTTTTCACAGGCGATATCATCAAAGATAAAGATAGAATTGGTTTTGCACAATTCGGCTCAATCACATCTTGATTATCACTGAATGTAAAGTAACCTATATCCTTTATCGGAAGTAGGATTTCCTGTAAAAGTTTGTACTTGTTTTGATTTAATGATTTGGAGTATACGTATACATGTTTAAATTTCAAACCGTTTTTCTCAGTAAGCAAACTAATCATTGCGTTTGTTTTGCCGCAGTTGGAGGGGCCACATATAATGCCACGTATACTATTAGGAAGTAAATCGCCATGTTTTGAAGTGCCAGACTTTTATCAAAGTCATGATTTTGAATTGGTAGTTTTGTTTCTGCAACTACTTTCATCTTTGATGGATGAAATGAAACTAAACGAATAATAACAACATTTTTATTTATATAATACAGATTATAATTTTTCACTTCTCCGGTGAGTGGGTTGTACTGCACAATAGCATCGTGGAGAATAAGACCATAGGCAACGATTCCATTATCGAAAGGTGTTAGTGTTTCCATTTCCAATTTGATGTCTACTGTTGAGTTTTTAAGGATTCATTCTGTTTAGAACAGTCCATTACAAATACTGGACATGATTTGAATTCGGTGTAGTTGAATAACGCATCTGTATTATCTTCATCATAGTAGTCACATCGGAAGTTTAAAAAATTACGATAGGCAGGTATGTATTGGTTAGCACTGAAGTTCAAATGCATTGCTTCATAGGGATAATACTCTGAATTCAGATGTACTTTAAGGTTCCTGATGTTAATGTGATCAAAATTTCCGGCTCTTGCAGACTTTGTATACCTTTTACCTTGTTGGAATGCAACAATTATCCAGCGTGGTTTTTCTAGTTGCGTTGACGTTTTTATTGGCCATATATCAGAGGTTGCTTGTTTTAAAGCAGGTAATTCATATAACTCCCATTGACGAAATGGAACAGTAATAATAGAATTCTTATTTATTCCTTCAAATAAGTCTAGTTTCGCGGCATCACTAAGGGTTAAGTGTGGTACTTTCCATTGAATTTTATTTAGGTTATTTCCGCATCAACGTCACCATAGTAGCAGTTTGTATCGCTTCTAGATCGAATTAAAATCAACTCTTGACGCATATTCACGATCACTTGACGATAATCCTCCATTATTCCAAATATGTGGTTCAATGGTATGCATACTGCAAAGGATTTTCGCCATTTCCTCATTGAATTCTACTTGTAATGGTTCCTCATTCTTTGGTGACCACCCCAAATGGCTTAATGCTTTGCTCTTGCTTGTCGTATAAGAAATATATCCTTTAAGTGTAGATGTTATGCCGGGATTTCGGCAAACGTCCACTCTTTGACCGCCTAACTCATAACGAATCTCTTCGAAAAGGAAGTTGGGGAAATTATTGGTTGTTGCATGATTTTCCTTCATCCCTTTCTTCAGCTTACCTTCTATGTACAGAAAACTATCATAAGTAGCTGTAATTAGATCCTGACTTTGAATTAAAATGCGTATTTCTTCGGAAGGTCCATACTTAGAAGAGCCATACGGAAGATAGGTGTGAATATCTGATTTAATTATAGCATCATCAAAATGTACGTTTTGAAAGATGTTTAATGATTCAGTCATTGTGTAGATGTAATGAGGGTTGATGAGTAATTAAAGATTTACTAAAGGGATGATGTCTTATATATAAATTTTTTCTCAAAACTTTTAAAATTAATTGTTATTAATTATCCCTTTTACAGTTTGTTTACTTTATATTTTTCAAGAATGCACTATAAATGTGTTATACAAAGAAAATCCTTGTTCACATTAAATATTGCATTTTTTAAATTACATACTTTTGAATGCAAACCTATTGTTATTTATAGCGAAACCTTTTTCTTCATACACATTTTCATTAATTATTATATTACTATATAAGTTTTAAAGTGATTAAAATAATTTTTAAGAATGCAGATGCATTGTGTGTTTTATACAAAGAAAGTCTTTATTAGCTTGAATTTTTTTATACATTCCTACAAATTTTTAAGAATGCAAATGCTATTATTAACAAAGAAACCCATTGTTCAATAAAACAAATGCATTCAGCTTCAGATGTATGTAAGGGACATATCATTGTGTAAAAGAGATAGACATTAAAGTAAACTTCATTCAACAAATTTAATATTTCTTAGAGATACATTAATTCTATTAAAATGTACGCTTTGAAACACGTTTAATGGTTTGCTCACTCAGAACTTTCAATCCAATTGATGTTAAAAAGTATTTCTCTGCAGATGTTAACTGCAATGAGGGTTGATTAGGTCTTTTGTATGAAGATGTCCTGTGATTAATTCGCAGACCCATGTTCTTTTAGTTCTAAGCGTACTGTGAATGGTTCACTTTCACCAAAGTCTATTAACTCACCCTTTTGATTTGTCAATTTTATTGTTATATTACTGATTATGTCTGTGTTTATTTCTAAATATTGTGTGTTGGTTGGAACTTTATCCAAACGGTAGCCCGAGGGCACGGAAACGTCAATTTCGTATATTACCTTTGCAGGTTTACCGTTTCGATAAGATCCCTTTATAATGTTGCACTCCACATGCAGATTAGTGTGTTTAATTATTTGGATGTCTAACGCAGATGTGTGGAGAACGTTCGCTTTTAGTACTCTAGGCTCAAACCCGAGCATGCGGCCAATGCTACTCTCTTTAGTAAAATCGATCTCAAATGAACTGTTTATCTCACACTTAAGCGTATTGTTGTTTGCCCTAATGAAAAATTTTTCTGTGGGTATCTTTGAATTCAAGTAAGCACTAATTTCATCTAACTCATAGGCACCGTGTGGAATATTAATCACTCGCAAATGAGATGAATTTGTTCTAAAATAAAATCTATCGTTGCCCGTATAAATGTTTCTAATGCTGTTGCAACCGTAAAATCCCACCAATCCAACAACGTATTTCTTCTGCAAATCTAGCTCTATCGGTGGGTAGAAGTTGCAGCTAGCTATGTTACCAACACCTTCTAAACTGAATGTTATTGACATAACTGAGAAAATTT
The DNA here is from genome assembly GCA_036346205.1 of Vesta saturnalis. NCBI lineage: Eukaryota > Metazoa > Arthropoda > Insecta > Coleoptera > Lampyridae > Vesta > Vesta saturnalis. Next base: position 467,280 of record JARFJB010000966.1, on the reverse strand, counting down.
AGGTTATGTTGATTATTTATATAGAAATTGTAGGCATAGGTGCCCGCAAATAATGCTATTAAATTCCTGATCTTGATTGTAATTATAATAAATTTTACATCCCCGAAAGTAGTTAATCGCTTCAACTGGTGGTCGAAGATTACCGAAACTATCGTAATACCATACCTTTTCACCACGCTTTTTGTAGCAAACCCAATGTGTACCCGGTCCACTCTGACTATCTAAGTTGATGATTCCAGATTCATTTTTCTGTGGTAATTTAGGCAGGCTATCTCTCATAAAAATACCCCTAAAGTATGGTACACCTTTGTGTATTTCTTTAAATCAATATCTGTTAACGCTCTTTCGGGCAATCTACTCAGTTTTTGGAAACGGTTTTAAGTATAATGCACCTCCAGATTTGTATGGTTTTAGATAGAATGCGCCACCAGCGATTGATTCCATCATACGATTATGGCGCGATGTCTCCTCTTGCAATTTTTGGCATTTTTGCATCATTGACTGCTTTGGCAATTCCCGATGCACCGCCAGCTAAAGCACCGATTGCTGATAATCCTGCGAATAACGGAATAAGAAATGGCAAAACACCTCCTTGTTTAGGTAAGGGAATTACTCTAGGAACTTTAATGTTTTCTTTCCCCAACCTTTTTACTACACGTTTTGCCGTTGACAGTGCTGACTTTATAGTGTCGGTGAAATCTCCGTTAGCTTTCATTTCTTTAGCTATTGTTTTCCGTACATGCAATAAACTTTCACCATTCTTCTTCTTGGACCGACGTTTAAACCCCATTCCAAATTTTCTCTTTGCCTTCATGGTGGTACCGACTGCTAAAGCTGCAGCTCGTTCACCTAATGTTGCGTCTGCTGATTTAAAGCGTTCCCAAGCTTTTTCTTCTAAAATTTTATCTGCTCTATGTCGACTTTCTAAATCTTGGTAGTCTCTATAACTGATATCATGCAGTTTGCACTGCGCATCTAATTGATTAATACCGGGGTCGCCGCGTGCTAGTCGTTTCTCTAATTTTGTACCGGGACCACAATACTGGTAACCGGGTAAATGTAATTCCACCGGTAGTTTATTGATTAGCGTATTCACTAAACCACCTGCACTCTTCCGCTTCTTACCTATCATTGTTCACCTTGAGGGATAGGGTAGGGTATTTATACCTAAAATCGTGTAAAAACTTTATTTTAGTAAATGCTATACATTAGATAGCAGGGCGATAGTACAATATTTCCATTAAGCATACAGTGTTATGTGAATTAATATTATACTTGGCATTTATAACATCATCAATGTCTTTATAAATGTCATCATCACCGAATTCCTTCTCACGAAAACGACGGTAGTCAACCACTTGCCGTATGAATTTTTCATAGAAACACCAGATTGTAAGATTCAAGAATTCCAATCTATAGCTTATTATATCCTTCAAATCGAATAGTTCCTCTATGTTATGGGCATTGAATGTACACGAACAACAGTTGTAGTTTTCTATCATAACAGTTTTCAAAATTCTCTCATATCCTTTAAGCAATTCCCAATTGTAATAAATACCGAGATTACTAGATAGAGATTCGTAATCTTGCTCATGTATTATATCCTCCTCGTTTACATGTGACCAATCAATTTGGCTTTCAATTTCTTGGGATCGGAGAAATTGTATTTCTACATATGAATACCATCTTAGAAGTTCATTCCATTCCTTCACGTCGTTGCCACATCTCATACGCACTACTGGTGCAAGGTTAAGGTGTGTACTGTATCCAATTTCAATATGCGTATCGTTCGATAGTTTATAGGAAGCACAATCAATTAAGTATTCATTAGCTGCCTGTTTATACACCTCAGCCCTATCTTGAAATGATGATGACCAGTCGGAATAACCTTCATCTTGTTTCTCTTCATTTTGCTACTACTACTACCATCACTATTTTGACAGCATGAACAACAAAATGTTAAATTATTATTCATATTGTTATTACATGAAGTATCCAGGAGCGATTTTATTGCTTTTTCATGACTTTACTTGTCCACAACCGCACTACGACTAAACACTACGAAATGAGCATGTTTACATATGGTTGTAGGAATGTTATATGATCCAGCAAAGGTATGTTAAGTACATCAAACTTCCCATAATATGTGTATTTACTTAAATCAATTTTATCTGTATATTGTGGTAGTCTTATAAAAAAAACGTTTTACTTGTTAGATGACCAGTCTGAACAATGCATCGTCTTTATTCTCAGAATTTCAGAAGCTACGACTCAACCATAGATCGTCTTTGTTCTCTCATGTGACCTTGAAAATTGTAAGCATAGACTTTGTGAATAATGCATCGTCTTTGTTCTTGATTTCCTAGAATTGAAGTGTATTTAACAATCTATTTTCAACCTGAACAATAGAATATCTTTGTTCTCTCGTATGACCTTGAAAATTGTAAGCGTAGACTTTGAAGCGTCGTCTTTGTTTTTGATTTCCTGGAATTGAGATGTGGAATCTCGACCTGAACAATAGACCGCCTTTTTCGGGGGAAACGGTTGCGAAACAGCTATCTGTTTTGGGAAACGGACCCCCTGTTTTAGGAAACGGCTACCTGTTTACAGGAAACGGCTACCTGTTTTTAGGAAACGGGTACCTGTTTTTAGGAAACGGCTACCTGTTTTTAGGAAACGGCTACCTGTTTAGGGGAATGGCCACCTGTTTAGGGGGCGTGGCTTTGAAACATGCACCTCAGGGCTCTTGATTTCCTAGAATTGAGATGAATGGATCGTCTTTGCAGAGGTGTGACCTTATAAGCATAAACTTTAAAGCCCTGACAATGGATTGCCTTTGTTCTTGAAAGAGATGTATTTAGAATCTATTTTTATAAATCAACCAGAACAATGAATCGTCTTTATTCATTTACCTTGAAAATTATAAGCACAGACTTATTTCTCAGAATTGAGATAACAATTTATTTTTTATAACTCGACCAGAAGAATGTTCTTTTACCTTGAAAATTGTAAGCATAGACTTTGAAGCGTTGATAATACATCGCCTTCATTCTTGATTTCCTAGAATTGAGATAACAATTTATTTTTATAACTCGACCAGAAGAATGAATCGCTTTTATTCTTTACCTTGAAAATTGTAAGCATAGACTTTGAAGCGTTGATAATACATCGCCTTCATTCTTGATTTCCTAGAATTGAGATAACAATTTATTTTTAACTCGACCAGAAGAATGAATCGCTTTTGTTCTTTTACCTTGAAAATTGTAAGCATAGACTTTGAACAATGCATCGTCTTTGTTATTGATTTCCTAGAATTGAGATAACAATCTATTTTTAGAATAATGGAACAATAGATAGTCTTTGTTCATTCATGTGACCTTGAAAGCATAGACTTTGTACAATGCATCGCCTTTGTTCTTGATTTCCTAGAATGACTCAGCCAAAACAATAGATCGTCTTTTTCTCTGACCTTGAAAGCATAGACTTTAAACAACCTTTGTTTCTCAGAATAGGCGCGGCCTCGAAACATGCATAGACTTGCTTGAGGGCAATGACCTTCAGGACAATCAACAATCTAGTAACTTTTCTAGTGACCTTGAAGGACTCGTGCAAGCATGACCTTGAAGAGGATTACACACCTGCGGTCTTCCCTTAAAATAGGCAATGTTACTGACCTTGAAATCTAGTAACTTTTCTGGTGACTTTTCCTAGATCTGGTGACAAATCTAGTGACAAAAGTGAGTCAGGATCGGCCTAGCTATACTACTTTTCCTGGTAGGTGGATAGGAAGAAGAGGGGCAGTGGAATGGCCACCAAGATCTTGTGATAGTCCAAATGACTTTTTCCTTTGGGGTTATCTCAAATCAGTAGTTTACACAACAGCACCACTAAACATTTAAGATTTAAAAAATTCTCTAACAGCTATCTAGTCGAGGGCTATCTGTCGAGAAACTTTTCAAAAAGTGCGCGAGGGATTTCATCAACGTCTTTTTTATAGTTTGGAAACAAATGGTAAAAATTCATAAAATGATATACGTTTGTATTGTTTTTCTTTGAATGCTTTTTTTTTAATTTTTTTATTGAAACCATACATTAACTTCTAAATAAAATAAATAAGATAAATAAATAATAAATAAAGTTTTTGGCCCATAACTTTTTTGGATCTCACCCAATTTTCAAAAGAAATACACTGTTGTGTTGATAATGAAAGGGGCTTTCAAATGACGTACAATGAGGTAGTTGCATTTGAAATTTTAAAATTGGGGTTGCTAGTGGTTATAGGGTTAAACATGTCAAGACCCCTGGACTGACAAAAATGTTCTCCCCGAAAACAAAAATTGACGTGTACCTACGATTATTGAATGTTTTGTTGGTTTTGAATTACAGGGGGTAGTAAGTTTTAAAATGAACACTGTGAATATACAGGGTTAGGCATCGAAAACGAAGTAGATGGAATACCTTGAACAAAATTTTTTTTTGAAGAAAATGTAAAACCAGGTCGATTTTTATTTCAATCGGGACATCTTTCGATCACATCCCCAACTGTCCTACATCCTTCTCCTCCTCTCTGTCATTATTGCCATTAAAATTTAAATAGGAAAAGTACTAAGTGTAACACATCATTGAAAAGGTAATTTTATGAGGAGTTCATTATGTAACTTTTTATTTTGCCGGGATCTTGCGGGAACACTCTAGAGTGGAAAAGTGTACAGTCTATGAACATAAAAATTAATTAGGAGAACCTATTATAACTCTAACTTCAATAATTAAAAATGAAGTTTATTGTCATTAGTACTTCAAGTCTATTAACGAGTAAAACATACAAATGGTTTATTCTATCCAGGAGAGAGTAGAACTTGTTGAAGATTATTTAAAAAGTAATCAATGTGCTAACACTGCCTGTAAAACTTTCAATGAGCGACACCCATACAAACACGTTAATCGTAAGTACATTTTGGAATTAATTTCAAAATTTCGATAAGCAGGATATGTAAAAAATAAAAACCGACATATTGGAGACCCAGTAAGAAACGAAGAGGTAGCCGTTTTAGGACAAGTTATTGCGGATGCAACTGTTAGTACAAGACAGTTTTCAGAATTACCTGGAGTAAGTCAACCTACCGTCGGGCTAATTTTGAGAGCCAACAAATTCCATTTCTATAAAATTCATCTGGTTCAGGAGCTTAACGACGATTTTGACCGACATAAGTATCGGTATTGGTCAGATTCCAATCCAAGAGTATTTCATGAAGTACATACTCAATACCCAGCAAAGTTAAACGTTTGAGCTGTAATATTTGGTGATCATATTGTTGGTCATTTTTTTTACTAATTAATCTAACTGGTGGTATGTATTTGGAATTACTCGAAGACACCGTTGATCCAACGTTAACAGACATAATAGAAAACGATAACCGATACGGAGCTCCTCCATATTTTGTTGTACTGGTTCGTCAGATTTCCTAGACATTGGATTGAACGAAGATGATTTATTGAATGATCCCCACGATCTCCTAATTTATCCCCCTTAGATTACTTTTTATGGGAATATTTGAAAAGTAAAATATACGTCACCCAGCCAGGTTCATTAGAGGAATTACGTAAACGTAATATTACCGAGTATCGCCAAATAACTCCAGAAATTCTCTAAAACGTTAGACAACGTTTCGAATATAATTTATATTCATGTACGGCAGTTAATGGAAAACACTGAGCATCTACGGTGAACTAATTTAGCTTTTAATTATTGAAGTTATAGTTATAATGCGTTCTCCAATTTAATTTTTATGTTCATACACTGTACATTTTTCCAGTTTTTTCATTTGTATTATGAATTGCTCATTAAATTGTTGAATTTGGCTTTCACATGAAGTAACGTTATTTGAAATACGGAACGCTTTTTGTTCCAGCAAGATGGCGGCAAAATAAAAAAGTTACATAATGAACCGTCACATAGCCAGATTCCTTATAAAATTACCTTTTTAACGATGTGTCACACTTACTACTCTCCTTATTTAAATTTTATTGGTAACAGTGACAGAGGGGCGGAGAGGAATGTAGGACAGTTGGGGATATGATCGAAAGATGTCCCCATTGAAATAAAAATCGACATGCTTGCATTTTCTCCAAAAAAAATTTGTCTTCAAGATATTCGACCTGTTTCGTCTTCGGTGCCTCACCCTGTATATACATAAATGCAGTGACCAGTATAAAATGTTTCTCATGAGGGTATTGGAAACCGTTAGCAATACAAGGTCGGTTAAGCAGGAAAAGTTGTGTATTTGTATTCTCAAAGATAAGCTAGGTTTATTTTATTTCAAATCGATTCCATTCAGTAAATACAGGGTAAAAAGCAGGATATAGATAAGAGGATACTGCAATATTAAAAATGGTACCAAACGTACGAAAGGCTAAACTAAACTTTTGTTTTCCTTGTGAGCGCCGTATAGAATTTTTGCATTTTTAAAATCCTCATTAGAACTTATGTTCGGTCAAGATACATAATGAATAACATTAAAAATTTTCACGTAGTGAGCTTTTCTTTCCTGTCTCTTTTAATGATCTGTCAACGTAGACTTTAGTTGTTTAGTGTGTGTAGTAAATAAATTGTGATTCTTATAAAATGCATAAATTTCCAAAGAGTGACAAATATGATATGTTGGAGTGCTTTATTCTCTGCGCAGAAATGACGCGAAAGCAGAAGAAATGCATTTAAATAAATAACCAGAAAGACGACAACCTGGCAGAGTTATGTTTAGGTGTATGGAAGACAATATTGCAACTTACGGGAGTTTTGCAAAAGTAAAGAGCGAAATCAAGAAAATTTGGTTATTCAAAGCGTGATTGAAACGCTTCGTACGCATTTACGTCAGATTGAACAAATAACAGGAGTCGCTCGGTCAACGGCGGGTAGCACTTTTGCATAAATATCACCCCTGCAGTGAACGGCCTTGCCAGGGTCCCCAGAATGGTGATGGTGATTAGAAAAAAGGCATTTTGTCAGTGATTTAGTCCAAATAATAACGAGATCCCAAACCTTTCCTTAAAACTCTTTGGTCTGATGAGAGCCGATTTACTAACTGTGGGTTATTTAATCGTAGCAATACTGTTTTTCGATCAGATTAACTTCCGTCCTTAGTTACCTCAACAAACATAAATGGCACTCTTATAAGATGGTTCTAACACAAGAACGGAATGAAGACGTCCCTGGTCGTAGAATAGAAATTTTCTGAACCATGTAGTATTTTCAGATGAAGCTAAGTTTCATTTGAATGAAACAGTCAATCTGCAATCCAACTGGATGGAGGGAAGTACATACCCAGTAACCAAAAAAATTGAACGTATGGGCAGGAATTGTGGGTAATAGAGTTTTAAGCCCATTCTTCATCGATGGCTCTCTAGCGGGTCCCAAGTATTTAGATTTTTTAAGAAACGATTTAGTTCCTGCCCTGGCGGAAATATTAAAACGACATCTTGGTATCAGCAAAATTGGGCATCTGTACACTCTTATTTATTGGTCCGCAATTATATAAACGAAATATTTCCAAACATATGGATTGGAAGAAGGAGTTTTATTGAATGGCCTGCGCGATCACCGGATCTTACCCCGTTAGATTTCTTTTTATGGGGTTATCTTAAAAGCAAAGTGTTTGTGAATAGGTCTCATACTCTCGAGGACTTAAAACAACGAATACGTGCCGAAATTCGAGCAATCACTGCAGAAATAATCGAGAACGTTCTACAGAATTTCAGGCTTGCTCTGTGTCAAGAAGTTCGTGGACTACAGATCGAACATCTTTAATTGTTAGTTTGTTCGTTTTGCTCAATTAAATGTTGTTTTGTTACTTATGTTGAATTAAACGTAGTTTTGTTATTTTTGTTGAATTAAATATTCAGTTTTTAATGTTTATCGATGTGTTTTGTTGTAATAATAGTAATTCTGTTGCAAGAATAACAAAATTTTGGGACTTGAATCTTTGAATTTTGATACCACCTTTTCTGGAAATTATCAATTGCAGTGCAATACTTTTACACATCGTCATTTTCAGAATTTCACCTATCCAAATATGATGAAAAAACACATGGTTGATGTTTAAAAAAAAGTTGTGATGACGTCATAGCTCTCTTAAATATGGCGAGAAAAAAGTTTTCGATGAGTCAAAATGTGCGCATTAAAAAATAAAAATCGACGGGTCTTAGGATTTTTTAGGAAAGTTATCATATTAATACTTAATGCGATGAATTGTCAAAATTTTGAGTATGAGTGTTATTGCTTTGATATAATTTTGAAGCAATACACTTTAAACACTGACAAATTTACGCATTTGCGAGTATATAGTGGTTTCGATGGAGTACTTTGACGAACAAAATAAACGTCAGAGTTTATGTCAATTGAATTTACCGGAAGCAATTAAATTTCACAGGAAAGAGAAAAAATTGTGGAATATTTAAAAAAGTTGTGATGCGCACAATTGTTCTTCCAAATATGAAAATACTAAATTGTAATTGGTTGATAGTTGACATGGAGAGGGAGTTGAAAGTCAAGAAATAATAGTTTCAGATATTTATATATATATACATATAATAATTCAATGATGTGCTATATTCGTTAATGATTGAAGATAGAATGTCGTTAAATGGGGAAAGTTTTGAGAATTTTATGCTATCATCATGGTAAAGTCGATTTGAAGATAAACTTTTGTTTTGAAAATTAGAAAACAAAATTGTGCATTTCTCCCTGTAGCTCTTTTATTTGAAGTCTGAGCAACATGTTTGATGTTGTACATTATGACACTTTTAAGACATTTTAAAAAGTACCAACATTTATCTACAGTCATTTGTTTTGAAATACATACACTTTTTGAATAACTAATCGAAGGAATTAACTTTCTTGTAAGTTGTAATGCAAATTGCAATGTCCAGTATAAAAAATATTAAATTGTAAGTTGTTAAACTATACTATGATAGTATATATATACAAATAATATATATATATATCATATATATATATATATATATATATATATATATATATATATATATATATATATATATAATGGTGTCCCAAAATGCTGGGACACAGAGCTACCACGTGTAGTAGAGGTCAAAATAAGTCGATTGGACCTAATTTATTTATATACCAAATTTTCCGTTTGCCCGTGAGAAGAGTTCAAAGCTTACATTAAAAAACACATTTTTATACGCTGTCCAGAAATGAGTGAAAAAAATTGAATGAAATTTGACAAAAGTGCATTTTAGGGGATTACTCTCCTTTCGGTAATCAAAGAAGCCCAAAAGAAATTGTAGAAGGGTTAAAACCACCCTCATCTTCTGATATTTTTTTCAGAAATTTCTTAGGGATCGTAATACGGTTCTCAATTTTTTATAGCGAGAAAACTGATTAATTAATTTCATTTTGTTACTCTTGTAAAAATTTCGCATTCCGTGTTAGTAAAGTGTTAAACGCTTTGAAGGATGCTTAGAAATCGTTTCTGTGGGGGCCAGGGGGTTACAACCTGAAACCTTCACAGAATCAAAGCTTGGGTTGAGCTATTCAAAAATTCAAACGCCGTCCAAAATCGGCGCGTGAATATAAGCACTATAGTCAAAAAACGAGTTAGCTAGCCTACGACGTAGAATAAATTCAGAAGAAGTTTTTAGTGTGGTTTTCGTAACTTTGTCTGTGGAATTGAATGTAGTAAGAACTTTGGAAAAACGCAAAATGCATAGGCCCTTACGCACGAAAATAACTTAAATCGTCGATATCTCGATTCAAACCGTTGTAAATTTCATTGATTTCGACCGTTTTTTAAGTTCAACTCGCCGTAACTCGGGAACGCGGTACCGCATCGCAAAATCGTAATTTTTAAGAAAGTTAGACTTGACTTTCACGAACCTGATGAAACTAGAATTATAATTTTTGAGCCTTTTGAGATCTGAAATTAAATGTTAGAATTGCGGAATTAAAGACGCTCGGTTAGTTAGCTTTCCTACTGCGGTTCGCCGTCTCGTATCTCACTTTTCTCCGCAGCTCCATTTCACTCTCACTTGTTACACGTCGTATCGGGACACCCCCAAATACATAATAATTTATAAAAATGTTATATGGATGATTACATGTTGTATTCTAAAAAATCAGGATAAACGTAATATTTTCTGTGCAATCTAATTGTAATTTACTTAAAGATATGTATTTTATGTTAAACTCTAAGGTTCAATATTATTGGTTTATTAAAGAAGTTTGTGGATAATTAATTGCCTACATACAAAAGACAAAATCTATTACTTTGATGAAAAGTATATATTAAAAAATTTATCGACCGGGGTTGGCCCGGGCCTAGTGCGCAGAGGTTTTGGGGCGCAAGAAAGAGGTTAGATTTTTAAGGAAAATGGAAAAAAATGCAGCTAGTCAGCTGAACCCCAACAACCATTTTATAATATGCAAAACGTGTCATTGTAAACTTTAATTACAACAAAGTTTGTGCATGGTTGTATTTTATAAGACGAAGACACACGTCACTCTTTGAAAAATAATATTCATAGTTGTATGAGCGCTTTATTGTATTAGCCCATTCCATTGAACTCGATGTACGAAATGGAATGCGCACTCTAGGTTTATTTTTGAGAGACGATTTGAAGCCATCGTGTTAGAAATAGGCACGTAGTACTCTCTGTCTTACACAAGTACGCTTATGAAGTTTAGTGGTGTCATTTAATTTTTTTCGCTTTTTGAATAATTCTAAAGTTTATTTTAAGTTAATAATTACGCTTAATTCAACCAAAATTCTCATGTACTGTTTTGTACGTCTATTTCTGCATCGAACGATACAGAAAACATACATTTTCACAGGTTATATGGCCTCTTACTGTTTTTTGATAGTGTGATTTTTATTTATAAACTTATTCGCAACCAAATTGACTGTCCTAACCTATTATCGCTAATTTACTTCAAAATTCCTATATATTTGTGTATATCGGGTGGTAAATGGTCAGACGCACTATAGGAAACCCAATGGGAAATCATAAACTCTCAATTCCTGCTTCCCTAATTATTTTAGTAAAAAACTCCACAGGAACTTTTCTTTAAAGAATTAAATTCTCTATCAGATAAAACTATTCAAAATATTCTACAGTTTACGCTAATTTCAAAAATTGCAAAAATTGTGTACCAATCCTGAACAGCATCAGGTCAGTAATCGGCAAACCATCTAAATAAGTTCATGTAGAGTTTACGTTGCGAATGCGCGCCACTACAATGTCTTTAACTTTTGCTTGAATGGTTTTGGTGGAAGGGGTCGAGGGGAACGGGGCACGAATGTCTCTCGGGTCCATAGCGCGTCACATGCTAACCGCGGGTGTGCTACAAAGGATATTAAATATTTTGATATATCCGATAAAGTCGTAGTAAGATTTTTGGCGGTAGGTACCTATTGTAAACTAATACGAAGACGTGAAAGAGCTTAAAACTAGTACCAACCTATTTACAGGTATCCATTTAAGTGTGTATATACAATATATTTACATAAAGAGAGCCACTTTACGCATCATTAGACGTATCCGAATCACTTTCTACGATAGGTAGCGAAGGATTTTGGACCATCTTTTCATTTTTGCAGGCTTGTTGGCCCATGCATTTACAGAAGCCAATACAACCTATTCACCTTTTTTTTTGTAATTAGCTTCAGTAGTCTGAAAAACTTAATATGGTCAGATTAATGAATAGGAACATTTTTATTATAAAAGCACCTTTCTTACAACCATACTTCAGGTAACTGTGAGCGTGGCTGCAATGATTCAGCCACACTTTAGCCTGATAATTTGTCCTCAAACAATGCTGTTTGAGATCGTCTTCAGTTGGTGGTAATTTTGTAATTGTTGTAGACGTAGCCATTATTCCTCGAAGTACAATTACAGACGATAGGTATGTCTACGTTTTTTTGCGTAAAGTTTTAATACATTTCCTTTGAAATTGCGTCAATTCCAATTCCGTTTAAATATACATAATATTGCGTGTAAGTTTTCCAACATGTTTTTTTGCGAAATCCTGTTATTAGACTCGTTGTAAAACAATTTATCTAAAGAGTGTTCATATCATTTTTGCGATAAAAAATTGGTTATCTGGTTCTTGTTAAACGTGGAATGAATAAATAAGTTCCATTTCTGCGGTAGTGGTACGTTAACAGTTTCTATTACTCTCTGAATTGTAGGTTGCGGTCCTCTCTCAAACCGAGTTGTACCCTTAATTGAACTTCGTCTAATGATGAAAAAATGGCTCTCTTTATGTAAATATATTATATATATATATATATATATATATATATATATATATATATATATATATATATATATATATATATATATAAATCTTCTACATTTATGGTTATAGCAAAATATTTTATATCGTTTGTAGGACAGAATAATAAATAATTGAATGTTATAGTCGATACATTTTTTAATATATCTTTTGTATGTATATTGTGGCAATTAATTATCCACAAACTTCTTTAATAAACCAATAATATTGAACCTTAGGGTTTAACATAAAATACACATCTTTAAGTAAATTACAACTAGATTGTACAGAAAATATTACCTTTGTCCTGATTTTTTAGAATGTAACATCTAATCATCCATATAACATTTTTTATGCATTACTATGCATTTGGGGGTGTCCTAATACTACATGTAACAAGTGATCGTGACATGGAGCTGCGGCGAAAGGTGAGATGCGTGACGGCGAAAAGTGAGATGCGTGACGGCGAACCGCAGTAGGAAAGCTAACTATCCGAGCGCCTTTAATGCCGCAATTCAGTTTCATCAGTGTCGTGAAAGTAAAGCAAAACTTTTTTAAAGAATACGATTTGTCGATGCGGTGCCGCGTTTCCGAGTTACGGCGAGTAAAACGTAAAAAATGGTCGAAACCAATGAAATTTTACAACGATTCGAACCGAGATATCGACGACTTAAGTTATTTTCGTGCGTAACGGCCTATGCATTTTACGTTTTTGCAAAGCTCGTACTACATGCAATTCCGCAGACAAAGTTACGAAAACCACACTAAAAATTCTGCGGAATTTATTCTACGTCGTAGGCTAGCTAACTCATTTTTTTACAATAGTGCCCTTATGCACGCGTCGATTTTGGACGGTTTTTGGATTTTTACATGGCACAACCTAAGCGTTGGCTCTGTAAGGCTTTCAGGTTGTAACCACGAGGCCCCCGCAAAAGTCATATTTCGAGGCGTCGAGCACTCTACTAATAGTTTCGAAGGAAAAAATGTTTTATTAAATACTGTTAACAGATATTCCTAGTACAAGTTTAATAAAATTCTAATACAAAATTTAGTTGGCAGTGGAAACAAAGGCAAAACGTTTTTTTATAATAAATGTTCAATATGGCGGCCACCTTCATCAATACAAAGGTCAATTCGACTTAAAAAATTGAAATGCACCCTTCTTAGGACATCATCGTTTTCTCGTAGTGCGTTTACGGCATTTTGGATTCTGTTCCACAGCTGTTCGGAAGTATTAATTTGAACCTCGTACACTTTTGTTTTTAACGCTCCCCAGTCGCACGGATTTAAATCTGGAGACCGCGGAGGCCATTGAATAGGTGCTTCTTGTCCCTTACCAATCCATCTACCAGGAAACTGTTCGTTTAGATATTCTCTTAATGCACGTGTAAAGTGGGATGATGCACGTTTGTGCATGAAGAACATGTTTCGATGAAGATTAAGGGGCAAGTCGTCTAATAAATCTGGCAAAATTTCTTGAAGAAAGCGAAGGTAACTGGCACCATTTAGACGATCTGGCTATCGGATCGGCGCAACCAAAAAATTGCCGATAAATCCAATTCAAATATTAATTTTACATTCTCGTTGATCAGCATAAATATGCTCATTGTGCAGGTTCATCATGCCACGACGTGTAAAAAAAGACTCATCAATAAACGAGATGTTAGTGTGAAATCTGTTGTCAAGTATTCTTCGCTCCCGAACAATTTGTGAAAAATTTAAACGTGTTCCGTGGTCAAGTGGTAATAAATCTTGCACTGGATGTATCTGAAATGGATGAATTAATTGTTCTCTGCAGATCCGATTTACAGTGGTTTTTGGAATTCCTGCTTGTCGTTGCACAGATCTGGTACTGGTCTCAGGATTGTCATCGATTATTTCAAGAACAGCTTGTTCCGCATTAGGTCTTCGGACTCAGGGTCTTCCAGCGTTAATTCCGACTGGTTCCAACCTCCCTGGTTCTCGAAGACGTCTCTCGATTCGGGCAAAAGACTTATAATTCGGAATTCTCCGGTTTGGATACCTCTTTTGGTATATGCGGGCAATTCTGCGACAGTTCCCTTGACAGAATCCAAGAACTAAGATCATGTCGGTCTGCTCATTAAAAGAGAAATCCGTATTTTATAGCAGTTAAAGTAACAACAACAATTAAATAATACGTAATGGTACTCGCGATAATAACAAAATTGAAGAAATTATTGGAACATTTACAGTCAACAACAAACTGGAATGATTATGAATTTGTTTCCTGTCAAGATCACGACTTGTTGTTTTTGTATCTACTGCTAACTAAATTTTGTATTACAATTTCATTAAACTTGTACTAGGAATATCTGTTTTTAAGAAAACATATTTTTCCTTCGAAACCATGCGGAATACGAAATTTTTACGGGAGTTGGAAAATGAAGACAATTAACCAGTCTTCTCGCTAAAATTGCTAAAAAAAATTGAGATCCCCTAAGAAAGTTCTGAAAAAAATATCATGGGATGAGGGTGGTTTTAACCCTTCTACAATTTCTTTTGGGTTTCTTTGATTACCGAAAGCAGAGTAATCTTCTAAAATGCTGCACTTTTGTCAAATTTCATTCAATTTGTTTCACTCATTTCTGAACAGCGTACAAAAATGTTTTTTTTTATGTAAACTTTGAACTCTTCTCACGGGCAAACGGTACATTTTGGTATATAAATAAATTGGGTCCAATCGACTTATTTTGACCTCTACTACACGTGGTAGCTCTGTGTCCCAGCAATTTTGGAACACCCTGTATGTATATATATATATATATATATATATATATATATACAGGGTCCGCCAATAGTACGTGGACAAAGCTTTATGAGTTTATACAATATCGTTTTCAAAATTATTTATTGCAGGATGGTGTGGGATCTTTCGGGTTACAATTAGAAAATATTTTCGCAAAAATTACTACTCGTATACAGGGTATTACAACACAAAGTTATATTTTTTTAATTGGAACATACCGTATATTATTATAAATTTGGATTCCCTGGTTAATTTTAAGGGCACTTTATTCACTATATGAGGTATCTTAAACGCGCAATTTAGGCGCTGCATTCCATTTTTGAAAATTTAGAGGTTGAAAAGAAAATTGTAACAACCGTATGGAGAAATGTGTAACACAAAATTTTAATGGTTGATTAGTCATAGACTGTGCTACATAAAATCGTAAAAATAGTACTATTATCTTATTTAATTTTCGAGATATCGTAATGCAAAGTATAAGATTTTCAATCATAGGTAACTTGATTTTTTAAATGGAAAGGTATACATTGTTTTACATTGTTAGATAGGACATTTAATTACATTTTTATGATATAACATTGTTGGTATTTTTGTTTTGCCGTTTTTTGATAATCAAGCTTTTTTACTGAATTTGCAAAGTTTAAGATTTTTAATCATAGATAACTTGATTTATTTAAATGGAAAGGTATACATTGTGTTACATTGATAGATAGGAAATTTAATTACAATTTTTTTGATATAACCTTGTTGGTATTTATTTTTTGCCGTTTTTTGATAATCCAGCTTTTTTACTGAATTTATCGATTTTGGAAGAAAGTAATATTAAATTAAATGTTCAAATTGTCGACCACGCTGATTTAGACAATAGTGAATTCTTTTAATAAAAGAAGCTTCAACCCGATCTAACATATTAGGAGTAATTGTAGCAAAAACATTTATAATTCGCAATTTCATATTCTCAGCAGTTGTTGGTTCTTCATCATATACTTTATTCTTCACAAAGCCCCAAAAAAAAAATCCAATGGAGTTATATCGGGATATCTAGCTGGCCAAGGTATCGGTCCTTGTCTTCCTATCCAATTTTCGTGAAACGTCGAATTTAACCACTGGATTACAATTCTGGCATGATGAGGAGGTGTCCCGTTTTGTTGGAAAAACATAACTCTTCTTTGAGCCAAAGGTACATTCTCCAATAAATGATATAATTCGTTTTCTAGAAAATTATGATATTCTACCCCAGTGAGTGTGCCATTGAAAAAAAAAAGGACCAACAATAGTTCCTCCGAATATACCTGCCCAAATATTCACTGACCATTTATTTTGAGAGACTAACCGAAATTGGTGTGGATTTTCATTTGAATAAAAATGTAATTTATGTCTATTCACAAATCCATTTCGATGAAATGTACATTCGTCGGTAAATAATATCCCCGATGTAAAATTTTCGTTCGCAGTTAACTGTTGTTGAATCCACTGGCAAAAATTGATTCGATTTTGAAAATCTTGTTCTTTCAGCTCTTGATGTAATTGTACATGATAGGGGTGAAATTTATTCTTCTTTAACATTCGTCTCACGGAAGTTTGACTGATTTCTAAATTGTCACTTAATTTCGGAATACTAACGTGGGGGTTTTCAACTGTAGCTATAAGTACACGAAATTCATTTTCTTCATTTGTAACAACTTTAGCTCTTTCGTTTTTAGGACATCCAACACTTCCAGTACTTTCAAATCTTGCTAAAAGATTACGAAACGATTCTTCAAGCACAAATATCATGTCAACTAATTCATTTTGCAAAAAATTACTCATTATAATTCTTAAATAAACGTATTACGTATATGATGTTCGTAAAGTTAAGCGTCAAACATTCACATTGCAATAAAGTAATTAACTCAGTTACGTTTGAACATACACCCGAAATGACAAAACAGATACTATTGCTGAATTTTGTTTCTAATATTCTTTTGTTTTCATAGCTTGATGTGATTTAAACAATTAACATACATATGTAAACCTACGAAAATCGACAAATTCAGTAAAAAGCTGGATTATCAAAAACGACAAAAATAAATACCAACAATGTTATATCAAAAAATTGTAATTAAATTTCCTATCTATCAATGTAACACAATGTATACCTTTCCATTTAAATAAACGTTATCTATGATTAAAACTCTTAAACTTTCCAAATTCAGTAAAAAAGCTGGATTATCAAAAACGTTGCAAAAATAAATACCAACAATGTTATATCAAAAATTTGTAATTAAATTTCCTATGTATCAATGTAACACAATGTATACCTTTCGATTATATAAATCAAGTTATCTATGATTAAAACTCTTAAACTTTGCAAATTCAGTAAAAAGCTGGATTATCAAAAAACGGCAAAAAATAAATACCAACAATGTTATATCAAAAAAAATGTAATTAAATTTCCTATCTAACAATGTAAAACAATGTATACCTTTCCATTTAAAAAAATCAATTTATCTATGATTGAAAATCTTAAACTTTGCATTACGATATCTCGAAAATTAAAAAAGACAATATTACTATTTTTACGATTTTATGTAGCACAGTCTATGACTAATCAACCATTAAAATTTTAGTGTTACACATTTCTCAATACGGTTGTTACAATATTTCCTTTCAACCTCTAAATGTTCAAAAAATTGAATGCAGTGCCTAAATTGCGCGTTTAAGATACCTCATATAGTGAATAAAGTGCCCTTAAAATTAACCAGGGAATCCAAATTTATAATAATATACGGTATGTTCCACACCATCCTGCAATAAATAATTTTGAAAACGATATTGTATAAACTCATAAAGCTTTGTCCACGCACTATTGGCGGAACCTGTATATATATATATATATATATATATATATATATATATATATATATATATATATATATATATAATATACTATATACACAATATATATATATATATATATATATATATATATATATATATATAGATATAGTTTTAAAACTCACATAAATATTTGCTGATACCTGGTAATTGAATTTGTTAAACTAAAAGAAAGTTAATGCTTCTTGATTAGTTATTCAAAAACAAATTATTTTGATGCAGTACGCATTGTGTTGTTTGATTACAACGCATTTAAAATCCATCTTATGAATTAAAACGGAAACGTAAATATTATAACCCTTAAATAAATAGAATTTATAAATACCTAAAATTTTTGTTGTGCATGTGAAAATTTATTATAATGCATGTGTACTGTAGGTAAAGAAATTTTGCTACATTTTAAAAGTACTCTTTAATACATTAACACATGAATAGACGAAATTTTTGAAGTGAACGTAAACATTGAATAATGTTGTTACACCTTAGTTGATTATTTATTATAAACCTTTCCAGTGGGTTAATATGTAACACTCTGTATGAAACAAGCCAGGCAAAACAGCTTATATTTCCTATTCGTGGACCGCGAATTAGAAGTTCTTGGAAGTTTCAAGTATCCCTGAGGGCATCAAAATTTGGACTAAATACTAATTTAAGAAACGGATCATTAATGGGATGGGAATACGGGGTTTGCCGACTTAGTTTTTCCTCCAGAATGATTATTTTCATTTTCTCTATTTTAGAAAAACATCCACCTCTGTTAACTTGAACTCACATGTGATATGACAATGTTTATTTCACAATCCATCAATAAACTGTTATTGGTTATTCTATAATCTTTAGGATATATCCGTAAATTCTGTTAGTTCAATTCAAACTTCCTAATAAGTAAATTTATATTGCGTCTTTCATGATTCAATTTAAATGATAAAATCAAAAGTTAAACATAATAATAGCAAGTACTTCCGAAATTTGTCAAGCTAAAACATTTACTTTGAAGTTATTTATGTTGAAACAAGTTCTAGTAGCTTCATTCAAAAGAAATGAATCTAAAAATATTATAGTATATCATTAAAGAACTTCCAATCATGTTTATTTTTAAAAAGAAATTTGTATGAGTTGTATGCTTTACAAATTCAAAAGTAAAGTTGAGTTTGAAACTTTATATCAAAACTAATGGCATGGCGAGGCTGAGTGACGAAAATTCAGAATATTATACAAAACAGATAAACAAGACAACATCTAAAGTTGACATCTATTTATCATGAACGCCATAACGATTTTCAATAAAAAAAATACGTACGCGTCAAGAAATTTCTCAATTTTCGCAAAGAGATCTCTTCTCGTCCTTCTATGTACTTCGTTATACACAGGATACTCGTAAAATGAAGGCGGTTCCTTCATCACGTTATTAGATTTAAAAGGCGTTCTTATAGCCAAAGCATCATAAATAGGTCGGTAGTCGACATATTTCCCTTTTAGATACTCTCGATAACTTGTATCAGGACTGCCATTATATCGGATCCTACTATATCCGGGCCATGTTAAGTGTTCTTTAATATATTTCGATGAAGGATCGGTGTAAATATTTTTAGTCTTGTCACTTGTTGAAGTTGATGGTTTTTTAATTGACCAACCACCGGAAGACACGGCTCCCGGTTTATCGACACGATTCATCGCTCCCATCTTTTTTTTAAATGGATGTATTGGTTCAGACGGAAGTTCCCAGGCTAATGCCGCTGTCCATCCTATCGTAAATATATCTGCTTTACCACTTATTGGAATTGTGAAACAGAAAACTAAAATTAAATCTTTAAGTATACATTTAATGCAGAAGTGACAGTTTCGTACCCAATTGAAGCGAACTTCCGTCTGGAAAAATCAAAAAACGTTTTGATCGAGAAAGACGTTTAGATGAATCGTTAATAAAGGAGGGTTCCGATTGTGATATGGTAACAAACACTAAAAGTGAACCACAAATACACAATACTGTGTACATTTTATTTTTAATCACTAACCTTTACAGCACGTATTAGTTTCAGTTTCAAACGACGTTAAAGAACCATAACTTTTGTTATTAGTTTTGATGTGACATTTGTTTTACCAATTAGCTTAGGAACGAACTTTAACGGTGTAAAATTAATTTATATGAATTTTGTTAGTTCAATGCACCACACGCAATTAACTTTGCACACCGTTGCTTCTAAAAAGAATCAATATTTACTTTTCATTTATCATATACGTAATAGTATGCGCCAGTTTCACTCCCAAAGGATTTATTTACGATTGAGAATCGTGTAGAGATGAATCGCTTTTCATTTATTTCAGTGCTATTGTGCCTGTTAGCTGTCTTCAAAATAACATGCAGCAGTTCTAAAAGTGAAAATTCTCTATTGCTGCGCCGCAAAAGATATCTAGTCTTTCCAGAGGGCTCCAGTTTGTCTGTGAGTTATTCTGTTTTATATCTTTCCGATAGTAATATCTTCTAGATTTCTATTTTTATTTCAATGTTAATAAAAAAAACCAATAACTTTCGAAAGAATAGTGAACCCAAAATCATAAAATTTTGATGAATTTTGAAATCCACATTTTAGATTGCAATATGTTTAACTGCACAAACTCCTTTACCGGAACAAATTTTTACGGAGGCTATAAATTGGGGAATCGCATACGATCTTCCGAATGAATCTTCAATACTAAGAGAATTTTTTTACCCTAAACATGTAATGCAACGACGAAATCGAAGAGATTTGTATCGAAACATGGAGACTATTATGGATTCGTAAGTTTGCTTTAAGGTACGAAAAAAGTTTAGCTTGTTTACTTTTATAGAATGGGTTTTAACGGACGTTCTTGCATATTAAAAGCTTTATGTGAAACTTCCAAGCGATTTTTATCAAGACAAAACAGTCTTGTAGAGGAATTAATTCGAATTGTGTTTAAGTAAGTAACACAGATTACTCATTTGACAGCTTTATCTGATTAAAAAATTTTTCAGCTTTCCTTTGCAGAAAGTAATGACCTGGGAACCGGAAGAACATCGGTTATACCATTGGGCTTATCGTATTGGTAACGAAAAAGAAAACACAGACTGCTCCGATTTGTTTTCCGGATGTTCATTCTCTTTATTAGATATGGCTTTGGGGGAGTATTCTGATTATTCCCATGGATACACTTAAAATTTATTATTACACATTAAAGCTAATTTTCAAATAATGCAAATTAAAGGCGCAAAATTTAAAATATTTTAATACAACCATTGGGTTTTGGACTTTTAAAAAGCTTTAAGATCATTTGAGGTAATTAAAACAAACTTTCCTCTTGTGTTACACTTTAACGGAAATTAGGTTGGCAAAGGCTCCTAAATATTAAATAACTTTTAGTGTGAACTAAAATTACTTAAAAAATTAACCTTCCAATTATGCAGTTAAAATCGATAAAGATAAAATATAATTACAAGAGTTATTTGTAAAATAATCCTTCATTCATAGTTTGGTCCCGTTCATATAATAACATAGTTAATCCATGCGCCCCTCCTGAATTTTGCGCCACCGACCCGTTATTGACTAGCGAGTTTCGGAGACGTTCGAGTGCCACCGCCTCATCCAAAGAAATACTTAGGGATGCTGCGCCCCAGTAGCTAGGGATGCTGGGGTTGATGTACAACCTCTGATACGGACTCGTAAGTAACGGGCGCGATGATACATCACCCCTTGATTTGGTTCCTTGTTACAAACGTTTGAGATATGTAAAGAACAGGTATTTAAAAAATTTATCCCTTTGTAGTTATAAAAAAAAATATATAATTTGCAAAACGGTGCTTGGGAAAGTTTGAGGTGGGCGTACACGGAGTCTTTGTTAAGAGCACAGATTGCAACTTTCCTTAATTAATCTCTAACTATTTTATAGTTCAGTGTCTTGTACACTAATTTTCAAACACAAGAAATTATCTATTTTAATAATCCCCGCATTTGCTGCATGCGGATCGGCACACCCCATAAACGATATAGGCAACTTTAATCTGATTTGTAACTTAGCCATCAGCAATTCAGTAATTACAGAAACGAATCATTAACATGAGTCAGAGATAGAATTTAAAGAAATAACAGTAATCACCGTTATAAACCATTTACTCAAATGCACCGGAAATAATCACAATAGTGCATTGACTTCTAGTAAGTAAGTAAGAGATCATTCCACACTCGATAAGATTAGGGAAACTTTTTAGCATATGGGACCAAATAATTACTAAATTTGGTCGATACAGTGTTTTTAAACACTCTTTTAGCTAAAATCTAAACAGTGGCAAAACCTAAACCGGAAAGCTGGATAGATGATAGATTTAACTTTTAGTACCTAAAAGTTTCCATTGTAAGATATGTTTTTAATTAGATCCTTATAGTCTCTTTTACACCTGGTGAATTATCGTATTATAGAACGAGTGATTATGTCAGAAAGGCAAAGGGTAAATAGAACTTTGTTGACTCTTGATCATTTAACCAAAGAAAATACAGAACAGAAATTAGTAATTATAGTTTATTAAGTTGTATGCTGTCTACTTTTGGAGTACATTACCGAGTAATCCAAGGCTAAGGGACTTATTTGTAAAAGTGATAGTGCAAATACACTATAATTAATTTGCACACTTGCTTAAGGTGACACTAATAACGAGCCTTAATTTTAAGTTAATGTGCTTCATAACGACCAGTTTGCCAATAGCAAAGAGAACTAGTAGAGAATCTTAAATAAAATCGACTTATTTTATTTCTGAAACACTAATACTTTTCTTTTCCCTCGTTACACAACATTGTACAACAGTAAAATATTAAAATCTTTTGCTTTATGCAGTTTTTGTACGGGTAAATCGAAAAACAACTTTGGATAAGAAAAGGTTACGTGTGAATATATTAGCAATTCATAAGCTCATTGTCATGCAAATTGGTTTTCCAAAAAGTTCACGATTTTGAAGATTTTTTCCATTTGATTTGATTATTATCTTGATCATACGATAGTTCAATTAGGCTCATTGAATACAAAATATAAAGTTAATATAATATTACTTTCATTAAAACTATTGGAAATAAACCTTGTACTTGCAAAAAGTAATTGTGGATAGTACAATTCGAAGTGATCATATCATTTTGAGAGGTATTATTCCATGTTTTATAGAGTCAACTATACGTCATCCACCGCCTTTTTGAATTTTTAATTTCAAGTCGAGCGGAACAGGTGAGAAATGTTTCATATATATATATATATATATATATATATATATATATATATATATATATATATATATATATGTATATATAGGGTGTCCCACAACGAACTACATGGATCGATTATGGAAAAAGGCTAAATAGGACAAATCTGAAAATTTGGCTACTTACTAAAGTCCGTGGGGGATATCCATCTAATATATTCTCAAGATTACAGCACTTCCGAATATAACGAAAGTGGTAATTAGCTTGCTTATTTTAAATGAGATACCCTGTACATGGTTGCATTTTGGGATTCTACGTCCAATTCTAGGCATACTTTATGTTTAATGTCATTTACCTAACTCCAGCCGTTTTTGAGGTATTCCAAGTTTTCAATAAAAAATGACCGTTGCATCGTCCAACAACGTTACCTATACTGTCCAAACGGCAAATTATTTTTCAGTGAAACAATTTTAAACAAGGGACTGTTTTAGTTCACTTACAACGCACAATGACGTATTTCTATACAGAGTGATTGAAAAACAGTAATGAATTAGGCACTCAAAAAAATAGAAAAAGTCAATTTTTTTAAATAGGAACTTTTGCACCGGATTTGGGTTTAGCACCAGAAATAACTATGATTTTTGATTTAAATGCCTATACCTAAATCTAACCCTTTTCATTTTATTCTAGAAAAAAGAGCGTTTTCAGTTGCTCATATGCGGTTGCGTTGTTGAACTTTTTATTTTTAAACTTAGCTGGAAAGCTGCCCATTATCCAGAAAAAAAGATATTACCGAAAGACGTGAAGCAACTTGTTGCAAGTTTTAAAAATACCGGTTCCGTTAAAAGAAAAATTGTTGAAGCTAAACCTATCCTTAACAATGAAAATGTCGTTTATAATGTGAACTTAATAAAAAGTAGAAATTAAAAATAATCATTTCATTAAATGTTCGAAATTGCGACTTTGAACTTCGTGACACTTTTCACACCTTCGGATTAGTTTTCCTTCGTTGTTAAAGGAGTATTGTATACTTCACCCTTAATAGCACCCCATACAAAAAATCTCAAACCGACATGTATGGTGAACGCGGTTGCGATTGAGTAGGTCCGTTATTAGATATCCAATGGCCCTCAAATGTATTCAGTAGGAAAGTGTTCACAATATGGTGCTTTTGAAGCGGTGCACCATCATGTTGGTATAGCACTTGAGTTCTGTCGGTCAGAGGCAAATTATCCAGATACTTAGTTTCTAACACGTGTACCATAGCGAAATATCGTTCAACTGTAGGAACATAGGACATATTCATTTTTAAACATTTACGTTTTGATAGAACTTACCGTCATATCATAACAATTTCATCGTTTTTTACTGCGCAATAAACATTAAAATACGAGTTTTTATCGACGTTTCATTCCCTAAGAGCATGAGGATTTGCGTCCCTCCAATAGTGCGAATTATCTCGATTAAGCATGCCATGTTTAGCGAATTTCGCTTCGTCGCTCCAAATTGTTATTCAAAAATCGTTCGTTTCCGTAAAGATTAGTAAGTATAAATTCTCTAAAAAGTAGTCTTCCTTTAAATGTTGCACTAGAGAAAATGCGAAAGGATGCTTTTTCAGAAACCTATTAATTGAACTTTTTGATAATCCTGAGTCTATCGAAACTTATCTTATTGACATCATTGGTTTTCCAACAAAGTAACCCAAAATTGCAAATTTCCACATTTTCATTGTTAAGCTTTAACAATACTTCTTTTAACGAACCGGTATTTCTAAAATTTGCAACCATTTGCTTCACGGCTTTCGTTGATGAAAAATTGACTTTTTCTGTTTTTTTTTTTGAGTGCCAAATTCATTATTATTTTCAATCAGCCTGTATATAAATACGTCATTGTGCGTTGTTAGCGAACTAAAACAGTCTTTTTACAATAGTTTAGAGTTTCACTGCAAAATAATTTGCAGTCTGGACAGTATAGACAACTTTGTCGGGCGATGCAACTGTCATTTTTTATTGAAAACTTGGAATATCTCAAGAACGGCTCGAGTTAGGTATATGACATTAAACGTAAAGTATGCCTAGAATTGGTCATAGAATCAAAAATGCGGCAATATACAGGGTGTCCCGTTTAAAATAAGCAAGCTAATATCCACTTCCGGTATAACCGGAAGTGCTATAATCTTGAGAATATTTTAGGTGGATGTTTCCCATCGATTTTAGTAAGTAGCCAAATTTTCCGATTTTTCCTATTTATACTTTTTCCATAATCGATAGATGTCGTTCGCGTGGGACACCGTATATATATATATATATATATATATATATATATATATATATATATATATATATATTATAGCTTAAACTTTAACTTTACCACTTTAACACGTTATGTGCGGTACCAGTCATACATGGTTGGTACCATTTGGGTGATACCAGTTACATCTGTGTGGCAAGCATGGATTATCTATATTAGCGGTAACCTGATAAATTTTCTTCTCTCGATCAAATTTTTGAACATGCTGGTGAACAAATCCACAACATAAACATAGTAAAACTGTTAAATGCAATCAAAAACAGACTTTGGTTGGTTTCCTACTCTCCGAGGGTCTTGAGCTACTTGAATGATATTCACTCCTATTGTAGTATGGGTTTTTGGTGCATTCTTAATTATACCGTAATTTCCTGTCAAATGACAATTTTTCTCTGAACAGTAGCATAGTATGCTTCCGTCCTTTTCTGTTTATTTCATTGTAAACAGCATGAGCATTAACAATTTCTTCACCAAATATAAGCCCAAGGGTGGCTTTCCTATACCATTTTAAATCTTCTCTTAAAGCGTTATAGTAAAAAAACGTATGGTCACTATAATCGACTACTTGTCCAGTTATATTTTAATCAATAGTAGAACAGAAAGAATCAAGATTCACTAAGGTGAGCCTACCAATACTTTTCGGTGCACAAAGATTTACACAGAGTTAATCAAAAGACAATATAAGCTTTTAGATTCAATATTTGTAACGGTATTTTATGAGTTCTGCCTTTTATTTGCTCGGGTACTAGCGAGTTTAAAGACTTTGTGGAGCTACTTTAAAAGTTTGAGTGATGTTTTAGTGATTTTAGTAACATTAGATGATTTTAGGGAATCAGTTCTGAAGGTATTTTAAGAAAAGTTGCTTACTTATCTATAAAAGGGTACAGCTCGCTAGTATGCCTTTAAGATTGTAACTCGTGCTGTTAAGCATAATACGGTAAGATTAATTAAATAGGTAACACTATTGTTCCTTTTTAAGCTCATAAATTATTTTCATACCATGGAGTACTATTATTAATTGCTTAATGAAGCAAACAATCGTAATTTTTTTAAATAAACGTGAATTTTATAGAAGCATCTTGTGTCTCAGTACAGCAAAGTACTTTCCCATTTCTGAAATATTTGATAATTGTCCATAACATGTAAACATATCTGTCTGCGTGTTGTCACTAGAGCGGTAGAAAAATTTACAGTTGTAAAGTAGCAGCGAATGCATGATACAGCTTGTATTATTATTGACGTTATATATCTTTACTTGGCTTTACAATATTGCTAATTTTCATATTGCTAATATGCCAACATTGAAATATTTAAAAGCACTTGAAGCTATAGTCGATGAAAAAGATGTTTCATAAAACGGATTAGCGCTTATCTTACTACTGCTTGGGATGCTACATATTTTTGTCATTCTAACACATGGCATTTGGCTTAGAAAATAAGTGAGTATCCAGTTTTTCTGACCTCGGGCGATGAACTAAGAAGAACACTGTACGTTAAATGCGTAAGAGATAACAATAGGGTGAGGCATGTTTGGTGAGGCATAGACTTCAAAGCTCTATACGTGTATCAATAAAAGGAAAATGTTAATTTATACAAATTCCTTTTTCTATTAATCACCATTACATATAACGGTGATTAATAGAGAAAGGTTAACTTAATTGTTTTTCCATTATATACGAGTACAAATATACTTCGATAGACTGCTAAAAAAAGGGGTGTGAATAATTACGAGGTTAATTTCCTATTATGAACTTATGTTTTGGGAAGAATAATGTTGTTTGTAGTAAGTTCGTAATTTCTTAATTATTTTACCTAACTGCAAGTGTAAATGTGATTAACATAGAAAGAGTTTAATGTGATTTCAATAATAAAATTAGAACACAGTTCGTAAGTATACGTGGTTCGTAATAAGTGCTACAAGAACTGAATTCTGATTTAATGACGGATACACTTTTGCGGTTTCAATTTATTTGATGATGTCCGGACAATTTTTAAACAAACGTGTCCAAAAGCTGATATTTGCGTATATGCGTACCTTTGCGAGATCAGTTTTAGATAAAGAGAAGGAATCTTCATTACCGAAATTTAAAATACATGTCCGTAGATATAACATACCACACGAGATACATTTTATTCAAGGTATACAGAGAAGCAAATAGTTACATTAGAATGAATTGCTGGTAGAATCTTAGCCCACCATACATAAAATATTGGATAATATTGGTTTCGTATTTTAAAAAAAACTATGCAAGCATCATCGGCTCAACTAGTTTTATTCCGAGATGGGTTTTTCCTACAATATCGACTAAAAGGTTTTGTCAAGACGATAAACCAAGAAGTGTAAGAATTTTTCGAATGGTAAAAGGTTTATAATTAAGATCGTTTTATTAAGAACAGCAACTTAATATTCGCCTCAACCTCAAAATGGTATGGCTGAATGATCAGCTATTGCCAAACCTACCTAACTTTAATTGTTATGGACAACGCTGTTTACCGTTGACTTGTAGTAGAAATGGCAATGACAATAAGAAAAGCTGCAAAAGTGATCAACAATGAAAAATATCCTATTTTCCAAGACGGATTTGAAGAAAGATTTTGGAAACCTTCCTAACCAACACCAAAATGAAAAGCAATATGTCCTGGATAACAAAATTAGAGAACTTGGCCGCTTGATACCGTGGTTACCACCATATTACTATCAACTCAATGCAAGCGAAAAATTTTAGTGTATTTGAAAGTCATACTACGATCAGCGGATGGGCAAAGACGTCGCAGTATTCCAAATGTAAAAAAGAACCTTTGCATAAATATAACAGTGAATAATATCCGAGCGGTGATCTCGAGATCATGTGCTAGAATGACGGTAGTACAATTAATAATCTGGGAATAGTTTTAAACCTACCTTACCTTAATTACATTAAATTTCTTAATGTTAGTTGTCCCGCTTATAAATGCTTGTACATATTTTTTTTTAATGTTCCTAATTAATTTAACATTAGTTCATTTAATTATGTAAAGTAAACCAAAGAAATATATAGAAAAAATGAAATAATAACCCCTTCTAGTATCCTTGTTAATATTTCCGTCACTAAATCTGAACTCAATTCCTCTAGCATTTATTAGAAACACCAACTAATTATGCTTGAATCATATCATTGGAATCGCATAACAACATTTCTTTATTAATAACATTTACATTTGCATAATTACGTCAAAAGGTAAAATCACTTATCCTTTCCAAAACATAAGTTCACAATAAGAAACTAATTTCGTAATTACTCTAATTACTTTCTCTAACGGTTCATAGAAACTTCATACTTGTACTAGTACACAATAGAAAACCAATTACGATAGATAAAGACGTAATATGCAACAGGAAGATGTTCATTATAATTATTATTCACTTATTTGAAACACTTATAAAGGAGAACGTTCTTTTAAGTTCACCACCATCAGTGAAGAAAGTTGCACACTCCTTCTAACCCAAATGCCGTGAGTTAAAACGACAAAGATAGGTAACTTCAGTAGTAACAGTATTAATTAAGCGCTAATCCGTTTTTGAAACTTGTGTTTTACTTTTCTTTCGTAACTCCATAAAATTTGTAAATACTGATTTTAAAAATTGGCCAAGGGTGATAACCAAACAAACATTAACAAGCTTGAAACGTTGTGAATGCACAATTCTCAACCCCATAACTTTAGGAATACGTCATGTCAACGCAGTCTAGTCAAATTGAATTATTGAATTATTTTCATTAAATAAGCGTTACTTCCACTTGTTTGAAATATTTAATTGCTGCATTTACGACGAACCTACTAAATTGAAACGGGATTGTAATCGCTAATTAAATTTTATCGAAATTTTAACTATGTAGATATTGCTTCCAATTAAAGAAGCATCCAAAATCATTAACTGTAAATTTCATAATCTTTTTAATATTTAGTACATTGTAACAATTTAAGGTCGATAGCACTTAGTACAAATTTGTAAAAACATTTTACTGAATTTCGAAAGGCAGCTTGACTTAAGAAAATTATCTCAAGCTATCCAGACAATACAAATAATAAAGCCAAATGTGTCTTATACTGTAGGAATCTAAGTTCTAACCTTCTCTATATAATTGCGTTTATAAATCTGACCAGAAAAATTAATGAATTATAATTTTCTTTAAGAATAAGACGACTGAAAGTCATCGACAAGAACAATAACGTAAATCCTGGAATACATGTATAATAGAAAAAAATAAATGTTGTGAATTACATTTTTCACAAATTGTTATTTCGTAAAGGTAACTAAGCTACATAGTTGCATTTATGTATAATTTAAAAATACACACAAATAAATGTTTTTGAATACATGACACATGAATACATGAAATTTAATACGTGGAATAGTGCAGAACAAGCAATTACGAGATTTTGCATTCAGCCCGAAAATGCAATAGCAATACTAACATTAAATCTCTTACCCAGTGCTGCTAAATGCTCGTTAAAATTTGTATAGATGTTTCTTGCATTTATGTTTTCATTTTGTAAGTATTAAATTGTGCGTTGCGTCTTTGGCTCTGTCGAGAATATGTATGATTTTTTAACATGCCAAGTCACTAACCATACCAGTTTAACCATTTTCGTATAAGCGTTTAATCCCAAATTGAATAAAAAATGTCACTTTGGACCCGCTTTGGATGTTCATCCTTGTCATTTTTCAATTTTGTTGGGTCACAAGGCGACCTCGTGGCTCATACATTTTTGAGTAAATTCTATTGTAACTTACTAATACTATAAATAGCTAGTAATAAAGACACATCATTTTTAATAAGTCAACTAAGCTTTGAATGTTGCCTAAAGAATACGATGCACATTGGTATCGGTTTCTACATGAATTTCACACCCGGATTGGAAAAGAACTAACACGATACTCGTCATATATCGGGACACTTTATTTTATGATATGCCAAACAAGACGTTTACGCATGAATATGTGCTGTGGAATAAATGCAGACGTCAAAGCTTTTTTCAACTTTGACAAAATTGTTTACAACATCTTTAACAATTTTAACAGATATTACTACTGACGAAGATAACTGTAAGTGTTATCGAAACGTTTAGATTGTATAATTTAAAATACACCATTAAAAAACCCAAAAAAGATAAGTATTTTATTATGTGTGATAATGGTGAAAGTTTACATTTTCGTAATTCATTTAACGTTGCTAGTTTTCTATCTAATCAAAAACTATTGATAAAACTATTGACTTCATACTCACTTGTTTGTGATCTTATAAATATCCCTTTAAATATTACAATTAGCTTGATTTCTAACTGGTTTTAAGAAGTTTACACCTCTCCACAGATTATGGAGTTCTTTCAGAAGAATAAAAACTATAGAGGTTGTTCAATTAACCCTTTGTTTTGCAAAATGTTATGATCGGTCAGAAAAACGTTTTGGTGTTAATTTTAGGTGTAATAGTCCTACTGTAAGCTATTTTGACTTATATTTGACAAACAAATATATTAGTACAAGAATTTTATCAATGTTAACCTCAGTTACAACGTAATTTGAAATTTACATCTGATGTTAATTCCACTCACCTCCTCTAACCTCACCCATATATATTTGCTTCGTTACTCTTGCGTTGTTCATTCTCTCAATGTGACCCAACCAACGTAATGTACTACTTTTATATCTATCCATCATCGTCTTTTCCTCGCCACACTCCGTCATCATGCATTCATTCTTTATCTTGTCCCTTCTCGTTTTACCACATGCGCTTCTCAGGAATGTCATATCATGCTTTTTTTGAGATGCCGATGTCTCACTCCCATACAGTACTAATGGGACAAACGCCATTATAGATTACTCGTTTCCCATCTAGACTCATGCTTTCGTTTCTCATTATCGTCCACATACTTCCAATCACTTTCATTCCAGCATTGACCCTTCGTCCAATCCCGCCCTCCATTATACCATCTGCAGTAAACGTTCTAGCCAGATATACCAGCTTGTCCACTTGCTCCACAATTTCATCTGGCAGGGTAAATACTCTACTTTCCTATCCACCTTCCCGATTGAACACCACAATCTTAGTTTTGTTCACGTCTACCTTTTGGTCCATGCTCTCACAGACTTTCTCAGAGCAGTTTGTAGCTCATCCGCACTATCAGTTGATAAGACTGTGTCATCTGCATACACCAGAAGTTGTACATTTACGTCATCAACAATTACACCATTTGTATCGGTACATGCTTGTCTAACACATTTATCCATGTATACATTGAACAACCACGGTGACATCACATAGCCTTGTCACACTCCTTCCTCAATATTAAAGTATTCAGTCACACCATCTCTCACCCTAACACATGCCCGACCACCTTTGTATACTGCCCCTATTCCATTTATTAGAACTTTATTTACGCCATATTTATTTAATATTACCCAGAGCTTCTCCCTATTCACTCTTTAGTATGCTTTCCCCAAATCTACAAACGCACAGTACAGCTTCCTTTTTACCCTTAAAGACTTTTCGATCACCTGCTGGAGAGCAACCATCTGATCGACACATCCATTCCCTGGCATGAAGCCACCCTGTACATCCCAAATCTTAGTTTGTGTAGTTTCTCGTACTTTATCAATCAGAATTCTTCCAAATACTTTACCAGGCACGCTGAGAAAACTTATTCCTATGTAGTTCTTGCAATCACTCTTGTTCCCCTTACCTTTATACAGTGGTACAATGATCGGGCACTTCCAATCCCTCGGCACTTTTCCACACAAAAGGCATACATTGAATAATTCACACAATCTTCGTATAAGCTTTTCACCAGTGATTTCATCTACACCTGCTGCCTTGCCGTTTTTCAACCTTCCTACCGTTTTCTCTACCTCACTTATCCCAATATCCTCAATTTTATTCACCATCCCTTCTACATTCTCCTTATTTAACCCTGCAGTCTTATATTCCACGCTACTGTACAGATTTCCGAAATATTATTGCCAGCATTTCCTCACTCCACAATCGACCCACACTATTTCGTTGCTCGTATCCATCACTCCTGCAGCGTTATGTTTTGGGCCAACTTTTTGTATTTTTGACCCATTTCCAGAAGAGTTTCTTGTTTCCCTCAAAATCTTTCTGCATTTTCTCTCCTTCCACAGCCATCTCTTCCTCAATACATATTTTCACTGCCTCCTTAGTTTCTTTGTTTCTTAATCTGTACACCTCATACAATCGCTTTTTCTCAGTATCATTTTTTGCAGCAATCATTACCATGTACGCATCTTTTTTCTTACATACTGCGTTTTTTACCGACTCATTCCACCAAGCACATTTTTTTCTGTCCACCTATTGTCCGCACGGCACAGTTGGCATCACAGTTTTCAAGCTTATCCATGCACTTTCAACGTTAGTCACTTTTATTTGTTCGTTCCACACTGTTTCACTCACATTCAACTCTTTACTCACAGCATCTGCATATTTAATTCTCGCACCATTATCCACTAGTTTATCGACCCTAATTCTGGACGTTCGCACTAGGTTTGCTTTCCTTCTCCAGTCCCACTTTTGCCATAAACACATTCTCGATATGACTAAAAAGTGGTCCGATCCACACTCCGATCCGCGCATTACTTTTGTGTCTTTCACCAGGTTTCTAAGCCGTTCATCATACACTATCAACTCGATCATACTTTTAATTCACCTCTTTTCCATGCATACATATGCACATTTTTATATTTAAACCACGTATTGGATACAAACAGTTTTCTCTCCACATAGATGTTCACCAGGCGTTCACCATTCTCAGTAACTCTTTGATCTCCAAACTTTCCTAGAACGCATTCAGTATGTTTTCTCTGTACACCTACCCATCCGTTCATATCCCCCACTGTCATCACTATTTCATTTGGTTTACATACGTTCAACTCGTTCTCTACTCCATTCCAGAAGTTCTCACGCTCCTGGTCTCTTTCTCCATTCACCGATGTATAGCATCCAATAAGAAAAATTCTTCGAAACTTCACTTTCATTCTAACCCATATTACCCGGGAGATACCAATTCGTACTGTTTAATACGCCTATTCGCTCTTTCACTTATGATGGCCCCAACTCCTTTTGCGCCATGCAGTCTCAACTCCTGACCATAGTGCTAGGCTGCATCCTCCATCTCCACAGCATCCTTTCCTTTGCCCTTTGTCTCCGATACACACAGAATATCAAGGTGCCTTTCGTACATTACATTCGCTATTTCAATGTCTTTACCATGCATACCTCTAATATTCCACGTACCTATTCGCATTCATTCCTTGCACAGTCGTCAGCAACGGGGCCTGTTTGTTTCGACCGTGTAGCTAGATCGATCCGAGGCAGTTGTATTGTTCCCTTGAGTAATACCATAGCGAGCAGACCGGTTACTGGCCAAATCGTGTCCCGGACGATGTAGGATTCCCTACTAACGGCATCATCCTACTACCGGACAGTTATTTGTCTACTGCATCGACACGTAAGGAAGTCAGGAGTAGAAATATAGACAGAGGCAAGAAAGAAATAAATAATAGAATGTATACTTACTGTATGGATATCTAAATGTACATATATACATATACATTTTTCACTTACATACGCTTCAATCACGTCACGTTTCAACCAGATTGCTCCCTACGCGATTCCTGGCTCTCGTGCTTCTCACCGGGTGCTGTTATTTATTTGCGACCAAATGCTTCAATTATTTTTAATTTAGCTTTCCGAGTTATAGTTATTTCTTTGATATTTAATTTAATATTTATTTATAAAATCTGTTTTATTATTGTCGCGAACTGTGACAACTTAAACGTCTGCATCCTCCACGTTTCTTTTTTATTATTCAATTGAAGGGTAACAACAAATAGCAATAATGGTCCCGTTTGCTCTTTCCACATTAATTGTTTACTTTTATACTTTTAGGATTCATTAATTACAATTAAGGTCAAACGTTGTAACGAAGGTAAAAGTTAAGTTAAATTTTGAATTTTCAGTCAAGGAAAAATATTGTATAAGACAATTTGCAACACATATAATTAAACTTAGAATCACATGTAGTACCAAAAACAAGAATTGGATCAACCTTCAAATTTGAAAGCAAAGAGAAAGAAAAAAAATGTTCAAAAACTTATCACTTAATACGGATCTTACCCTGCATAGTCACATCTTTTTATTTTTATATTTGACAAATTTCTACTGTTTAGATTATTATCATTTTTGCTTATTAATAATATTCAAACCGATAAAATCTATTCAGTAGCTTTCTACTTTAGATTAGATTGTTCCCTAACGCGACTTGCTATCATTTATTTGAGAAAATAATTGATTTAATTACTTTCATTTAGAATTTGGATTACAGGTTAGAGCGAGTTATTTGTTTATTTTACTTATTTATTCATTAAAAGGATGAATCACATCTGGTATTTTTACTATAAATACGTATTTTTGATTGCTTTCTTTACCCTGCACTACTGTGGCATAAAGTAAGTTATTTTTTATTACTTCTCTATAATTCATTGTTATTGCAAAGATTTTGACCTGTTTCAGTTCAATCCTTAGACAATAGCGCGGTATTTATTTACGCTTTAGGTTTACTTTACAAGTTTACCGGTTTTAACAATCACATCTGGCATGGGTTTAAAAGAGCCGTACCTCTTCGAAGAAATTCAATACTACAGCAATCCTAAATGTTGTTTTCGCGCCTATTTCAACTAAAGAGCCATTTACAGGTTAGAGAACTTCTACTGGTTAGATTATTATTATCTTTTTTTATTGCTAATATTCAAACCACCGGGTATAAAAATCTGTTCAAAACCTTACCCTTATTTTATTGATTTAGAAGTTGTCATTTTAACACGTACTTGTTTCACTTCCGAAAACTAGAAGCGGAGCAACCCTAAACACGTCCTATCTTAAACATGTCCTCACACTAGCTTACCCAATTTTATTGGGTCCAGTGACAAATAGCCTTAGTTTACTTCAGCTGAGTGCTAACAATGAGCTACTCTTGGTCTCCTGGAAACTGATAAGCCTCCTGGATTGTCTCAGTTCAGGGATCAAGGCTTCTTATCAGTTCTCCAGCAAGGAGTGTAATTACACCACACTTAGGTTTCGGTTCAATCTGTGGACGTTTAGGGCCAAACTTAGTGAGGTGACCGGCTTCCTCGTTCCCGGCTATCCCCTCATGGCTTGAAACCCACATTAACGTAACACGGTTAGGCCTAGCTATTTCTTCCAGTGCTGTGTGGTACTCCATAAGCAGCTTAGAGGTCAGGGAGTAGGCTACTAAACCCTTGAGTACCGCCTGACTATCTTAATTGATGTATGTACGCGCCACCCTTTGGCCGAAATGGCCTCGGCGCGCTTGATTATCGCAATAGCTTCAGTTTGAAAGATAGATGGAGTGTTTCTTAAATCCATTGAAAGGACATAGTTTGTCCCTCGTATACCTGTTTCCACCCTTCCACCTGACTTTGAGCCATCTGTGCACCAGCATACGGCTCCCTTCTCGAAATCTAGGACATTTTTTCAGATTTCCCTGCCCTGGATCACCACTTCAAAGGGCTTATCGTGATGTTACTCGGGAGTTATGTAGTCTGAGACTCTGTATACATATTCAGGAATATTAGTTGTACTATCCCTAATTGTCTTGCGCTTGCATGCAATCTAATTGCTCCCACAGTTGCCTCACTTTTCATTACTCAGTAAAGAGGAGGGAGGCGGAGCAATACCTACGTGGCGGATGCGGGTGTGGTACTCATCGCTCCAGTAATGCTCAGACAGGTTAACCGTTGTAGCCTGTATAACTGAGTCTGGACTGCTTTTTTTCTACTTTGCACCACCATACCACAGCAAGGTAGGTCATGATAGGCCTAATTACCGTGGTATATGGCCAGAAGCAGAGGCAGGGATTCAGTTCCTATTTTTCCCCGTTAGGCTTCGGATGTAGTAGCGTTGTTGACCGCCCTTGTGGGGTGAGGCTTCCAAGTTAGCCGCTTGTCGTGCGTACACTGAAGTATTTGCATTTCGAAGTGTACTCGAGCTCCTGCATGCCCAATCGAAGCTTTCTAAGCCTAATTCTTGTTCTCTACGTTAAGGGCACACTGTGGAACTTGGCCGGGTGTAGTACCTGTAGCCCCCGATCAAGACACCACTATTGTACTATGCGAGGACATATTGGATTAGGTCGCAAAGAGTAGCCTCTTGCTTGCTCACCACAACTGCTAGGTCGTCTCCGTAAGCTTTGCAATTGAATCCTAGACCAGTTAAGATGTTTATCAATCCATCTATGACTAGCGACCAGAGGACGGGGGTCACCATTTCGCCCCCTTATGGACAACCCCTGTTCGCATCCATCAATATTATCACCCTTCCCAATCTAATATTAATCAGCTTGCTTTCTAACTTGACTCTTATCCAACGCCTAGTGCACAGGTCAACGTCCTTAGCTCTTGCTGCTTCATCCATGGAGTCATATGAGGGGCAGTTGAATTTTACTTCAATGTTGCCCCACTACCCTCTCCATCGTTTTAATAATGAACACCGATAAGCTGATAGAGCGGTAGCTTTTGGGTGGATCCATAGGCCTCTTAGATGCTTTAGGAATAAAGACCATTTCTACCTTCCTCCAGTCCTTGGGGATATAACTTAGAGAGTGACTCCCTCTAAAAAGTTCTACTAGTATGAGCGTGATAGTTGCGACTCCTTTGATGAGGGAAACCGGGAGCATTTCATCTTCTCCGACCAATTTGTAAGGCTTATATTTGGTGTGAATATACGTCTTCTGAGACAGTAATCAAATTTGTTGATAGAACAGGAAGATGGGGGCCTTGTGTTATCCTTCATCTACTTAGCGGAACTTGCGGAATGGTTGGCATCAAGAGCTGCAAAGTCTCTCTAATTCGGCCGGTGTGTTTCTACCGTCATTCCAAGGAAGTATTCTTCCCTTTAGAGAGAGAGTATTCCGTAATCGAGATACTGTGCCAAGCTCCTCAATCCCTTCGCAGAAGCTTTTTAGGAAGCTCTCTTAGTCTCCCGTATCGTCTTGATGTACTCAGTGATGGGCGATCTGTGTTCGTCACTACGTCCAGTGCGCTTGGCCATGTTGAAAACTGTTCTGGTGGTTTTCCTGAGTATTTTTAGTTCGTTATTCTACCAGTGTGTGTCTCTGATTATTTTAACCCACTTCAATGGATAACTCGCCTCAAAAAAAGGTGAGCAGGGCATCAGCGAGCTGTGTGGCAAGTCGTTCTAGATCAACATGGTCCACCACTATCCTGCAGAGTCCTACGGTAAAATGAAAATACTCATGTGGAATTCTTTTAGCGGCAGGTGTATTCATTTAGAATAATTGGCCTAGAAATCTCTTCTATAAAGCAATCAACTGTTATTAACGTATACACCCGTTAGATGCGAAAAATCTACATATAACTTTTTGTTGTTCTATAGTGCTTACAAGCATATCCGCAAGGTCCACGCCTGCAATATGTTGATTATAGTGTTTTATTATTTGAGGGCACTGAACATAGGTCTTGGTTTTTACATCTTTTGAGCATCTTTTTATAGTGGCTAAAGAATACGCACGGGTAAATGAGCTGGCTATGGTCACACATCTTGTATCTGCCTATTTGACAATTACAAGTTTTCTCTTGTTGCACTGCTCTTCATATGACTCTCTGTTTTTACTATTAGATCTTTGTCACTATTAAACTTACAACCTTCTAATCTGTTCGATCTAGTTGTCCCCAGTGAAAGAACTCCATAACTATTTCGCAACTGAACTATTAGATTAATAGAACAAAAAAAATTGTCAAAGTATGCAACTTCCTAATTGAGCTAGAGCTATTTTAGCTTAAAGTTTATTAATATTTGTCATTTTAGTGTTACCTTGTCAATATTTGACACTTTGATATTACGCCTGACGAAGCACCGAGTTTCTGTCTGAAAGCTTGGGAATCAATAAATAAATGAAAAATTTAAACCATTTTTTCCCAAATAAAATGTTATTTAACATGTCAAAAGGTAAAAGTTTCAATTATTATACTTGTAAGTGTTTGTTTTCGAGCATCCAAAGATTGTAATTCACTACTATTAATCATAATTTTTCCAAATAGACTTATTATATGTATAATTTTTATAGCGGTGAACAAGTCATCGACGTTTTGTTTAGTTTGCTTAGTTACTAACCGTTGTATGGCTAATAGCTGCAATTAAATTAAATTTTCAATAAGTTATATGCACCGTTACACAAATTCAAGAATATGCCACTTTTTTAAACTTTGTACTTTATAACATGTTTATGGAGACAATTGTTTCACATAGCATTAAATTTCGACACACAAAAATGCACTTTCACGATTGTCAATCATAATTAAGATTCTGAGCTTTTAGGTATGATATCGTGTATTTTTCACTAATTTTTTAGAAATTTAAACTTTTCGATAACAACTACAGTTGTCTTCTTCAGTAAATGTTAATATTTTTGAAAATAATCAATGAAACGTACACGATTTCACACCCTTAATTACACACCGACATACTTTACAATTGCACCCCAAAAAAAACCTTATTATTCGATGCTTAATTCAGGCAAAAATGCAAAATACTTAATCTTTTCCTTGTTTTAAGATGCTTCATTGTACAGACCCCTTTAATTGAATTTATTTAAAGCAGCATTACACTAATCGAAATGGTGATTTATTTATTGGTTTCTAGGTTTTTACATGAACTGTATAGCAGAAGAAGTGCCAAGATTTTAAAGTTACAGTTTAATTCAATATTTTAAAATTCAAATAAAATCCATTGATTATTAGAGGTCAGGTGTTTTTCGGATTAAAATGCACTTGTTGCTATTCAGTTAGCATCAATATTGTTATGTCTATTTATATCTGAGGAAGAAAAAGTTGCCAAGAGAACTTTCGCTCTGACACCGGTTTTATTAAATATAACCATCATTTTCCGTTTGCCTTACTATATTATTCCCAAATTTGTATTTCACGGTTATTAAAAAGAAATATGCTTTTCAAAATCATAATTGTAACATAATTGCGTTTTTTTATGAATAACAAAATGCTTTACTTTTTAAGTCCTTGTTCAGTCTAACTTTAAATTACGAAAATAAAACAAAAAAGTTACACAATAATTATAACACTGTTTTACTATTTTGCATTTTATTTTATTCGTAACACCAGAAACACTTAAAAAAGTTAATGTTTTAAATAAAAGTTAAAGTAAAACTTCCTGTAAAGTAGACGTATACATAAATAATGATATTATTAGAAACATATTACGAAGTACAACATTAAACTTGCAACTAACACTACTTTAAAAGTGTCGGTAGTTAAAACGATGTTTTGTATACCTTTAACCCAAACCTAAACAAGGGTTCAAATCTATAGACTTTTAACTTTGTCTCATTTTTAAACCGGTATTTAAATAAAATAAAATTTTCGGAAAAATTATGAATGTATTACTTAAGAAACAAATAATATAATTTGGAGGGCAGGGCTTAAAAAATCGTGTTACGTTTACGCAACGTTAGCCGAAAGCATCAAGTTTTACGATGGGTCGCTTACAAATTATCAAGAACTAACAGAAATGGGACGATTTGTCTTAATTTGTCATTTATACTACAAGGCGTGTGTATACGAGTAATAATGATTGATACTAACAAATTACATAATAATGTACTATGGTAACGGTACTATGGTGATTATTATTAGACGAGTCTGACTGACCAGTACAATAATGCATTTTATTCACAATCTCCTACTATTTTAAACTTCCAACATGTGTAGCTTTAGAAGCAATCGACATTTGCTTCGCTGTCACTCAACCGGCTTCCTACCTCAAATTAGAAAATTTAACGTAGACCGAGAACGATCGTGGGTGCGCGTGTATGTGTGTGTGTGTGTGTGTGTGTGTGTGTGTGTGTGTGTGTGAGTACGTGTGCGTGTGAATGTACGTGTACGTGTAGGTGTACGTGTACGTATACGTGTACGTGTACGTGTACGGGAACGTGTACGTGTACGTGTACGTGTACGTGTACGAAAACGTGTAGGTGTACGTGTACGTGTACGTGTACGTGTACGTGTACGTGTACGTGTACGTGTACGTGTACGTGTACGTGTAACGTGTCAACGTGTACGTGTGACGTGTACGTGTCGTGTACGTGTACGTATACGTGTACGTACGTGTACGTGTACGTGTGACGTGTACGTAAACGTGTAGTGTACGTGTCGACGTGTAGTGTAGTACGTGTACGTGTACGTGTGCGTGTCGTGTACGTGTGCGTGTACGTGTACGTGTACGTGTACGTGTACGTGTCGTGTACGTGTACGTGTACGTGTACGTGTACGTGTATGTACGTGTCGGTCGTGTACGTGTACGTGTACGTAACGTGTCGTGTACGTGTACGTGTACGTGTACGTGTACGTACGTGTACGGTGTACGTGTACGTGTACGTGTCGTGTACGTGTACGTAGTGTCGTGTACGTGTCGTGTAGTGTACGTGTACGTGTGGTGTACGTGTACTGTGCGTGTACGTACGTGTGGTGTACGTGTAACGTGTACGTGTCGTGTACTGTACGTGTACGTGTACGTGTACGTGTGACGTGTACGTGTAACGTGTACGTGTACGTGCATACGTGCGTGTATCGTGTCGTGTACGTGTACGTGTACGTGTACAGTTCGTGTTGCGTGTACGTGTACGTGTCGTGTACGATGTGACGTGTACGTGTACGTGTCGAAACGTGTGTACAGTGTAAGCGTGTACGTGTGACGTGTCGTGTACGTGTACGTGTGCGTACGTGTACGTGTTCGTGTACGTGTAGCGTGTACGTGTACGTGTGTACGTGTGCGTGTACGTGTACGTGTCGTGTATAAGTGAAAACGTGTGTACGTGTCGTGACGTG
This sequence comes from Vesta saturnalis, assembly GCA_036346205.1. NCBI lineage: Eukaryota > Metazoa > Arthropoda > Insecta > Coleoptera > Lampyridae > Vesta > Vesta saturnalis. The sequence goes on along the minus strand of JARFJB010000966.1, from coordinate 425,905 downwards.
TCACGTGTTACGTGTACGTGTAAAGCTGTTGCTGTGTACGTGATTGTACGTGTACGTGTACGTGTAGCGTGTAGAAACGTGTGACGTGTCAGTGTACGTGTACGTGTCGTGTACGTGTACGTTACGTGTCGTGATGCGTTACGTGTCGTGTCGTGTACGTGTACGTGTACGTGTGACGTGTATCCAGTGTGTGTGTACGTGTACGTGTAAAACGAATGTGGTGTACGTGTACGTGTACGTAGTTACGTGTGACGTGTTTACGTGATACAAAGTGTACGTGTAAGTGTACGTGTACGTGTACGTGTACGTGTACGTGTACGAAAACGTGTAAACGTGTACGTGTACGTACGTGTACGTGTACGTGTACGTGTACGTGTGCTGTACATGTTACGTGTGCATGTGTACGTGTACGTACGTGTACGTGTACAAAACGTGTAGTGTACGTGTACAATTAAGTGTAGTAAAACGTGTGCGTGTTACGTGTACGTGATCTGTTTCGTGTACGATAACGTGTGGTGTACGTGTACATCGTACGACTGTCGTGTACGTGTAAACGTGTACGTGTTAAAACGTGATGCGTGTACGTGTTACGTGTCGTGTACTGTTAGTCGTTACGAACTGCAGTGTACGTGTCTGTACGTGTACGTGTCGTGTACGATAAACGTTAGTGTACGTGTCGTGTACGTGTACGTGTTAAGTACGTGATACGATGTCGTGTACGTGTACAAAGTGTACGTATGTACAGTGTACGTGTGACGTTACGTACGTCGAAAACGTGTAGTGTAACGTGTACGTGTACGTGTACGTGTCGTGTACGTGTACGTGGTACAGTGTGCGTGCTACGAAAACGTGTAGCGTGTACGTGTACGTGTAACGTGATACATAGTGTCGTGTACGATGTACGTGTACGTGTGACGTGTAGTCGTGACGTAGTACAGATATCGTGTATGTACGTTTACGAAAACGTGTAGCGATAGTGACAGTGACGTGTAGTGTACGGACGTGTAGTGTACGTGTACTTCAAAACTGTACGATGTACGTGTACTGTACTGTGTATTGTGTCATGTACGTGTACGTTACGTGTACAGTACATTGACTTAACTGTCTAACATTACGTTACAGTGTACTTGTAACGTGTACATGTTGTGTACGTGTATACGTGTCGTGTACGAATGTACGATGTTACGTGTACGAAAATCGTGTCGTATGTTACGTGTACTGTAGTGTAGCGTGTACGTGTACGTGTACGTGTTGTACGTGTACGTGTACGTGTTACGTGTTCGAATGTACGTGTACGTGACGTGTACGTGTGCGTGTACGTGTCGAAAACGTGTAGGTGTACGTGTACGTGTACGTGTACGTGTACGTGTACGTGTGTGTAAACGTGTCGTGTACGTGTACGTAGTACGTGTACGTGTACGTTACGTGTACGTGCTCGAACGTGTGTCAGTGTGACGTGTACGTGTACGTGTCGTGTACTGTAAAACGTGTAGTGGTACGTGTACGTGTCGTTTACGTGTACGTGTACGAAAACGTGTGGTGTACGTGTACGTGTACGTGTGACGTGTACGTGTCACGTGTGACGTGTGACGTGTACGTGTACGTGTACGTGTGACGTGTGCGTGTACGTGTACGTGTCGTACGTGTACGTGTACGGAAACGTGTGCGTGTACGTGTCGTATGCGTGTACGTGTACGTGTAGTGTCGTGTCGTGTGCGTGTAAATGTACCTGTACGTGTGGTGTACGTGTACGTGTACGTGTACGAAAACGTGTACGTATACGTGTACGTGTACGAAAACGTGTACGTGTACGTGTACGTGTACGTGTTAATTTGTCATTTATACTACAAGGCGTGTGTATACGAGTAATAATGTTTGATACTAACAAATTACATAATAATGTACTATGGTAACGGTACTATGGTGATTATTATTAGACGAGTCTGACTGACCAGTACAATAATGCATTTTATTCACAATCTCCTACTATTTTAAACTTCCAACATGTGTAGCTTTAGAAGCAATCGACATTTGCTTCGCTCTCACTCAACCGGCTTCCTACCTCAAATTAGAAAATTTGACGTAGACCGAGAACGATCGTGGGTGCGCGCTGTGTGTGTGTTTATGTGTCGTGTGTGTGTGTGTGTGTGTGTGTGTGTGTACGTGTGCGTGTGATGTACGTGTACGTGTAGTGGTGTACGTGTACGGTATACGTATACGTGTACGTGTACGTGTGAACGTGTCGTGTCGTGTACGTGTCGTAGTGTAACGTGTACGTGTGCGTGTTACGTGTGACGTGTACTGTGTACGATCACGTGTTACTCGTGTACGTTGAACGTGCGTACGTTACGTGTACGTGTACGTGACGTGTACGTGTACGTGTACGAAACGTGTGGTGTCGTCGTGTACGTGTGTGCGTGTCGTGTCGTGTCGTGTAGTGTGCGTGTCGTGTATCGTGTACGGTGTACGTGTACGTGTACGTGTCGTGTCGTGACGTGTACGTGTAAACGTGTGCGTGTACGTGTACGTGTACGTGTACGTGTACGTGTACGTGTACGTGTACAGTGTGCGTGTACGTGTACGTGTGACGTGTACGTGTGCGTGTACGTGTCGTGTACGTGTGCAAGTGCTAGTGTACGTTCGTACGTGTACGTGGTGTACGTGTACGTGTTACGTGTACGTGTACGTGTACGTGTACGAACGTGGTGACGTGTCGTGTGCGTGTCGTGTACGTGTACGTGTGACGTGTACGTGTACGTGTCGTGTCGTGTACGTGTACGTGTCGTGTACGAAACGTGTACGTGTACGTGTACGTGTGACGTGTACGTGTCGTGTACAGTGTACGTGTACGTGTCGTGTCGTGTACGTGTGCGTGTACGTGTGACGTGTACGTGTACGTGTACGTGTACGTGTACGTGTCACGTGTACGTGTACGTGTACGTGACGTACGTACGGTAGTGTACGTGCGTGTACGTGTACGTGACGTGTGCTGTACGTGTACGTGTACGTGTACGTGTACGTAACGTGTAGTGTACGTGTACGTGTGACGTGTGCGTGTACGTGTACGTGTACGTGTACGTGTACGTGTGTGTACGTGCGTACGTGTACGTGTGCGTAGTGCGTGTACGTGTACGTGTACGTGAAACGTGTGGTGTACGTGTACGTGTACGTGTACGTGTACGTGTCGTGTAAAACGTGTACGGTGTCGTGTACGTGTACGTGTCGTGTACGTGTACGTGTACGTGTCGTGTACGTGTAGCGTGTCGAAAACGTGTACGTGTACGTGTCGTGTCGTGTCGTGTACGTGTCAAACGTGTGGTGTACGTGTCGTGTCGTGTACGTGTACGTGCGTACGTGTACGTGTACGTAAGTCGGTGTACGTGCGTGTACGTGTACGTGTACGTGTGAAACGTGTACGTGCGTGTCGGTGTACGTGTACGTGTCGTGTACGTGTACGTGTACGTGTACGTGTACGTGTACGTGTACGTGTACGTGGAAAACGTGTAGGTGTGACGTGTACGTGTACGTGTACGTGTACGTGTACGTGTCGTGTACGTGTACGTGTACGTGTACGTGTACGTGTCGTGTAGTGTGTACGTGTCGAAAACGTGTACGTGTACGTGTACGTGTACGTGTCGTGTCGTGTAGTGTACGTGTACGTGTGCGAAAACGGGGTGTGGTGTACGTGTACGTGTGTGTCGTGTACGTGTACGTAAGTCGTGTACGTGTAGCGTGTACGTGTGCGTGTACGTGTACGTGTACGTGTACGTGTACGTGTACGCGTGTGACGTGTGTACGTGTCGTGTACGTGTAGTGCGTCGTGTCGTGTGTCGTACGTGCGTGTACGTGTACGTGTACGTGTCGTGTGCGTGTGCGTACGTGTCGAAAACGTGTGGGTGTACGTGTCGTGTACGTGTACGTGTACGTGTCGTGTGCGAAAACGTGTGCGTTGCGTGTCGTGTACGTGTACGTGTACGTGTCGTGCGTGTACGTGTCGTCGTGTCGTGTCGTGTCGAAAACGTGTGGGTGTACGTGTACGTGTACGTTTACGTGTACGTGTGCGAAAACGTGTGGGTGTACGTTTGTCGTTACGTGTACGTGGTGCGTGTGCGTGTACGTGTACGTGTACGTGTGCGTGTACGTGTCGTGTACGTGTCGTGTCGTGTCGTGTACGTGTACGTGTACGTGTACGTGTCGTGTAAATGTACCTGTACGTGTGGGTGTACGTGTCGTGTACGTGTACGAAAACGTGTCGTATACGTGTACGTGTCGAAAACGTGTCGTGTACGTGTACGTGTACGTGTTAATTTGTCATTTATACTACAAGGCGTGTGTATACGGTAATAATGTTTGATACTAACAAATTACATAATAATGTACTATGGTAACGGTACTATGGTGATTATTATTAGACGAGTCTGACTGACCAGTACAATAATGCATTTTATTCACAATCTCCTACTATTTTAAACTTCCAACATGTGTAGCTTTAGAAGCAATCGACATTTGCTTCGCTCTCACTCAACCGGCTTCCTACCTCAAATTAGAAAATTTGACGTAGACCGAGAACGATCGTGGGTGCGCGCGTGTGTGTGTGTTTTATGTGTGTGTGTGTGTGTGTGTGTGTGTGTACGTGTGCGTGTGAATGTACGTGTACGTGTAGGTGTACGTGTACGTATACGTATACGTGTACGTGTACGGGAACGTGTACGTGTACGTGTACGGGAACGTGTACGTGTACGTGTACGTGTACGTGTACGTGTACGGTGTACGTGTACGTGCGGTACGTGTACGTGTACGTGACGTGTGCGTGTACGTGTACGTGTACGTGTACGTCGTACGTAGTCGTGCGTGTGACGTGTACGTGTACGTGTACGTGTGCGTGTACGTGTAGTGTACGTGTGACGTGTACGTGTACGTGTGTACGTGTACGTGTACTGTACGTGTATGGGTGTACGGTACGGTACGTGTACGTGTGAAAACGTGTACGTGTACGTGTACGTGTGTGCGTGTACGTGTACGTGTCGTGTGCGTGTACGTGTACGTGTACGTGTACGTGTAGCGTGTGCGTGTCGTGTACGTGTGCGTGTACGTGTACGTGTCGTGTACGTGTACGTGTACGTGTACGTGTCGTCGTCGTGTACGTGTGCGTGTACGTGTACGTGTACGTGTAGGCGTGTACGTGTGACGTGACGTGACGTGTCGTGTACGTGTACGTGTACGTGTACGTGTGTCGTGTACGTTGCGTGTACGTGTGCGTGTGACGTGTCGTGTACGTGTGCGTGTCGTGTACGTGTGCGTGTACGTGTCGTGTCGTGTACGTTAAGTGTGCGTGTGCGTGTCGTGTACGTGTGCGTGTGCGTGTCGTACGTTACGTGTAGTGTCGTGTCGTGTCGTTGTGTAAATGTACGTGTCGTGTACGTGTGCTATACTTGTGTTGCGTCTGTATACAGATGTTTATGTGTGTGTGCGTGTTTGTGTATGTGCGTGTGCGTATGTGGAAATATGCACGTGTGCATGTGTAAGTTTTGCGCGTGTATACGTGTGCGCGTATGGAGCGTATGTGAATATGCGTGTATGAGCGTGCATGTGTACGTGAGCGCGTGTGAGCGTGTGTGCGTATATGTTCGTATGCAATATGCCCAAGATAAAGATGAATATCACAGGGATCTTGAAAACGGTAAGAGGTACGAAGGTGGATGAATTAGAGAAAAGTTGTATAGTTTAGGGCATGTTCACATGTAGTTTACAATATTTCCTTATTGTTTATCGCTTCCGAGATTTAAAACAAAATGCGATTTTTGGGTTTTTCTTTTTTCGTAATTCCTTCATTTCTTTTAAAAGAGTTTTAGAAACTAAAGTACTCCTTCATTGTCACTTTTTGAATTCTATTAGATGGTTTTTTTTTAATTTTTTATTCGGCGTTTCGTCTCGGAAAAACTTTCATCACCTTTATTTTTTTACATCGCCGCAGCCAACAAGACATAGTATTTTTTATTATGAATTTAACACATTATGGTTTTGACGCAAATTTTTAAGAAAAGTTCGGATTAATATTAGTATTTGATAATATTTTTTTATGTACAAATTTCGCAACTCCAATCTTTTAAACCTATTTAGTTAAAGTTAAATAATTACAAAAACTGTTCAAATAGGTTACCGTTATTTTTTAGACACACGTAAGCTTTCTATACTGAATAAATTGTATTAACTGCTGCCATAACTAATACAAACAACTGCTCCCATCGTACACTTGGTTTTTCAGGTAACCCCATAGAAAAAAATTCAACGGACTTAAATTGGGCTGGTCAAGCTGCTGCACGGTAGGTTCCAATCCATTTTCCTGTAAACCACAATTTCAGATAATCCTGTGCATTTCTTGAGTTATGTGCTGGGCCACGAACTTGTTTAAATCAACAGTTGTTAAGAAGTGGTAGGAGTAATTCATCGAAGACATTTTCCAAATCAGTCCATAGCAAGTTCAGATATCATTCGGCCTTTAAATTAACTAAATGGTCCTGTTATTCTTCGTCCCAAAATGCCCATCCACATATTAAATCCAAATCTATGTTGATGTGATCTTTTTTAAATAAGGGTATTGTTTTGCCTAATAATGTTTGTTACGTCGGTTGAAAAATCCATTGTTGGTTATCATGCTTTCATCAGATCAAATTATATTAGAAGAAAATTTTAGATCTTCGTCACATTTTCTAATATGCATATATACCTCAGACAAAATACGCAGGATAGGCAGCAAATAGAGGATACGCACTGCTTTCAAATCGCTCAAGGGAACACTAACCAAAACCAAAACACACAATGAAGACCATAATTCCAAGATGTGCGTGTATTACCTAACATGCGGAATAGCATACATAGGAGGGAGCAGTACACCAGCCAAAGTGAGAACAAACATAACAACAATGTCCGCAAGGGCAAAACAGAGAGATCACTAGTTGCCGAACATGTCTGGAAAGAAGACCACCGCATCCAATGGGGTAACATACAGGTAGTCGCAAGGGAGGAAAGTACAACTCGCCGGAAACTCAAAGAAGTCACATACATCGCAAGTTCTGAAAAATATATATTGGATTACTCAGTGGCTCAGCGGTGAAGACCAAAGTTCGAATCTTAGAGTAGTCAAGTGCTTGGGGAAAAATCATAACATATGGATTTTACAGTCCTTTTCGGGACTAAGCCTGATGATGGAAGCATAGTCCGCTTCCGAAACGTCGCCCTATAGAAGCAAAACCTGTGGTAATAGGCCGATTAACTATTGCATTTGTTGAATCTCATTAATAATGTATTTTTTCTCCGCTTCAGAAAACATTCGACTTGCATAGGCGATCGCCTTTAGATGATATTTGAAAAAGGGCGTTCCTAGTGCTATTGCAGAAGCTTCGGATTACAGGAAAAATAGTTTGAAAGAATAGGGGGCGTCAAGATTCAGAAAATATCTTTTATTTTCCAGAAAGCCTCTTCGGGCTATATTTTCCATTTCCATTCACTATAACGTGCCCATTCTTGGCTATCGTTACCTTAATTTCAGTGTTAAATTTCTGTTATTATCGGTAAATATATTTACATTACGTTGATATTTTAAGGCACTTCTTTTTTCTTTCAGTAATTAAATTTTGGTATTTATCTATATTTTCTCTTTAGTGTATATAGTTAGGAATCTCCGTGTATATATTTTTATTGTCCGTAATGAGTATTGAGACATAAATTTTGATGTCTGCGCAACGTCACTTCATTTCCGTTCCTTCTGCGTTCCACTGCATGTCGTATCTTAAGTTTCTTTCCTGCATAGGGTACGCAATTACTTTTAAGTTTAAGGTCAGTTATGTTATAAATAAATACCTTTTATTAAAAACTACGGAAATAATACAAAATATCGGTAATATAACCTTTCAACACACAGAATTTACAGAAATAAAAAAAATCGGAATATAAACCATAATTTGTGAGGATGGGTACGCCTGTCTCTAAAATTGCCCTTATTCGATAGATTATACAAAGCAAGCGTTTGCATCCTCCATATAAACACAAAAAAATACACTTTATTTATAGCACGACAGCATAAAGGAATGTAAAAGTTTACCATTAATTAGCATTACGTTACATTAAACTCAATCCTCTGGATTACAGTCAAATAGATCATTCATTGCGCCCCAGGTTCGGTTTGGTCAAAACTGGTTCCTTGAATTTCTACGATAAAGCTCTTTAGGTAATCTTTCACAGACGGCAACTTCCCATTTATAGTTACAAAAAATAACTTCTGAATTACGACAGTTAATATAATCAACAATCAAGTTAACTAGTTCTTCGTCTGGTTTAACGTAAACTATTTACAAAACGTTGTGTGACTTAATTTATTCAGTCAGAACGTATTATTAAAATTCGGTATCTGAATTTAAACGGTATCTTTTTATTAATGGTATTTACAAAGTTATTTACAAAGTGCGACCGTGTAAGCCGGTTTAAAGTAGATGCACGGCCACAAGGGTTCGGGTACATAGTACATTATCACAATATTATTCAAACCTGCCGAAGCGATCTAATACTCCACAGATTAAGAAGCACTTAAACAAAACACTTCTAATCTCGAAACGATAACAGGGGTTCAAGACCACAATAACATTACATAAAACTCCCAGATCTGGTGAACAGTCCACTAAAAATCCACCACATGGTGAAGAGGGCGCTGCCACACGAAAAGCTCCTACAGATCAGATACACCGATGGTAAATTGTGCTACCCTCAACTTTCCACAACACGCGCCTGGCGCGACAACGAATGTTACGGCTCATTCCATTCCAATTATAAACGCGGTAGAAACGATGTGGCCTTTCCGTAAATGATCGAGAGAAGTTACGTCATGTTTTTGCTTTCACATAGAAACTTCATAGGAAGCTTTCCTAATAACCAACGCTTATCTACTCTACGGTATATATGCACTTAAAGTTTACTAAGTTCATATTGTAGTTGAGCTAAATATTGCCTTCTCCTATAACGGTAATTCTTAATTTAAAATAAATCGGTAAGCTTTACTGCAAAAGAATCTTGGCTCCATTCCTGCATTAAGAGTCGTTATCAGAAACTTAATACAACACAATTAAGAATTTTATATCTCAATAACAAATGGCGTTTCTTACTTTTAAACCTTGGGAAAATGTATGATATTTACGATCCTAATTTAAATTAATTCTAACAAAAAAATTAACTTTAAACTAAATACGACAAATTCTAATCCGAAATATAATATAAAGCAAACGATATATCAATTTAATTTTAAAAGAACGTAATTTAGTCCTTCAACCTACGAGAATTTCTAAAACTTGGAATAACGAAAATACTTATGTACACCAAAACCATTCTAACATTCTTTGATTGTAACTAAAGTATCACCTGTAACTAAAATGTATCAATTCTTGAATTAACATTAAACAACAAACAAAATAAATCCTATACGAACTTTACTGAAGTGAAATTCCAACTTTTAACTTGTAATTAAAAAAATTTAACATCCTCAAACAACAAAACATTAGATCTCTTGACTTTTAAAATCAAAATTTCGGGAAAACCAGTCAAAGAAAATTATCTATAGTGGTTTGCCTAAAAGTTTTACACCCGGTGACAACTTGGGAACGACAACATTCAAACAGTTGGATTTATGATAGATTTTTTAAGAATCCTGAATATTTTATGTAACTTCTTTATTTCTGTTTATCATTTTTCTACAAATACAAACTCTCAAATGCATTGAAAATGAATAACCGGGTAAGTTGGGAAAGTATGTACTTATCATCAAGTCTAAGCTAAATGTAATCAAAACGCAAACATACTTACAACTTATGTTGGAGGTTTGAATAGGCAAGTACTAATGCTTCTATAGAACTTTGCAACATTTATATATATTAGTATTTAAAGCTTCTGATTTATTTTATAGGAACAAGACCTCAGTTATTGATTAAAGGCACTTATCTACGTAATACGTGACAATTTAACAGTAAAACAGTACGCTTACCTAACGTAAATTACACTTTTTTTAATGAATTCGTGTCTTTCAGCAGATCAGACACTACTACAGAAGCTATGCATTAGATTGCCGTTAAAATTTTTTTTTCATTAATTTGTTGTCTAGGTAGGTTCTTGCTAAAATTTAGTTTTAAATTGCATTTATGTTCATTTTGTTTTACTAGTATGTTGGTAGTTGTCAAAATACATATAATAATTTATTATTATAATTCACATAGGGATCCATTTCATCCTCACGAGAAGTTTCGCCCCTCAGTTGAATGTCTCGCCTTTATTATATTGTTTAACATTTAGGCTACTCAGAAACGGTATAATTTGTGTTCATCTTTGCAGAAACCAGTTTCAAGGGGCGAAGAAAACCAACACTTTCTCATTTTTTTGTATAACAGTTTCCGTTTCCAAAGCATGTCGTTAGTACGTTTTTCTTCAATGCTCACAAAATGAGCACCAATTTGTAATGTTGAGAATAGGTTTATATGCGTTTAGTATAAATTAAATACTAATGTGCCAATTCGATAAATATTAGCACCTTTAGTAATATTTGAAAACTTGTCACACAATGTGTTACCGCATTCTAAATGTAAGCAAATTTAGTGTATTAATAATACAGTGAGTTTAAAATTGGGAGAGGTACAACTCAACTATACTCTACAGGGCAGTTGCTGAAGTTACCGCAATTTCGCTTTCTAACTTTCGCTTTCACTTGAAATTTATGCAATAAAACTAACTAATCTGATAGTAACTTAATTTTAAGCTCTGATAACGTAGGTCATACTAGGGCACCTAACCGTCAATTTTACTCAACTTTATTAGTACATTAAAAAGAATTAAATGCCCGTAGGCTACATTCAAAGTTATCACCCACCATTTTTAAGCATAAAAGGTAAACCAAAATTGCAAAATAAACTCTGTTGCTTGTTTTTTACAGGTAAAACAAAATAAATCTGACTGAAAAAACCATTACGAAGCACAGAAATTGAATCTGTACGGTTAATAAGAACAACAAAGCCACATTTAAACTTATCTCGTATAACGTATTATACATTTTAAACCCTTTGACATTTTTAAAATAATTTATTTCACCTATTTAAATGTAACGTATACAAATACTTTAATAACTTTAAAAAGAGAAGTTACTGTGTTTCTGAAAAATATGTGATTATGTAAATTAAAAAATTGTATTTCAGTAAATTTTCATAATAGGTATGTTAAATGCTGCGTTTCAGGTAAGTAAGGTACTTTTCAAAGGAAAGCAAAACAAATAATCTTTCCAGTGTGTAAAAATGCAAAATGCAAAATGCAAAAGCAAACAGCAATCATGTTAACTCAACCTGTCAAGTGCAAGTTTATTTCATTTAAAATATCGTTTTCTTCTTTGTGTTTCCTTTTAATAAAGTAAATAGCACATAAACCGACTAAAATGTATCTTTAGATTGATTTATCTTTTACTTGTCAAAAAAAAACTAAAGACATTAAATGTTTAATGTAATTATGCGATATTCTCGCGTATTTGAGCTTTTTTATCAATTTTTTCTGGAAGTATAATATCGGATTTCAATAGGTAGGAAGATTTTCTGAATTTATTTATAAACGAAGGACTTACAATTTGCTATTGAGATGCATCATCCTATAATAAGAGTGGATAATGCATATCCAAAATGTTCTCGATTGAGAAATAAATTCACATTTAGTTACTAAAATTTCGCTGTTATCAATTAAAAAGGCAATTTAAATGAGATTATTATAATTGACAATTTAATTATATCACATCGTCCTGAATTAGGGTAGCAAACTAGTGGATATTGGTGCGAGAATGAAATACGCAGATGCTGTGAATAAAGAATTGAATGTGAATGAAACAGTGTGGAACGAACAAATAAAAGACACTGACATTGAAAGTGCATAGATAAGCTTGAAAAGCTGTGTTGTCAATTGTGCTGTGCGGATATGTGGAAGAGCGACTGTAGGTAGGCAGAAAAAATGTGCTTCTAGAAATAGGTCAAAAATACAAAACGTGGCCCCAAACCGAAAGCTGCAGGAGTGATGAATATGAGCAACGAAATCTACTAAGTGGCATAGAAAGAGGAACACCCAGTAATAATGAATATTTTGGGAATATGTTTGTTTATGTTAAGATAAAAAACGAAGACGCCAAATTTTCGGCAGTTAAGCGAGTTTGATGTGGTCGAATTGTGGGCTTACGAGAGGTTGATTTGTCTATGAGAGATATAGCCGATAGAACGCAACGGAGTTTAAACACTGGCAGTCTGTGTTCGGGCATGGAACCAAGAGCGAAGAGGTACAGGACGTCCTCAAAGAACCACAGAAAGCGAAGATAGCCGTCTGAAAGTATTGGCTCTATGCGACCGCTTCTCGTCTATACAGGCAATTAGGGACCAGTGGCTTGCAGAACATGGAAGGGCGATTGGGATGCGAACTGTTTATCGACGGATCAGAATCTTTAGACTCTTTATGTCGTCCTCATTTTGTACTACCACTGACTCCTGGTCGTCTTGCCTGGTATAGAGAACGAGCAAATTGGGGCCAATAATGGAATTCAATTGTCTTCAGTGATGAGTCCAGATTTTGTTTGGGCATGCATGACGGTCGTGCAAGGGTAAGAAGACGGCGTGATGAAAGACAAGATCCCCAATTTTCTGTGGAAATGCATATGCACCACACAGTTGGAGTTATGGTATGGGGGGCTATTGCTATTGGACATAGGTCACCTTTGATCATCATTGGAGGTAACATCGAGCACGTCTGGGATATCATGGGAAGAAGGTTACTCAATTTACCCCACCCCCTACAAACTCTAGTGGCTCTGCAGCATGAATTACAGATAGCATGGGATGAGATATCTCAGGAGGAAATCGATCATCTCATTAGAAGTATGCCCAGACGTGTTAATGAGAGCATGACACATCGTGGTGGCGCTACACATTATTAAGTCCATTATTAGTACAGTATAGGACGATTGTGAAGTGAGGCAATGCTGGTAATAATAATTCGAAAAGCTGTACAGTAGTAAGTGAATCACTGGTGAAATGCTAAAGTATGGAGGTGCAAAGCTTACACGAAGATTGTGTGAATTATTCAATGTATGCTTTATGTGTGGAAAAATACCGAGGGATTGGAAGAGCGCGATGATTGTACCACTGTATAAGGGTAAGCGGAACAAGAGTGATTGCAAGAACTACAGAGGGATAAGTTTGTTGAACGTACCTGGTAAAGTATTTGGAAGAGTACTGATTGATAGAGTACGAAAAACTACACAAAATAAGATTTGGGATGTGCAGGGTAGCTTTCACGCCAGGGAGAGGATGTGTCGATCAGATGGATGCTCTTCAGCAGGTGAGCGAATGGTGTTTAAGTATAAAAAGGAAGCTGTACTATGCGTTTGTAGATCTGGAGAAAGAATACGACAGAGTGAATAGGGAGAAGCTGTGGGAAATATTAAATGAATATGGCGTTAATAAAGGTCTAATAAACGGAATAAAGGCAGTATACAACGGTAGTCGAGGATGTGTTAGGGTGAGAGGAGGTGCGAGTGAATACTTTAATATTGAGCAATGAGTGCGACAAGGTGGTTTTTCAATATATACAAGCATGTACCGATACAAATGGTGTAATTGTTGATGATGTAAATGTTCGACTTCTGGTGTATTCAGATGACAGTCTTATTAACTGACAGTGCGGATGAGCTACAAACTGCTCTGAGAAAGTTTGAAACAGTCTGTGAGAGCATGGAGAAAAAGGTAACAGTGAACAAAACTAAGATTGTGGTGTTCAACCGGGAAGGTGGGAAGGAAAGTAGAGTATTTACTCTGGAAGATGAAATTGTGGATCAATTGGATGAGCTGGTATATCTGGGTGGAATGTTTACTGCAGATGGTACAATGGAGGGCGAGATTAGACGAAGTGTTAATACTGGAGGGAAAATGATTGGAAGTGTGTGGACGACAATGAGAAACGAAAGCTGCGAAACGAGTCATCTATAATGACCTGTTTGTGCCGTCAATACTGTATGGAAGTGAGACATGGGTATGTCAAAAAAAGCATGAAAGAAAAAATGCCGTAGATATTAGATTCGCGAAAATGTTACACGTCCAAACCGCACTAGGCGTCGCGTATGATTACCGAATTAAGCGAGTTGACAAGCCAGCTACAGTGGAAATGGGCGTGGTCGATGCAAGGAGTAAAATGATTGAAAAGTAGTTTCAAACAACTTACAACTCACAAAGCTCAGTCTGGGAAAAATTGTCTCTAAGCGCCACCACAATCTTAAATTTTGCTAAAATAAATAGTCTTGGACGGGATGGTAAATTAATCCTATCTGACTGTGGAAGACAGGATTGCAGCCTACTCAGTAAAATCATTCACCATTCAAATTTAATCACAAATAAAAATTCCTAAATGGTAAGACGTTAACTTGAATACTTTTTAAGTATCCCTCGTATACCTGTACATTTATATTTCTAACTGTCATAAAACTTTGAATTAAATAAGTATTCCCAATTTAGAAAATTCTAAATAAAATAAACGAAATTGGTATAACAATAAATTGTTATCTCAACAAAATGTTTGCTGATTGCTGAATAATTGAAACATAGAGCGGTTAGTGCTTGTATCATCAATAAAATCGTTACCTATATTTCATTACCAGCAATGATATCTATACTTTATTACTACTTTACCTTTAAAATCGTATTTAGACATTCATTAATAGGTTTAAACTTTACTTTATGCTGAATAAAAAAAAGTACTTTGTTTGTAGTATTCTGCATTAACATTTCAAAGCTAAAATGAAACAAATAAACGACAAAATAAATTAAACAGTGGATATATATATATATATATATATATATATATATATATATATATATATATATTGACAAATTCTGCATGTAAATATGTACAACGACGTGGTTTAAAAAAACACCAAAAACATAAATACGTTAAAATTGAAATTACCCCCTTCCTAAAACTAAAAACAACAAAATAATTAAAGTTCGATTACCTTTTTTTGTATTTTGTATTTTATGTGTTTAAAAGGTAATTAATCGTACTTGTTTTGGTTCAATTTAATCTAATTTTTACGTATTATATTAATTAATCCTTTTTGGGTAAGGAAGTTTTAGTCCATATGATCTGCTTCGGTAGTCCTTTTTTTTTAATTCTTAAATGCACTATGCGCAAAACCCAAGAGGTAGCCGTTATTCGCCCTACGCACTCGACTGTAGTACTCACTAAAACAGTGTGCATGGTTCGTTCACTCGCGTACCTAGTATAGGGGCTCTTTAATTCAATGTCAGTGATGATCACCAGTATCTTAACTAAATTTTACAAAATATTCTTTCAGTAGCATAATTGGTTACCTTCGGTTCTCTTTATAACAGCATTAGGTCACGCGTCCCACAATTGAATACTAAATACAAAATATTTGCTAGGTTGACTTCCACTCTGCCTAAGCACTTTTCATATCTTGAAGAAATCACTAATGGTTTCCTTCAACTCACAGTATATATATATATATGTATATATATATATATATATATATATATATATATATATATATATATATAGTGGCCCACTTAAGCGGGATTGTATTGTCTTATATAAAAGTTGTCCACTGTCATAAACTACACGTTTTAAAATTATTTTTAGAAATGGCGCACTTCCAGTTATAACGGAAACTCATGCCTACTTCGTTATTTTATTACATTTTTGAATTCCTTGTTGAATTTAAAGGTCACTTTAATAACCATACTATGGGTCTACGTAGCATTGTTTCTGAGTTATTTGACATTTTGTAGAAAAAATGACGTTTGCAGTGCCTCCGAAAACTTTCAATATCTCGAAGACGGATACCGGTAGAGAGATATGGCTTTCGTTTTTTACTTCCGAAAAAGGTACCGCATCATTCTCATTCATTGCCAACGTCTTGCTTTTAGAATTCAATAATTTCTATCGCCCCGGAAATAATTTTTTTCAAACATGGATACCTTGATTTTTTTAAATAGAACCACCCATATTTTTTTAGATCAGCGGATAGGAAATTAAATTTCCTTTCCATTGATGTAACATTATTGATATTTTGGAGTGATAGTTTTCGAGATATTCACATTTTTATCTAATTTCAGTTTTTATTGCGCATTGCCGCGGTGCTTTGGAAAACGTTTGTCAATTGTTTTAGACAACTGATAAGAAACGTCAGTTTCTCGAGCTTCTGTTGTGCTTTGCTGTCTTGTGTATCAGTTTAAGTGTTTCTACAAGACATTTCCATTAAAATGTTGTTGTCCGACGCAGAGTTGATCGACATGACTTTCATTCTTGGAGAATGCCAAAGAAATGCGTTACTGGCGTCAAGAATTTATGCGGTACGGTATCCTGAACGAAGACTTCACCGAGAAACGGCCTTTCAAAAGTTGTTATTACGTTTTACAAACACCGGACGCGTGCAGTATCAGACGAGGGAACGTGTCAACAGGATAACCTGTATTTCTTGTGCATTCCTTTTGTATATCTTCTGTAATCGTTAAGTAATTGTCATTATGTATTTGTTGTGTATTTCTTGTGCATTTCTTCTCTATTTCTTGTGTAAGCCTTAAGTAATTGTTTTGTATTACTTGTGCAATCCTTATGTATTTATTGTTCATTCCTTATGTATTTCGTGTGTATTTCTTTTGAGTTTTGTGTTCTTAATTCTTGAGTATTTATTGTTTATTTCTTGTGCATTAAAAAAATCAAGTTATCCATGTTTGAAAAAAGTTATTTTCGGAGCGATAGAAATGATTGAATTCTAAAAGCAAGACGTTGCAAGACATTAAAAGGCAGTTTCTCGGGGAAGTCTTCGTTCAGGATACCGTACCGCATAAATTCTTGACGCCAGTAACGCATTTCTTTGGCATTCTCAAAGAATGAAAGTCATGTCGACCAACTCTGCGTCGGACAACCACATTTTAATGGAAATGTCTTGTAGAAACACTTAAACTGATACACAAGACAGCAATGCACAACAGAAGCTCGAGAAACTGACGTTTCTTATCAGTTGTTTAAAACAATTGACAAACGTTCTCCAAAGCACCGCGGGAATGCGCAATGAAAACTGAAATTAGATAAAAATGTGAATATCTCGAAAACTATCACTCCAAAATATTGATAATGTTACATCAATGGAAAGGAAATTTAATTTCTTATCCGCTGATGTAAAAAAATATGGATGGTTCCATTTAAAAAAATCAAGTCATCCATGTTTGAAAAAAATTATTTTCGGAGCGATAGAAATTATTGAATTCTAAAAGCAAGATTTTTGGCAATGACTGAGAATGATGCGGTACCCTTTTGGGAAGTAAAAAACGAAAGCCACATCTCTCTACCGGTATCCTTCTTCGAGATATTAAAAGTTTTCGGAGGCACTGCAAACGTCATTTTTTTCTACAAAATGTCAAATAACTTAGAAGCAATGCGACGTAGACCCATAGTATGGTTATTAAAGTGACCTTTAAATTCAACCAGGAATTCAAAAATGTAATAATATATAAGTTGTTCAATTTAAAATAACGAAGTTGGCATGAGTTTCCGGTATAACCGGAAGTCCACCATTTCAGAAAATAATTTTAAAGCATGTAGTTTATGACTGTGGGCAACTTTTATACAAGACATTTTCTCGTATTTGTAATAGTAAGGGATTTATGTTGCAATCCCGCTTAAGTGGGCCACCCTATATATATATATATATATATATATATATATATATATATATATATATATATATATATATATAATTATTTATTTGTGAACGTCTATACGATTTAGCCCCTTATGGGTTAATTCAGTCGCTGCACTTGTTCTGCTAAACTATCATTTTCACAAATAAACTCCTGCACTACCCATTCTAATTGATATCACGCGTGCACGGCCCGTACTCAGAGTAAAACCTCTAGCCAACCGCTAACTACTTACCCCTTAAATATACCTCGCTTAAATACCTTCTGCCCGCCATATTGCCAATACGTCACAATAAATTCGCGCTAACATCAAAATTCACCCATCACAACTGAGTATTTCGTGCGTTTCTTTGCCGCGTGGAAGGTTCCAACGTGGAAGAAGACGCTAGTGATGCGAAATAAACGTAGCCCTCTTGAATTGCTTTGTAAATTCACTAAAAAGTTTCCGAAGAAATCATCTATTGCAATTACATTCACACTGTAGATTAACCAGATTATCCCTTAACTTTCTATGCAAATCTCACATGTGGGCGAATCGTGTTTCCGCACATTTTAGCGAACTCCCTCACATTCTATCACTTCATTCTTGAACATGCATTCATTCCTATTGCACAATATTACAAAATTTCTACAAACAAAAATATGCATCCATATTCCCTACTACACGTTAATAATGTATCATAACACACTCACTCATACGTCTACAAACATTTCTTTAGTTCAAATTCCTCCATACACAATAGCAAGAATACCAGTAGTTTTACCAGTGCCATATCAATAAAAATTTACTCAATACATTATTTCTCAACCAAATTTAACGCTTTCAACACGAAAATATTTCTACAGCATTCAAATATTCCTTCACACGATAACCAATGCCTCACTAAATTCCAGTGACGTATCAATTACACTAACTTACATTACGCGTACACACAAAAAGTTCTTTTCATGCAAACTCACTTCAGCCACATTCAAAACACGTCACATACGTTATCAAAATACTATACATACACGGTGCATCAAAATAACCTTACAAGAAGCGCATGTGGTAAAACGAGAAGGGACAAGATAAAGAATGGATGCATAATGGCGTAGTGTGGCGTTGAAAATACGATGATGGATAGATATAAAAGTAGTACATTACGTTGATTTGGTCAGTTGGAGAGAATGCACAACGCAAGATTGACGAAGGAAAGATATGTGGGTGAGGTTAGAGGTATGGTTGTGCCTGGTAGACCGCGTAAAATTTGGCTGAATGTAGTAGAATGAGTGATAAAGGAAAGAAAAGTAAGGAGTTTTAAAAATAAAAGGGAATGTCAGGGACAATGTATGAACCTTGCGGAAGCTAGGGAGGTATGGGGAGATAGGTGATCATGGAGAAAGTTAGTACATACCCGACCAAAACAAAAGAATGAACTGGAATTCAATTTAATAGATGGTTGTTGTTTTCTTTAATTTGTTGTACAAGATTACAGACAAATAAAGACGATATAATAACAATAATAATTTGTAATGTTTTATTAATTATCTTACAATTTTAGGTTACTATGTTATTATTCGTCTTTTCATATTGTTAAACGCATTTTATAACTGGTCTTGAGTAATGTTTTGAATCGTAGCTGTAATTGCATTTTTAAATCATCTATAGTATGCAGAGCTGCAGTATGAGCAGTTTAATGATCATGCTGATAATACCCTCGTGCTATTTCACCATCGTGAAGTTGATTTATTATTGTATTTAAAAATAATTTGTAACGTTCAGCTGTAACAGTTTCATTTAAAAATACTGGACCAACTATACGCCTTTTCGACATGGCTACATAAACACCAATTTCTATAGGATGCAATGGAGCTTGCGCAAATTCACCATGCGCCTCATCAGAGCAAACCCTATAATTTTGTGAATTTATGTAACCCGCTAGATAAAACCATGCCTTATCACTAAAAAATGATATGTCTAGCGTTTCGTCATTCCTCGAATTGTTATTAAACCACTGGCATTAGGTTACGCGTGTCTCGCAATCAGGAGGAAGTAATTCCTGCGTAACAGTTACTTTATATGGACGATAATGTAACTTATGTTTAAGTGCTTTTTCGACACGTTCCATAACTTAAGCCTAAAATGCATAAAATAGTTATTGTCCTAGTAAAAATAATAATTAAAGGTTTGTACCTATTTGTTGTGATAATTGCCGTAAAAATTTTTTAGCACTACGATCTATGCCCACACGTATATTATCCACAACATTTTCAGTTAAAACAGATCTACGTCCAGATGATATACCCTTGTCAACACTTCCTACAGTTTGAAAATGTTAAATAAGTCTGCGAATATGTCGTAATCAAATTCATTATTAGGGAAATGATTCATTACTTCCTCTATACACAAAGCAACCATTTTCATTCTGCTGCCCGTTTCGAAAATAATATTCCAAAATAAATTGGTTTCTTGCAGAGAATAAGCCATTGCTTAATCTAAATAGTTTACATTTAGGTTAAAGGTTTATTTTTTGTTTATGCCGTACCTAACTGTTTGAAACGTTTTTGTAAAGAATGAGTCTTAAAAAAGACTATTTAAACAATAGTAATAAAGAAAATATTACAAAACATAAAAAATAGCCCTTAATTCCCTAACGTATTAAACTAAAAATGTCAAATATGTAATATTAAGCAGCTAATTTCATGGTATGGACTAAAGTTTTGATATCTCCAGTTGAAAATAATATAGTCTAGATATCTATTTATGCTCTCCCCGTATTATAAGTGAGAGAAATGCATCTTCATACACGAGTGAGCAGCTTAACCAATGAGCATGCGTTAGAACACGAGTTTCATCATGGCATTTTGCTCACATTTTATCTTACAGGTGCATCGAAAAAACTATTTTCACTCACACAAATACCTAACATTCGCCTATAAAAACAGTATCGTCGCATGTACCATTTTCGTAGCTATCAACGGATATTATACTTATGAAATAAACAATTAATTATTTCTTTCACACTTATCATTGATTTGCACGAAATTAATAAAAATGAATTTTAATTGCAACTGGCAGCTATCAAACTTACTCCCTCGTGAAAATAATATTTGATTTCTATCCCGAAAACAATGGTGCTATTAATGCTATTAATGAGTTTGTGTGATGTAGCTAATAGACAATTATTACCTTTTACTGTATGTATTTTTCAGGAGAAGAATATTGCCATTAAAGGTATGAAAGCTACAAGAGTAGATTTTGTATATAACTTGTCTGCCTATGTAACAAATGGCTTAGTGCTTTACTACATTTTATTTTTCTACTTAAAGAAACAATCTTAATTAGGCAATGCAAAATTACCAATATTACCAATTCTTAAATATCCATAATGTTTTTTCACTTGCACGTTACTTTTACTTTGATCAAATGAAATCTGTTCTGATACACAAATCATTTACATGGAATTGTATACTACATAATAAGGGTGGTAAGTAGCCTATACGAACTAGTGACATAATGGAAACAAGTGCGTAATAGCCATTACCACCCGATTTGTGGCGTATTATGCCCTTTCTACTCTTATAGACTATAAAAGGAGTGACCTATGAATAATACGGAACTACCACTTAGTGAGGAATTAATTATCTTTGAACATTTTGTACACGTACCTAATTTTTTAACGAACGATCCAATAAAAAACAAATTTCTGTGCAATCGTGTTACAGGATTTTATGGTTCATTTCAATTCCCACATTAAAAGTTGAAGCTAAAATTCGAAATAAAAAAATTAGAACTAGTGACGCCACTGATTTTGTTTAGTTACCAGCAAGTCTACGGTAATGTGCTATAACAAATGGCATAGATACATATGTGTAAATTGCATTGGCAGCTGAGCCTTTATTAAACAAGGAATTATCCACGATTCTCTGCTACGTTTTGTAGCCCACATGTGTTGTAAAAGTAACCAGATCACTAACTGCTTCGATTAGAATAGTGACAGAAGAGGTATCGCAAGTTAAAATAACCTAAATGAAATGAATATTTTGTTACATTACAATTAAAAAGTGTTAAATATGCCTTCAGTAATGTGAATGTAGTATAAACCTCATTTATGAAATTATTAATATATTTTCAGTTAGTTTTATTTTAATTAGTAAAACAAAAAGTTGCAGACACAATATAGTGAATAACATCATAAATAATTAACGCATCCAAGTATATAGATGTGCTTATTTTCTTATTTCTATCTTTTCAAAACAACTAAATTCATAAGCTAAATCAACGTATTGTAACATATTGCTAAACTAAATCATAACCAAAGCTATTTTTTTTAACTAAATGACCCACTAAATCAACTGTAACAAAAATATGTATCTTTTTTATAATAAAATTTGTTTCAAGTAAAATTTACATAGTTTAAGACAAGTCTTACTCGATACTTCATAAGTTTCGATTTTCTATTATAATACACAATTGGCAAATTGTACTGGCAGGCATTAGATCACTATCACTATCAATCCACTAGATGTAGAAGTATGCCATCTAATCGCAGGCATCACGGTTAACTGGTATTTCAATGAACTCATTTTCCTAAAAGAATCACAATTTAATGCATGCTTACATATTCTTACATGATGTTTAAAATAATTTAATAAAATAAAATAAGTTGAATAATCTGACTCTATTGACTATTTCGGCAAAATATTTACATACATTGACTGCTTTAGTGAATCAACACCAACAAAGAAAGAATTCCAGTAGCTTAGATTTAATGTAGGTACGTACCAAATCTTATTATCTAAACATACACAAAAAATAGTTATGGAAGTTAGTTCTCCGTTTGGCGTAATTAAAATTTTCAGTACTAGCACTGACGCCCTTACAGGTCAATCAATCAATGGTCCACTACGCAACAATATCTAAAATTATCCTTACTTATACATTCCTTAGTCCTCGATAAGGGGCTAAACTTTAATTAATCCTTGGGTTAGTGCACATACATTCGCACACTCTTGGTCTTTTGCTTTTCCGGTTCAACTTAAATGTTTCTCTTTCATTCACATTTTAAAACGCTTGTATTACATGGGAAATTTGTTTATTTATGGCCTTCGTCATATGTAAAATTTGAACTCACTTTGTGTCTGAATTCTTAATTGTCTATAAACTTATTTGGCCTAAAGTTGTTAACAAACTCACATTTATTTACATTAGTATTATTAATATTGAATTCTTTGACTTCAATCTGTACTTAACTTACAAATCTATTTAAACTGTTAAACGTTTTAATATCGTGTACCTAACAATGGGTTCTAGCAAGAAACAACTAAATACTTTAACTACAAAACTGACTTTTTATAACATAAATTAGCACGGATCGTAGTTTCAAAGAAATAAACACAAGTGCGCAACAGGTTTGCAGTCAAAATTCTTTTATGCTACCATTCTTCTTTTATAAATGCTTACGCCCATCCTATCAACGTCATCAAAAATCTACCCACTAAATTGGAATCAACCACCCTCTAACGGTGTAAGTGTCACGTGCCTTTGCCCAACTAAAAGTATGATATTGTAAACTTCTAACTCATTATGCAAGTAAATATTTGGTGTGGAACACGAACCTATAAAATGGAAATTAGAAGAAATGGAATAGTTTTAATAACATTTTTTTAGGACAATTATGCAACCTCTTTTCTAGAAAGTTTATTACGAAAATCGGCAACATTGTAAAGACAATAATCTATTTCAAACAGACGTTTATAAATTCATAGATGTTAATAGATGCGAACTTAAAAACTTAAGACATGAAATAATTATAATTATAATTTTTTTAGGATAACTATGCAACCTATTTTTTATACGTTCATACGAAGACAGGCAGCATTGTAGAAACAATAATCTATGTCAGAACCACGTTTAAAATTACATGTCCGATAAAGAGTAATAGACATAAATACATGTTAACTTAAAAAAAAATTCCAAATCCGCCCACTTCTATAAGATATCAACAATACAGTTTCATTTTCATTCATATTTAATTAATTTTTAGACATACCTTGCGTATGTTAAGAAAGGTTATAAACAAAGTTTGTGTAAAACCAAATTTTCTTTAAAAAATATGTCTACACGTTTTCTTATAAAATTAATCGCTATTCAGATATTGAAAAAATTTTAACTGACACCTTAGGAATTATGGTGCTATGTTTGACTTTCAGAACGATTCTTCAATTTTCTACTAGTACACTCCGACTTTCTGACCCTTGTGCTAGGTTGTTCAATTTTTGGGTCAGCTTCCTTTTCATTTCCGTGTTTTTCAACATTTACCTATTAGGTTGTCGCCTTCTAACTATTATTGGAGTTTTCTTGAATTTGGTGTTAATTTTTGCCTCTAAAGGGATGTGCTCCGAACCCATGTCCGCTCCTGGGTACGTCTTTACGGCCGTGACGCTGTTTCGATATCTCTTGTTCACCAAGAAATTATCTAATTGGTTGCGGTGGATAACAACATTTGCGCCAGCAAGGGTTATCGATGTATAGAGCCTACGTTCCGGCAGTTTGAAGAATGTTTGTTATGATCAGTTGATGTTCAATGCAAAACTTCATCATTCGATCACCTCGTTCATTTTATTTGCCTAGACCGTGCTGTCCTTTTAAATTTTCATAACTACCTTGACCATTTCCACTCCACCTCATCTCACTTATACCCATGATTTGGATGTCCAATTTTTCGCAACTTGCCTACCTGGAATAATATTCTAACATTCCAAGTGTAAATTTTTATTGTTTTAGTTTCTGTCGTTCTTTTTCCTTGACTTGAAATCTTTTAATTATTTCCGCCTCTGTTATAATATTTTTTTGCAAGGATTTCGCAGGCTTATGACCGAGAAGGCGTTGGAGTCTAATGATTGCCTTCCTCTGCCGGATCTGGGTGTCCGAGTACTATGATCAGTAAAATTACTCATGTGTCTCACAGTCATGTTGATTGTACGAGGGACGCTCTTTGAGCCTTTAATGTAGTGGTTTCCCGTTGCTTTCTACATCCCCATGCCGTTGACCATTTTGTTGGTTCCTCCGCCTTTAGAAACGTTTTCTCTTTCCAAGGACAAGAAAATGTCCTTGTCATTACCGGCTCCACCACTCAAAGCTGTTGGCCAGTAAGGGGGGTTTGTACCGACAAATCTTTCGGTCGACAGAGGCTCGTTTGTTATATAGCAAGGAGCACAACGTGCAGGTGAGGTTGTCATTTCGGCTACCATGTCATTTACTGTCTCCCTTGATGGACGCATAATCAGCAACAACGCAGAAATTCCTTGCATACCAAGATTGTGTAATCTAACTATCTGATCTGATTACTCTCTGTGTCCAATTTTATGGTTTCTGTCTTTTCACAAACGGTTAATAATCTGGAATACACATATTATAGATAAATTTGCAGAAATTTATTGTATTTCCAATTCCAATTTAACCTAGATTGAGTGTTGATTACGTGATTTTTACTTGTCATAAAATCAAAAGTTAGAGTACCAGTGCTCGTATCATACACCTACACTAAGACATACATAACTGTCTATTATAGTTTTTCTACCACATTCAATGTTTGTTGGGTTTCACAAAAAAAAGTGGTTCAATAAGTTTTCTGCATTGCATAACTGAAGACAAGAAATAGATATTAAACTTAATGGTCTGTTAAAAAATAGAAAAGCTAGGGAATGCACTTTTAGTTTATACCCTATGCGCTACACTAAACCATTCTACACAAACTATAAATTGCACAGAACTGACTATTACTATCAGATACACTGAATTTTAAGATGTGTAAATTACTTTAACAATGAAATTGCAGAGCATTAAGATCAATAATCACTTATCCTAAAACTCTATAACAACCATCATTGTTATGTAGACGGTCTAAAGATACTTTTATGTAAAGAATGGGAGCAGATCATTCTGTATTTGTCGACAAAAATTCGTAGCTTTAACCGAAAATCAATCCGGAAATGTGTAGGGTTACAAGTGTGAAACATTCCTAAGAGAATGATTGCAAAGAGACAAAGTACTAGAAAAAGATTTGAGGACAAGAAGGCGTTGACCTATAATACTATCGAAGTAGAAATTCTAATTTAAAATGCATTGCGAGAGATTGTGTAACATGAAAAACTCGAAGAATTATGTGAATAATGTCTACAATTAAAGAATATTGATTTTAAGTACTGCCCTCAATAACAAAACAAAAATAATACACGGAAATTATAGAGGTACCTGGAGCGTTGGTAGATTTAAATTAGCACAAGGTGTAGATGTTTTCTATTATAAAACTTTTTTCTGTTATTACACTTGTGTTTTACGTGCTGTTGTACAATGCTCATAGTGTATGGTGTCCATCTGTCCATATCGAGTATTAAATTTCTAATGGCTGAAAATCTGTGTTTCTCGCACTTGATATAGAACAAGAATTGATCACAGGTGTAGTACATGCATTTCGAGCTATAATAATGCTTCCATCAAGCTCAATTTGCATTGTGCTTTATGTATTTGCAGTTCACTGACTGTATTGCTTGATGCTCTTTATTAATGTATTATAGGCCACGATACGCTAGCATTATCTATGTCAGCAAAAAAAAACAGTTTTATTTATTTAATTTTTAAACAGAATTGAAATAAATGTACTTAGCTTTAGGGTATTAAATCGTGTATTTTTTAAATTTATATTCTTTAACTGTACTTCGTGGAATTCTGTACTTAATTATTGAATATCGTGTATTTTCGATTTATCTTTTATATAAGTTCAAACATTTCCTTAACAATTACAGTTATCGTCCTCAGTAAATGGTAATGGATTTCAAAATAAATTTATGAAATATTATATTTGCGTTTCCATGTTTCAAAAATTTATTTTATAACTCAATTAATTCTTAAAGCTATTACCATCTACTACGCACGATAAGTGTAATTATTGATTGATTTTATATAAAATACATGATTTAATATCCAACAGATAAGCATTTTAATTATGTGTTATAACCATGAAATTAAAATGATTTAGAAATTAATTTTACTATTGTACGTTCTGAGGGAAGGTTACTAAAGGATAAGTACTAATTACTTAAAAATAGAAGAATTCTGTTGCGTACGCAATATCTATTCTCTAGCCCTTCTGCTTTACTATTACAAATTGTTTTTCCATGCTAGCAAGCTGCGTCTACAATTATTAGTTTATACCTGTTTCGTAATTTAATTTACACATTCGTACTTCAAGAAAAAGGGTTCAACTCAACTTTTGTCTTCTTTTTCTTTATCCTAAGTCCCTTATATTTACGTAACTTCTTATTCTTACTCTGCTTATACTTTAAATTTTTACACACCATTCTTGACACTAGTTGGTTATCAATATATATATATATATATATATATATATATATATATATATATATATATATATATATATATATAACACACACACTAAAGTCCGTTACAGACTATCAAACCATCCATCCAATCGCCATTTTTTTAATAAGTTATTGAGTACACTCCCGCGAAGGTTTTTAGCATAACATTTTTTTAAATATCGGCCCCCAAGTGCCCTCATAATCTTTCGACACAGCAATGTGAACCGGGTACGACTAGGTTTCATTAGTATAGTAGAACAGGCAGGGTATCCGCTATGTATTATATTTGATCAAAATAATAAAAATAAATAAATTTAGCTTAGTGCTGACTTTTAATGGAGTTTCAAAGTGAGTTAATCCACGGGTATTGGATTCGTCACGGGTAACGCCGTGCAGGGTCGGCTAGTTTTAATAATATTTGAAGTTAATCCTCAATATGGTTCGTTTAAATAGTTTCCAATTTATTGCTACTCTCTTTCTTTACAATTTATCACTAAATTGCACTTAATTTTACTCTAGTCAGTAGTAACATATTTTCCTTACAATTTTTCATTCGGTTAAATTGTTAAGTCGTCCCATTCAGCCTGTAATGTAATTTCACATTTTTATAACTGTTTTGGATAGTGTTGAAAATTATGTAAATCATCTGTAGGTCCCAAAATATAGTGTGACATACGCACTCATTCAAGCACACAATTTTTTGACCGATTATAATAACTTTCCTTTAGGCGGGAGGTTAAAATGAATTTCTATACATACATATATTTACATACACACTTACCGTATCCATCAAAGGGTGCCCACGAGAGAGGTGTGTGAAAATAACCGAGTCTTTTTTAAATAATATGATTTAAACGTGTGTGTAATTATGCTAATTATGCACCATTTTGCATCGTTGAAATTAAATATTGCACCCCAATAGGAAACAAATTATAGCAAAAATTCTATGAACACGGATAACTTTAAGGAACCGCAACCTGTTGGATAAGGATTGTTTAGTCTTCCTACCGCTCGGTGGTGTAGTTAATCCGGTATTCTGCCGAACCTGCAGTCAGTGAGATAGCGGATTGGCTACATTACCGACCGCGTGTTTAGAGGTTATGTTTATGTTCTTACTTGTTTATGTTTTCTTTAGTGTGGTATAAAATGTTCAAGAATTGAATGAAAAATTGAAAACATTCCAAACTGAGAATTATGTGCAGTTATATTTGAGAGACTGTAAGACTTTAAAAGCTGCTCAAAGAAGCAAACCCCAACGAATCAGAGCTTCCAAAGAGGGTTTAAGATACTATTCTTTGTTGTATTCCTGTGTAAAAGGAGGGAGAAAATTCACAACTTGAAATACTGGGAAAAGAAAATCCAGTATAGAGTCCTATTTACATTGTGTTTATTTAAAAATAGTTTCTTGTAGAACATTAAAAGAAGAATGTAAATTCCATTTTCGTTATCGGAATGTGGACAATATCTTCTCACTGCAGAGGTTCACGCACGGCACTCATCAAATAACAGACCTTTTTAAATGTTTACCAAAACAACCCATGCTCCAAAATGAAGGGGTCGAAGAGGCCAAAAGGCTAGTAGAATTAAAGTGCAATAAGAAACATTTGAAAGAATATCTCACCAGAAAAAAGGGAAAACTGCTTGAAGAGTGTCAGAAAAAAAGACTTAACAAAAATTCTTGAAATGTTGTAACGAGAAAATGGTACAACTGTTGAAGTCGTTCCAGATGAAAACGATGAATTGATAGGGTTGTATGTTGCAGATATAAATATGAAGAGATGTTTCAAGTACTATCCTGAATTTCTTCTTTGTAATGCTACGTACAAATTAAATAATCTCAGAATGCTACTTTATTTACTTATAATTATCGACGAAGATGACCATTGTGAAATTGTGGTCACCCTCTTGATGGCTTCTGAAACTGCTGAGACCATTAGTAAAATTCTTAAAGCGCCGAATTTGAATTGGAATGGTACTCGTACAATTATGATCGATAAAGACATGACGGAAAACAAGGTATTCGTGGAGCAATTCTCCAATGCGAAGCTGCTTTGCTCTGAAGGCTTTTAGAACAAATGTTGACATTGATTCAATTCGATGGCATTAACGCGTCTTACGAGGAATTTTTCACCTTGATTAAAGTGCCCCGAAGCGAACAGGATCACGTGGTTCGCATGGTCCTATGCAAAGTTCCTGCAACCAAGTTTGGGACAAATTCAGTCGAGGAAATGTATTTGAAGTTCGTCACACCATACAAGTTTTATTTTATTGAAATACAACTTGTGCTAGCCCGAAAAGTTGAGATCTTGATTTCAACGACCATGCGCAGGAATATAGCGTGCTATCAAAGGTATATAGAGAGCTATTTGTAACGCAAGAAGACTGTCGGGGTGCATTACATAAGCATATTTTTGCAGTGTGGAAAAAATAGATCTGCCATTATTTTGCGAAGACTTGATAGATAGAAGATTCCAGAGATCTTATTATATTCATAGCCACATACATGTAAACCTACATGACGAAACTAGCAACTCAGAAGGTCACTAGTTCCAATTTTCAATAATTGAAAGGCATGTCAATGATTCTACGCAACAGCAAAAATACAGAGCAGCTATGAACGCCTGTCACAAGCTAGCTGCCGCTCTTTCTGAATGTGATTAAGAAAATTTTCACCATTACATGACAGCCATAAACGATCTTTTTGAAATGAGTGATCAACAAAAGACCCATTGATCGTAGAAGTTATAGAAAGTTTGAAAAGGCCAGATGGTATGTTTTTCGAAATGTAAAACCGATGTAATATACTAACGATGTTTTTTATTTCTAGAAACATCAAACGTTTTAGATACAGAGGTTGTTGTTGCAGAAGAATCAGGTACTTTGGATTCTAAAGAAATTGGCGAGGCTAATGAGGAATCTACCCGACAAGAAATTAATTTAGAAGAAGGTGGAATTGAACTTGCTGCCGTGAAATACTCTAATGAGTGTGTAGTTGTGAGTCCGTTGAGTGCAATCTCGAACTGTCAAAAGTGAAATTGCCTCCAAAAATGAAAAGGAGTGGTCGTCCATAGGGAATAACTTACGATCAATAACGATTAATTTTGTTTACCGAGTTTTTAAAAGGTTAAATACATTCCCATTTTTTGTTTTTGGTCATGATCAAGTAAAAAAATGAAAATAAATCTGCGTAACCTAGGTTACCGTAAATTTAATTTCCATTTTTCTTACTCTTGATAATGCGCAATATTGGAATGCTTTGCGGTCTTTAGCTTCCTGTGATGACTGACACTACATGTTCGGTAGACTATCGTACTGCCCATGCTGCTGTCCACTATTCTGTAGAATAGCGAAAAGGCTATACTATCGACCGGTCGGCAGACTAAACACTACCTTTGCATAAACAATTCGGTTCTTATTCAGTAATTAGGCGGCATTTTTCACCGTTGAAATAAAATTTTGCGCTCTTACAGGAGATGTTATTGTAGAATTACGCGGACACAGCTATTGCATAAATAATTTTTTATACAGCAATTGGACCCTAATGATCTGCCTCTTTGCGACGCTAAAATAAAGTTTTGCTCCTCCACAAGAAATGAGTTATTCAAAGAATTACGTCGGAAAGGCTACTTCATCACCTCATTGATAAATTAATCTATTCTTACACAATAATTAGGCGTCTATTAAGTGCTATTTTGCGTTCTTAAAATATAATGCTGTACCCCCATAGCAGAGAAGTAATTGGAAAAGTTATACTTCTTTATATCAAAAATAATATTTCCTTGCACCATAATTAGGAACCCGCTATGCCGTTAAAAGTAAAATTTTGCACCACTATAAGAAAAAAGGTATAATTCAGAGCGATAGTCATACTTAAAGGAGAGAGAATACATGAGTTAGAATTGCTGGAATTGGTGGAAGGATTAGTAAGAATAATATAAAATCCAGTTCACTTTATATCAGAAAAAGTTTAGTGTAGCCATAATGCAAAAATATTGGTGAAATATAATCAAATATAAATATACCTGTAAGGGAAGCAGAGGAGTTTTAATAATAATACACTAAAAATAAAATATATACACATATAAACAGGTAACCAATTGCAAATTTGAATAGATCGATTGGATGTAATTTTTACAATAACTTGTTGTTATAGAGGCGCAACGTAATTTTTTAGGGAAGCAGAGCGCTTAATTATCGTGTAAGAAAGTATTAACTTATTCATGAGTTCAAGGTTCAGCCTTGTCGATGTAATCTTTGCAATCATGTAATAACTCATTCCCTAAAAAGCGCAAAATTTTATTTCAACGGCGTATAATTGACGACTAATTACTGCATAAGAGAGAAGCAGAAGGTAACGTGTGTGCAAATTTAAACGTGTATATGTAATTTTTACAATAACTAGATTCCTGTAGGGGCGGAAAAGCAAATTTTAACGTCACAAAGGATGCATAGTGGGTGTCCAATTACTGCATAAGGAAAAACTGATTTTAATCAGAAATTCGTGGTTGTGAAGTTAGCCATCTCGATGTAATGTTTACAATGACTTCTTTCCTATAGAGAAGCAAAACTGAACTTTAGCGGTTCAAACACCGCATTATAGCCGCCTAATTACTGCACAAAAAATTATACATTCCGAAGTTCGTTGTTGCGAAGCTAACCATACCCAAGTAATTTTTAAAATAAAAGACACGATATGTACCTAATTATGGCGTAAGAAAATATTAAGTTGCTCATAAGACTATGAAGTTAGTCTTGTCAATATAATTTTTGCAATATCTTATTTTCTATGGGGGTGTACGATTTTAATGTAGCGCAATTGGCGCCCAATTACTGCATAAGAATTGACTTATGCAACAGTTCACGGGTGGAAGTTAGCCGTGTTAATATAATTTGTACAATAACTTGTTATAAGGCGCAAAATTTTATTTTAATAACGTAAAATGGCAGAAGTTTACACTTGAGAAGCTCTTTCCGCGTCGTTCATAACTTGCTTCCTATAAGAGCGCCATAACGATTTAAACAGCGTCTACTTATCGCGCAAGAATAAATTAAGTTATGACGTCAGTCTTATTTTAGCGGCACAAAGAAGCTCACAATTGGCGCCTAACTATTGCATAAATTGATTTATGCAGAAATTCACGGCAGTGAAGTTAGCTGTGACAGTGTAATTTCACAGTAACCTTTTTCCTATAAGGGCGCAAAATTTTATTTCAACGGCCTAATTGGCGCTTAACTACTAAATATATATACTAATGATTATTCCCTATTGGAGCATAAAAATTTTATTTTCAGCGGTATTTGACGTTTATTGGAGCAGGAATAAATTCAAATGAGTATCGGCATGCAATACATTTTAGAGACAGCAAATATTTAATGTAATAAAATGATGGACTGCCCTAAACAAATTAGGTACAGGAATTCTGCTGTTTAAAATGTACCGCAGTTGGGCATATATCTCATGTATGTGATAATCAAATGTACATTGCTCAAGGTACACGATCATAAGAAACGAATGCTAATGAATTGGTAAATGTTGCTTCTCTACAAGTTCAATTTGTTGGATTAAAGGTTCGCCAACACAATCGTCTATATCTGAAGAAAACACACTGTTAAAAACCACCCTCAAGGATAAACTGCTTACATGACCAGCTTTACCAAGTTTGAGCCATCTAAGTGATGGCAAAAATTGTTATTGGTACGGGAATATCTAGCGATGAGCTAACTTCTGCCCTTAAACAGGAAAGTGTACAGGGTGGTTTTTTTTCGTTAATATTATAGGGTATAAGCTAAATGGTAAGAGATACAAAAAAACTAAGATACTTGTCCCGTTCTCTTTTTTAGTGTTTAGTTTAATGGCGCAATCGGATCTACGCTAACTAAATTGGTTTCGAAGATACAGAGTGATTCTCAAAATCTGCCGGTTTTTATTATCTCTTATGACTCGGTTATTTATGGAGATAAAAAAAAGCTTTGGATACGAAAGTTTTATGACTTTTTACGTTGAATCCAGTGGCGTTCTTAAAAAATATATAGATGTTTGATTTTTCGAGATATTATCAAAAGTAGCATTTTCTTAAATGGGACACCCTGTATCTGATAATCTCAAAAAATTGCATTTTTTTTTTGAGATTGCAACAATATATAACACTTAATATTTTCATTGTCCTAAATAGCTAAAATACTAAAAAAAGTATTTTTTTTAGTTGGCCATGGATTTAATCAATTCTTTATAATAGGCATAATAAGATTGCAGATAATAACAATAATAAAACATTAATAAACTAAAACAACAACTACAAAAAACAAGAAAAGATTTATAACAACTCAACAGTAATTATTTCAAATACTTATATATAACAATTAGCATAGGTGGTTAATCACAAAAGGTGCTCAAATTGTCTTCCATTCTGCTCGATGCATTTTTTGGCTCTGCTTGTAACTGAACGAGTGGCGTTATAGATTTGAATATTTGGCACTCTTCCACAGCAATTAATAAAATTTGCTCTGAGTTCTTCTACAGTATTACTTCGGGTTTTATAGACTTCATTTTTGATAGATCCCCAAAAATAAAAGTCGAGTGGCGTCAGGTCGGGGGAACGCGGAGGCCATCTGTTTGGTCCATATGTACTAAGCCAATTTTCGCCAAAATTGACATTTAGTAAGTCCCTTACCATGTGGCTATTATGTTGGAGCACCGTCTTGTTGTGAATAAAAATTATTTCTTGCAGCTAATGGCATGTTATCCAACTCCATTATTACACATTCTTCCAAAATTTAGATGTATCCTTGAGCATTCAAATTTTCATTAAAAATTCTGTAGTTAAGGACTCTGTTTTGATATAGCGCCACCCATACATGGAACCCAAACCGTCCTTGTTGTATCCTGGCGACCGTCTGATGAGGATTTATGTTTGACCAATATCGATTATTATGTCGATTAAAAATTGCTTCGCTAGATATAAAAGCCTCATCGGTCCATATTATATTTTGAAAAAAAATTGGGATTCCGATTAATCTGCTGCGAATACCAATGACAAAATGTTAAACGCCGCTCTTCATCTGCAGGATGAAAGTTATGAACCTTTCTTATTTTATATGGTTTATACTTATGCTTTCTTAACGTTTTTAAAACTTTAGATTTACTTGTGCCAATATCTTTCTCAATATTAAGGCTAGATATCGTCGGATCAGCAGCAACACAAGCTAATGTATTTATTTCATCTCTTTCTCTATTTGCCTTATTGTAAATCTTACCTCTTGGTTTTCCAAATGATCCATACTCACTTAAATTGTGATATAATCTTTCAAATATTTGTTGTTGTGGCTGTCGTCGTTCCGGATAACGCTCAAAACATAAGTCTAGAGCTGCGTCTTTATTTTTATTACTCTCAATGTAGCACTCAAGCATATTTAATTTTTCATAATTTTGAAAATTATTCATTTTGATCACCTCTTTTAAAAAATATAATCGGAAACGAAATAAGAATACCAATACATAATTGTTATTGAATTTTATGACATGTAAACAAACAAAAACAATTGCATAAAACATTCAATTAATGGCTAACTAAAAAAAAATGTTTTTTTAGTATTGTAGCTATTTAGGACAATGCAAAATATTAAGTGTTAGGTATATATTGTTGCAATCTCAAGAAAAAATGCAATTTTTTGAGATTATCAGATACAGGGTGTCCTATTTAAGAAAATGCTACTTTTGATAATATCTCAAAAAATCAAACATCTATGTTTTTTAAGAACGCCACTGGATTCAACGTAAAAAGTCATAAAACTTTCGTATCAAAAGCTTTTTTTTATCTCCATAAATAACCGAGTCATGAGAGAATAAAAACCGGCAGATTTTGAGAATCACTCTGTATCTTCGAAACCAATTTAGTTAGCGTAGATCTGATTGCGCCATTAAACTAAACACTAAAAAAGAGAACGGGACACGTATCTTAGTTTTTTTGTATCTCTTACCGTTTAGCCTGTACCCTATAATATTAACGAAAAAAAACCACCCTGTACAGGTGCAGACGTATTTACGTCAGAATTTAAAAACAATTCTGAGATCAACCAAAATAACCGTAACTTAAAATCATAAATGACACTATAAGACAAGACCAAATGTCCGAACACGTAAGTAGTATAGCTACCGCACTTCTGATCCACTTTTGTCACTAGATTTGTCACCAGAAAAGTCACTAGATTTCTAGGTTGGTAACATTGCCTATTTCAAGGGGTGCTAAGTCAAGGCCACGTTGTTGGTAACCCTGTGAAGGTTGAAGGGGTAGTAACCCTGCTAAGTCAAGGTCACTCCTGTTGGTGAAATCGGAAGGGGGGGATTTAAAATTTTGGTCAAAGTAAACATAGAAGTTGCAAGGTAATCAAAAATAGTATTCAAGGTCGAAGACTTACGGTGGTGTCATATTACATTTCTTAGAAATATAAAAAGGTGAAAAGCTAAAAAATAGAAATTGCAAGGTAATCATAAATGTAAGAATATAATTTTCAAGGTCAAACTTTTTGGAGCTGATCATCATCATATTATATTTCTAGTCAAGGTCAAAAGTAGGTATTTAACAAGTTTAAGCATGTTGTAATATGTAGGACGCACATTTCTTATATAAATTGCAGCGAGCTGTATGTTGAGATCAGTCTGCAACTCGTAATTGTTAAATATGGAATTAACAGGGTTAAACCAAAGCACCTATTGCAAACCCTTTAAAAATGCGCGAGCTCGATATATCGAGAAAGTATAAAGTAACGAATATGGATATAATTAATACTAAGTATGGTGAACGTATAGTGATAGAAACGGGTGATTTTAAATGTGTATTGCCGGAACGCTTTTATGTGTATTTCAAAAAAGAAGAAACACGAATTGAAGAATTTAAAACACTCCTAAACACGAAGGATGTGTTTATAAGTAGTTTGGGTGCAGCTGGCAAAACAACAAACATAACACTTTCTTTTTAATAGTAGCACCCCCACCATATGTAAAATGAGAGAGAATTCAGTGGTGGTGATGATGATGACATTTATAAAGATATTGATGATGTTATAAATGCTAAGTATAATATTAATTCACATAACACTGTATGTTTAATGAAAATTTTGTATTATCGCCCTGCTTATCTAATGTATAGCATTTACTGAATAAAGAAATAACTATGATTTGTTTTTCTCAATTTAGGTATAAATACCCCCTTCTATCCATCCATGTAAACAATGCTAGTTAAGAAGCGAAAGAGTGTAGGTGGTGGTGGTTTGGTGAATGGTCTAATCAATAAACTTCCGTTTGAATTGCATTTACCTGGTTACCAGTATTGCGGTCCTGGAACAAAGTTTAAAAAACGACTCGCACGCGGTGACCTCGGTATTAATCAATTAGATGCTCAGTGCAAACTTCATGATATCAGTTACAGAGATTACCGAGATTTAGAAAGTAGACATAAAGCAGATAAAATTTTGCAAAAAAAAGCTTGGGAGCGCTTTAAATCATTAGACGCAACGCTAGGTGAACGAACTGCAGCTTTAGCAGTCAGTACCATCATGAAAGCAAAGAGAAAATTGGGAATGGGGTGTAAACGTCGATCTAATATGAAGAAGAAGAAATGCAATGCTGGAAATTTATTGCATTTACGAAAGACAATAGCTAACAAAATTAAACCTAACGGAAATTTCACAGACACAATAAAGTCAGCGCTTTCAACGGCAAAACGTGTGGTAAAAAATTTAGGCGGAAAGGAAAACATTAAAGTTCCTAGAGTAATTCCCCTACCTAAACAAGGAGGGTTTTTACCATTTCTTATTCCGTTATTCGCAGGATTATCAGCAATCGGTGCTTTAGCTGGTGGTGCATCAGGAATTGCTAAAGCAGTCAATGATGCTAAAAATGCTAAAAAATTGCAGGAAGAGACATCGCGCCATAATCGCATGATGGAATCGGTCGCTATAGGCTCCATGAATAAGAAAGGTGGTGCACTATATCTAAAACCAAACAAATCTGGTGGTGGTGCATTATACTTAAAACCGTTTCCAAAAAACTGAATAGATTACCCGAAAGACCGTTAACGGATACTGATTTAAAGAAATACACCAAAAACGTACCGTACTTTAGGGATATTTTTATGAGAGATAGCATGCCTAAATTGCCACGGAAAAATGAATCTGGAATTGTTAACTTAGATAGCCAAAGAGGACCAGGTACACATTGGGTTTGCTACAAAAAGCGTGGTAAGAAGGTATGGTATTACGATAGTTTCGGTAATATTCGACCACCAAACGAAGTGATTAACTACTTTCGGGGGTGTAAAATATATTATAATTACAACCAAGATCAAGAGTTTAATACAATTATTTGCGGACACCTATGCCTACAATTTTTATATAAATAATCAGCACAACATCAAATTTTCTCAGTTATGTCAATAATATTCAGTTTAGAAGGTGTTGGTAACACAGCTAGCTACAACTTCTATCCACCGATAGAGCTAGATTTGGGGAAGAAATACGTTATTGGATTGGTTGGATTTTACGGCTGCAACAGCATTAGAAACATTTATGCAGGCAACGATAGATTTTATTTTAGAACAAATCCATCTCATTTGCAAGTGATTAATATTCCACATGGTGCATATGAGTTAGATGAAATTAACGATTATCTAAAATCTAAAATACCCACAGAAAACTTTATCATTAGAGCAAACAACAATACACTTAAATGTGAGATAAACAGTTCATTTGAGATTGATTTTACTAAAGAAAATTGTATTGGGCGCATGCTAGGGTTTGAGTCTAAAATATTAGAACCAAATATTTTACATACATCTGCGTTAGACATCCAAATACTTAGACACACTAATCTACACGTAGAGTGCAACATTATAAAGGGATCTTATCGAAACGGGGAACCTGCTAAAGTATTATATGAGATTGATGTTTCAGTTTCTCCAGGTTATCGTCTAGATAAAACTCCAAGCAATACTCAATATTTAGAAGTAAACACCGACATTATTAGTAATATAACAATTAATTTGACTAATCAAAAGGGTGAATTAATAGACTTTGGTGAAAGTGAACCATTCACTGTACGCTTAGAACTAAAAGAACATGGGTCTGAGAATTAATCCAGGGCCAATTCCATCTTTCAAAAACTCATATAAAAGACATCATCCCTACAGTAAGTCATTAATTAGTCATCAACCTTCATTGCGGTTAACATCTGCAGAGAAATACTTTTTAACGTCAATTGGTTTAAAAGTTCTCAACCACAATGGCAGAATCGTTAAACGTCTTTCAAAACGTACATTTTGATGATACTATAATTAAATCAGATATTCACACTTATCTTCCATATGGATCTTCTAAATATGGACCTTCTGAAGAAATACGAATCTTAATTCAAAGTCAAGATCTAATTACGGCTACTTATGATAGTTTTCTGTACATGGAAGGTAAACTTGAGCTCAAAAAAGGAGATGAAAGAAAAGCATGCAGCTTAACCAACAATTTCCCGAACTTTCTTTTCGAAGAAATTCGTTATGAGTTAGGTGGTCAGAGAGTGGATGTTTGTAGAAATTCAGGAATAACATCTACGCTTAAGGGATATATTTCTTATACGACAAGCAAAAGCAAAGCACTAAGTCATTTAGGATGGTCACCAAAGAATTCGATGAGCAAAATGGAGAAAAATCTTTTACAGTATGCATACCATTGAACCACATATTTGGAATAATGGAGCATTATCGTCAGGTAATCGTGAATATGCGCCAAGAGTTGGTTTTAATTCGATCTAGAAGCGATACAAACTGTTACTATGGTGAAGTTGATGCCACAATAACCTTAAATAAAATTCAATGGAAAGTACCGCACTTAACACTTAGTGATGCTGCGAAACTTAACTTGTTTCAAGGAATCAATACAAATTCTATTATTACTGTTCCATTTCGACAATGGGAGTTGTATGAATTGCCTGCTTTAAAACAAGCAACCTCAGACATATGGCCAATAAAAACATCAACGCAACTGGAAAAACCACGTTGGATAATTGTTGCATTCCAACAAGGTAAAAGGTATACAAGGTCAGCAAGGGCCGGAAATTTTGATCACATTAACATCAGAAATCTTAAAGTACATCTGAATTCTGAGTATTATCCATATGAAGCAATGCATTTGAACTTCAGTGCTAACCAATATATACCTGCCTATCGCAATTTTTTGAAATTTCGATGTGATTACTATGGTGAAGATGATAAAGGTGCATTATTCAACTATTCCGAATTCAAATCATGTCCAGTATTTGTAATGGACTGCTCTAAACAAAATGAATCCTTAAAAAACTCAACAGTGGACATCAAATTGGAAATGGAATCTCTAACACCTTTCGATAATGGAATCGTTGTATATGGTCTTATTCTCCATGATGCTATTGTACAGTACAGTCCACTCACCGGAGAAGTGAAAAATTATAATTAATTGTAATATAGTCTAATATATAAATAAAGATGTTGTAATTATTCGTTTAGTTTTATTTCATCCATCAAAGATTAAAGTAGTTGCTCAGAAACAAAAACTCTCAATTCAAAATCATGACTTTGATGAAAAGTCTATTACTTCAAAACATGGTGATTTACTTCCTAATAGTATACGTGGTATTATATGTGGTCCCTCCAATTGTGGTAAAACAAACGCAATGATCAGTCTGCTTACAAAAAAAAATGGTTTGAAATTTAAACATGTATACGTATACTCTAAGTCACTGAATCAAAACAAGTACAAACTTTTACAGGAAATCTTACTTCCAATGAAGGATATAGGTTACTTTACCTTCAGCGACAATCAAGATGTGATTGAGCCTAATTGTGCAAAATCAAACTCTATTTTTATCTTCGATGATATCGCTTGTGAAAAGCAAAATAATATAAGAGCATATTTTTCTATGGGTAGGCATAACGATATTGACTGTTTCTATTTGGGTCAAACTTACAGTAAAATTCCAAAGCAATTAATTCGTGATAATGCGAATCTAATTATATTATTTGAGCAAGATGAATTAAACTTAAAACATGCGTATGAGGATCATATAAGTCCCACCATAAGCATGAAATTGTTTCGGGACATGTGTTCAAAGTGTTGGGTAGATCCGTTTGGTTTCATGGTCATAAACAAGGATGCTGAAGTTAATAATTGTCGCTATAGGAAAGGATCTGTTTAGTGTAAACAGCTACCTGTTCAAGGTGAACCGGTACCTGTTTGTCGCAATGGACAACAATCAGTTGCATCATCTGAATATAAAAAAGTAAGTATGGTACAAAACAAAAAGCGATAGTGAACGTTTTAATGGACTGTGGTGCAAATCATACACACACGCACGCGTACACACGCACGCAAAAATAGATTTCCATTTAGGTGGGAAAGTAAAATATAAAGCGAAAAAAATAATGCAACAAAATTTCTTTAATAAATAAAAAAAGTCCCATAAGAGCATAACATTGGTTTTGAGACTGGCAAAAGAACGTGAATTTCGCTTGGAGAAATAAGGTGATAGTGTGCATTTAAAACAACGCAAAATTATAGACCTACTTGCTAAGCACCAAAATTATTCAAACCTAATTAGAATAATATCGATTGTTACTAAACCCTTACACATGCAAGTCTGGGGACTTTTTAGACCCGTTTGGTATGTATTGTACATTAGTATTTACTGTGTTGAATTTTTGGGACTTACAGTTTCCCGTATCAATAAACAATTTTTAGGCGCACAATTTACATTCCAACCTACATATGCATATGTTGGTATATTATTATTATTATTATTATTATTATTTATTTATTGGTGTTTAGAATGCATTTACATAATTACAACTATGCTTAACATTTTACACAAGTCAGGTACACTCTATTATATTTGTCAGATCATAATTCTGCAAATTTCAAATTATTGCAAAATTCATCAATTGAGTACGGGGCCATTTTTATTAGGTATTTCTTCAAATGTTTGAACGTGTTTAGTTCTAGATTTGACACGCTAGTTGCACGCATGTTGAAAAGAAACGGGCCATAATAATTTACCGACGATTTAGATATACTTAATCTATGATAAGCTAGCTTATAGTTAGTACTGTTTCGGGCATGATATTGATGCGAGAAGGTTTTATATTTGCCACTATTTTTTTTAACGTACAGAAGGAATTCCAAAATAAATAATGCCGGTAACGTTAAAATTTTTAAATTTACAAAGGAGCTCTTGGAACATGCTCGGTAGCTAATTTTTGCTATAATGCGTACTGCACGCCTTTGTAAAGAAAATGCACGTTTTGCAGCAGGACTGTGCCCCCAGCACATGATCCCATAGCATATAGTAGACTGATTAGGGTAAAGTACGATATTCTCAGCGTTTCATTACTCACTGTATTTGCTAGGTTTCTTAGGAGAAAAATATTTTTAGAAATATTTCTGGCCAAGTGTTCAGTGTGTGTTTTCCAGGACAAGTTGCAGTCAATATGCACTCCAAGCAGTTTAATACTCGAGGAAATTTTTGGTGCCTCATTTAAGTAATCTTTTTTTAAAGTAAAAATTTGAATTTGAGTTTTCTGAGAATTTAGTACTAGCCTATTATCAGAAAACCATTTCTTTACGTATGTCTCTGATATCTCAAGCGAGCGATTTAAATCAGTTAGATTGTTGTTACTTTTGAAGTAGGTGGTATCATCGGAATATTGTATAAACTTGGTATCCGGATCACAGTTTCTGAGATCATTTATATATATGAGAAAAGTGTAGGTCGAGAACCGACCCTTGGGGTACGCCAAGACAGATTGGTAACTTGAGGAACGTTTATTGTTTAATTCTACATATTGACATCTGTTTTGAAGATAAGATGTTATAGATTGGATGCTATATACTTACACTATATTTGCGTAGTTTTGCCATAAGCAGATTGTGCGGGACACAATCAAAGGCACGTGAAAGGTCGTATAAGACAGCTCCTGTGCAC
This sequence comes from Vesta saturnalis, assembly GCA_036346205.1. Taxonomy (NCBI): domain Eukaryota; kingdom Metazoa; phylum Arthropoda; class Insecta; order Coleoptera; family Lampyridae; genus Vesta; species Vesta saturnalis. The sequence continues at coordinate 383,776 of JARFJB010000966.1, read as the reverse complement.
AATTTTTCTTCAAAGCTTTGTAGGATATTTTCGGTCAGTGTATTAATGGCGTCAAAAGTTCTCAGACCTCTTCGAAAACCAAATTGACAGTCTGCTAGAAGATCGTCTTCAATAAGATGTCGTTTGAGTTGATCATTTAAGACGAGTTCGAATAATTTACCTATAGTAGATATAAGTGAAATGGGTCGAAAATTCCCTGGATCATTTGGGTCGCCTTTTTTTAGTATAGGGATAACCCTAGAGATCTTTAAACAAGTGGGAAATACCTTCAGATATCGCTTGGTTGAACAATTTGGTTAGAGGTACAATTAGGAGATTCATTACGGTTTTCAACATTACAGTATTTATACCATAACTATCAAAGCTCTTTTTATTTTTAAGTTTACCAAAATATTTGCGCATTTCAACAAATGATATTTGTGAAAAAGAAAAAGTGTCAGTTGAAGCTTGGTTACAAACACTGTATGTTGGATCCAATGGCTGTCCTAGTGAATTTAGTACTAACTTTGAAGGAGTATTTACAAAGTAGTTATTAAAGTCGTTACAGGAAACAGACGATTGTTGATTATGAGACCGACTTTTCCTATTTTTATTTATAATGCTCCATATGGCTTTAGTTTTATTAGACGATTTTTTTATAAAACAGTTATTTGCAATGTATTTATTATGTCTAATTTCAGCGCGATATGCTGCACGATACTCTCTATATGCAGTTTTGTTCTCGTTTGAGGGCATGAATTTAAATGTATCATAAAGGGTATTCAACTTTAGGCGCATATCTTTTAGTTTATTGTCAAACCACTTTACCTCATACTCATTTCTTTCAGGGGAGTTCCTCTTTACAGGAAAGCATGTGGTAGCTACATTTGATAGCAATTGAATAATCTTACAAATTTATCATTCAATGTTAAATTTGTAAATTGGATGAAATTTAGGTCTGCACTTTCAATTAAAGAGTAAAAATGAAATAACCCTACCTGTGTTACGGGTCGACAGTAGATTTCCTGTTTAACCTGGTTTTTGTCTAGAGTTGGTAATTTTAGTATTACAGTATTATGATCTGACACGTGGTGCTTTACAACATAAGATTGATAGTCTTCTATGTCATGGCTGATGAATATGTTGTTAATGCATCTTGTTAATCTTGTGTATGTATAGAAGATTATGCAATACCTTTTTCACTAAATTCAGTATTACCGGTATTTTGCAACACCTCTGGGTGTCCATGCGCGTCTGTGTGCATGCCTGCATGCCTACGTGCGTGCGTGCGAGCGAGCGTGCGTGTGTGTGCGTGCGTGCGTGAATGTGCATGCGTGCATACGTACGTGCTTGTGTGCGTCTATGCGTAAGTACGTCTACGCGTGTGTGCGTGTGCGCAACTGTCTATGTGGATGCGTTGGGGTGTGTGTGCGTATTTATTTTAGTTTGTAGTCTGTCGGGTGTAGCAAAAATAGTGACTCAATTAATAGACTATCGCTCCCTCTTCTCAAAGTTTTTTCGATAATGCAGTGTACGTGAGCGAAACATTTTATAAAATTAAAACATCCATCTTTAAATAGTGAGGTATGTGAATATGTATATTATTACATTGTTACTTATGTTTTAAATGTCTTATGCATTGCGAAACTAAATTTTTCAGTTGGTTCTATTTCATATTTATAATCGTCAAAAAAGTTATTCTAGAACTTACTAGAGTCAATTTTATATATTTAATTGCTACTGATCGAAACACTAATATTTTACACTTAATTTAACCTATTCTTCACATTTCCCATTTATGTTGAACTTTATTATCTATTCTAAAAACTATAAATGAATATCCACTTATTCACATCATATAGCGAATTAAAACTATTAATTAAATAAAACAAAAATGATTAGCAACTAAAATTTAAATCGAAATGTGCAAGTTTATAAACAGATCACGTGTAACCTTTTAAACATGAGTTTTTCAGTATTTCTAACAAAATTTGTAATATTTCACCACACCCCTATCCAGAGGCGTAAAACACATTTTTAATGCTACAAATGTTCCAAACGGTTGAAAAATGGCTACTTTTCTTGCACCACTAAAATATACACTTTACCCCCTTTTTTAAAAGTACCTACCACTTTCACACTCTTAGAACTAAAAGTAATAAAAACAACCAAAACCGGTCAGATATTTTATTTAACGTTAATTATCTAAACTGAAAAAAATGAGGGCAGCTAAAGTGTAATAAATAAATAAAGCTAAAAACGTATACTTATAGCAATATTACAACAATTTGAAATGTTCATAATGGTTACTAACAATACTTAATCGGAATTTGAATTAATCACATATCTACGGATTTCGTTGTTTTTTCAGAGTAGGTCTGTTATTAATACAGATAATGACTAACCGTTTTCATGTGAAAAGACATGCTTTTCTGTTGAACAAAACACAGAATAAGCACATTTTTCATAGCTTTCTTAAATTTCTATATTGAGGGCGAAATTGAAAATTTGTACTTTTTTACTTTGTTATGTTTCAGTGAGGTAGTTATGTAGTTTGTCACATACAATTCAACGACATTTTTGTGATATAAATCAAACTTGTGTGTTTTTTATCGAAGGCTTCGTATCTTTACAGACGATTACTTTCAAGGGCATATTTTAGTTTTCTTAAGAGGCCATGGAAAACAGATTCAAACATCTCACGAAAAGTTAAGTTTCGAAACTGGTGAAATACTTGAATCAGTACGCAGTTAACTTTATCGTGCAATATTCAGTTCTATTATTGCGCAAAATTGTCCTTATACTTACAACACATAACATGAATCATAAGTCATAATAGGTATTTTCTAATAATCACATAAACTAAATAAATTATTTAAACATGTGTTATCCATTACACAATCGGTATTAGGGTAAAAGACCCAGTTGTTGGCACCCCACCCAGTAATTGGCACCACATACTTAAAGCCTTATTATTCAGTAGAAGAGCGGTAAAGTGTCTAGAATTTCAATGTGAATAATGCAATTTGGCAACATGCATTATGTGAAATAATTTGCCCGCTCGTTGGAGACACGCTAGTTGTGTAAATGAAGTAACTAAAAACGTTGTCTTGTTTTCGTCGATTTTTAGCGACTTTTATGAGGTAAGTGACTTTGATTATGCTGTTTTTTCAAGCTCTTATCGTATTCTATTAACACATTAAATTTATGTCGTTCATAAAAGATGCTCACAGATTCATTATGAACTATTTTCTAACCTCAAAATGCGCAGTTTAATTAATTTACGGCGGTGCCAATAACTAGGATGAGAAATACTGCCTAATCCAATGATTGGCACTGGTGCCAATCACTAGATTATGATACGTTTCTTCACACACAGTTATTGGCACCACGTTATGTGAGCATCAGGAAGCACTTCAGTGCAAGGCTCTTCAATTTATTTAATTAGAATAGCTACTAATGTCATATCTACCTTTTTGATTACCATACTCGTAAGCACGTTGAGCAACTTAATCATTACAATATTGAAATAATCTACCTGTAGGTATGCCTTATTGACACGAATCAAAATCTTCATTTCAGGCTCAAATATTTTGTAAGTATGCCCAAAGTCAAAAAAAGTAAGCCATACAAGAAGAAATATTCAGAGAAAGATTTGCAGTTAGCCATTGATGCTTATAAGAATGGGATGTCTAAGAAACAATCATCTAAACTGTACGGTATTCCAAGAGCTACCATGCAGTTTCGGCTATCCAACAAGTTTACAAAAAGTACTCATTGCCCGTCACCCATCTTAAACCCTGCAGAGGAAAAAATTGTAGTGAAATGTATAACTGAATCTCATATGAAAGGATTTCCTCGCAGGAAAGAAGACATTCAAGCTTCAGTGAAGACTTTCCTTGACAAAAATTCGAGAGACACCTTTCAAGGCAAACATGCCTGCTAATCACTGGTACGAATCTTTCATGAGACGCTACTCCGGTTTAGCTGAAAGAACAGCTGAAGCAGTAACACCAAGCAGTGCTTCCATTTCTCCTCAGGATTTGAAGAAATGGTTTGATGGCATCTATGATTATTTGAAAAGTAAGGGTTACGACTCAATTCTAAAAGATCCGAATAGAGTATTCAACGGGGACGAGACCTGTTTTTTACTTGGACCTAAGGAGACCAAAGTTATAGCTCCGAAAGGTAGCAAAAACGTATATGAAGTAGACAGAGCTGTCGCAAAAGAAAACCTTACTGTTATGTTTACTTTCTCAGCGTCGGGGTTGACAACTTGGCCAATGATTATTTACCCCTACAAACGATTACCGCAAGCTGTTGGAAATTCAGTACACAAGGATTGGGGAATAGGGCTGAGCAGTAACGGTTGGATGAAATCCGAAAACTTCTATGAATACATAAGTAAAGTCTTCTATCCGTCCGTTTTGAAAATTGGCTGTGAGTTTCCTATCATTCTATACGTGGATGGGCACAAGTCTCACCTCACTTTGCAAGTAAGCGAATTGTGTGAAGTTAGAAATGATTCTGATAGCCTTTTATCCTAATGCTACCAGAATTCTCCAGTCTTGCGACCTAGCTGTTTCAAACCAGTGAAAACTTTCTGGAAAAAAGCTTTCTTGCAATGGAGAAGAGAAAACCCACATGAACTCTTGAACAAAGAAAAATTCGCTCCCATTATGAAGATTGTAGGAGAATCTATCAAGCCTTCAACTATAATTAACGGTTTTCGTACTACAGGCCTCTATCCCTTTGATTTTCATGCCGTTGGTATAAGTAAGTGTCTGGGTAAAAGTTATGAGAACAAACATGTTGAAGTTTTGGTTAAAAACGATAAGCCCTCAAGTAGTCTAAGTTACGATGTCTTTTTGAATATTATAGGACCTGAAAACTTAAAGAAATTTGAAAACTATAATGAAGATGACGACTGTAGCACAGATCATTTCCGTATGCTTTTCAAAATTTGAGAATATTTCAAAAAAAATTCGGCTATTGAAAATAAATCTGATGAAATCAGCACTGATGTATGGAATATAGAAAATATACCCGTAGTCACTTACGAGCAACTTGTTGCAGATTATGTTATGTCTAAAGGTTGTGGACTAGGCAACCTTTCAGGAAACCTCACTCTAGGAGAAGATCCCTGCTACATTCAGAACACATTATTTACAGAAATAGATGATGTTGATAGTATGAATGTAGTAGATGACCAGAGAATATTACAAGAAAAAGTGTCTGAAGATAGTGAAATTCACGAAGAAACAACCGGAATCATGAACGATTGCATAAAAATGAATATTTCAGAAAACCTCACTCCAGGAGAAGTTCCCTGCCACATTCAGAACACACCAATTACAGAAACAGATTATGGTGATAGTACGAATGTAGTGGATAGCCAGATAATATTACAAGGAAAGGTGTCTGTAGACAGTGAAGTTCCCGAAGAAACAACTGAAATCATGAACGATTACATAAAAATGAATATTTCAGAAAATTCTGCAATGAATCGAATGAGTGAAAGGGAAAATAGAAGTCTCAATTCAGAAAATCTTGATTGTAATGATCAAACAACCTTTGACTCGTTCTTAGAATGGCCGAAGACTCCACAAAGGAAAAATATCCGCCAGGCAAAGCGGGCTCCGTTTGTAATTACATCCACAGGTTGGAAAAAAATGCGCATAGAAGACAGGGAACGCAAAGATAAAGAACAAGAAGAGAAAAATAAAAGGAAAATTGCTAGACTTGCGGCTAAAGATCAATAAGATAATGAAACAGAGGTGAAAGAAAGAAAAGCTGAAGAAGAAACTGGTATCGACTATTCCCAAACATACCACTTGCAAAAAGTCCTTGAATCAGAACAAGGAAAACTTGAATAATGGTGAAGAAGCCCTAAATGGGAATGGTCTTTACTTTGATTATGCAGAGAAAATTCCTGTTGAAAGCGTCAATGTTATTTCAAATATACTGATCAACCCTGAAGATATCTGCAAAAGAAACTTATTTGCCGAGTCTGCTGAATGTGACATCCAATTTTCCAAGAATCGTGTTGTAAGTGGCCTTTGTTACCTTTGCACCTTTAACATAACAGCTCAAAAACCAGGTCTCAGGTGTTTGAAGTGTTCAAGGCAATACCATATAATCTGTCTGCAAAGGAAAAATGCGAACATTGAACATTTTGTGTGCAAGTCTTGTACTTGAAATATTTATTTTATTGTCTTTCTAAAATATGAATTCTTTTATATCAACGAATACCATATTCCCATATGTAACTGACAGTAGAAATAAACTATTATTATTTTCTCCTTTCACTTTGTGGAAACATCTTCAACAAGGGCATCATTGCATAATAAATACAAGAATAAGAACCCAGCTCAGCTCATCCAACTTAGTTTTGTGTGCCAATAGTCGGGGATGTCAATATCTGGTTCTTCTATGCCAATTACTGGTAAATGTACAATTGAGAATAAAATCTTAATTATGAAGTTTAGTAAGTGAGATTTTGAGTAAGTAAAAATTTTGAGAGTTCAACCAAAATGTTTTTCAACGAGCGGTTTGTTTTACCTTCCCAGAATGTAATTAAATATTGAATACAACAAGTTAATAGCGTTGAGTTACCTTACGGGTGCCAATAACTGGGTAGTTTACCCTACATTGTATGAAACAATAGAAAACCATGGCAAACAAAATTTAGCAGTAGCTTTAAAATAATGACTATCAAAGTGTAAATGGATGTACCTAATGGTTTTGCTAGTTTATCTATAGCGGATGTCATTTTTTACGTATTATTACAGTTCACTATTTTGTCATTTAGTTTTGTTGCATTAGCCGCATCATATGCCCTGTTATTTTGATAGTGTATTTGGTAAACTGTGGGTATTGTTAGATGTTATACTTTTGGCATTTTATGCTGGTACTTCATTTAGGTATTCATGAATGTGGCAACCTCATAAAGCCATATTTAGAACCTTAAAAGGAATTGAATAAAAAGGGTTTCAAACCACAACCAACAGCTTAAAATAAGCCTCTAAGGGAGATGTTAGAAATTGATGTCTTGGCAACCGTAACAAATAATCCTACTTTATCCTACCGCATTAAAAATTAAGTAGGTGTACCAAAATCTAGAAGTAGGAAATACCCTACATAATTTACATTTGGAAGGGGAGTTCTTTTCTGTAATGTGTAAAACTTAAACAGAAATAGAAATTTTTACAAAATAATTATATCAGTAGTGGTTAAGGGCCGGTTCTGGACCAATTCAAGGTCACTCGCCCTCTGGTGATTAGAAATGTAAGCTTATGGATCTCTTCAAGATCAAACTTTTGGCGGGAAATTTAAATTTTTGGAACTCGTTAAAAATAGAAATTTCAATGTCACCATCCTCATCATATTACAAGGTCACTTTGCGGTCAAACGTTTTGGCGGGAAATTTGTATATCATGGTCAAAAGCTAAATATGGAAATTGCAATGTCATCATCATATTACAATTCTTAGAGTGGTTAAGGTCAAGGATGATTGACTTGTAGGGGTATCGTATGACATTTCTTAGAAGCATAAAAATAGAACCAATTCATGGAAACAAGAAGAATGCGAGTTGTTGTCTATGCTAAAAAGTAGACCAAGGTCAAATCGTGCTTATATCGACTAAATTGAGTCAAGGTGAAATAATTTTCTAAACTAAGGTAGGTGTGTATTTAACAAATTTAAACATGTTGTCATAGGTACTTAAGTCAAGGACACATTTTTGTGATATAAACCACAGCGAAGTGTGTTGAAATCAGTCAGTTAGCAACTTGTAATTGTTAAACATGGAATTAGCAGGGTTAAACCAAAGCACCCATTGCTAACTTTTTAAAAGTGCATGTGACCTCGAGATATCAAAAACGTATAAAGTGATTAATGTGGCAGTAATTAATACTAAGTATGGTGAACGTATAGTGATGGAAACGGATGATTTTAAATGTATATTACCTCAACGCTTTTGAAGACAATCGAATGGAAGGATTTAAAACGCATCTAAACACGAGGGATGTCTTCATGAGTAGTTTGTGTGCAGTCTGGAAAACAACACTTTGTTTTTAATAGTAGTGCCACAACCCCACCCACATGATTTAATTAAAATCATTTCTTAAACAGCGTTTAGTCCTGGTGCTATTGCAAGCAAGTACAGTCGTTATAATGCAGGCAGCAATAACATCGTTTCTGAAACGATACAAACTCAGAAGATCACCGTTATATATGGATACCCCACATAGTTGCAGTAACAATATGAATAACAATTTTACCTTGTGTTGTTGGTGCGTCAAAATTGTGATGGTGGTAATAGAAGTAAAAATTAAGGGAAACAGGATGAAGGTTATTCTTCTAACGCTTGCAGGCAGCCATATGATTTATCTGAAGTGTATAAACAAGCAGCTAATGAATACTTAATCGATTGTATTTATTATGAGCTATCGAGCGACACTCATCGTTCAAAACATATGGAAATTGGATACAGTACGCACCTCAAGCTTACACCAGTAGTGCGTATGGGGTGTGCTAACTGTGATGAAAGCGATAATGTAGTGTTGGATATGAAGTAATGGAATGAGCTTCTAAGATGGCATTCATATGTAGAATTACAATTTTTTCGATCCCAAGAAATTGAAAATAAAATTGAATGGTCAAATGTAAACGAAGAAGAAGATATAATCTATGACCAACATTATGAATCTCTATCTAGCAACCTTGGTATTTATTACAATTGGGAATTGATTAAAGGATATGACAGAATTTTGAAAACTGTTATGATAGAAAACTACAATTCTTCTTGCACATTCAATTCATATAGTATAGAAGAACTATTCAATTTAAAGGATATAATAAGAAAAGTTCATACAAGTTGTTGACTACCGTCGTTTTCGTGAGAAAGAATACTGTGGTGTGATGATGATATTATAAAGACATTGATGATGTTATAAATGCTAAGTATAGTATTAATTCACATAGCACTACATGTTTAATGGAAATATTGTATTATCGTCCTGCTTATCTAATGTATAGCATTTACTGAATAAAGAAATGACTATGATTTGTTTTTCTCAATTTAAGTATAAATACCCCGTTCTGTCCATCCAGGTAAACAATGTTAGTTAAGAAGCAAAAGAGTGCAGGTGGTGGTGGTTTAGTGAATGCTCTAATCAATAAACTTCCGTTTGAATTGCAATTACCTAGTTACCAGTATTGCGGTCCTGGTACAAAGTTAGAAAAACGGATCGCACGCGGTAACCACAGTATTAATCAATTAGATGCTCAGTGCAAATTTCACGATATCAGTTACAGAGATTACAGAGATTTAGATAGTAGACATAAAGCGGATAAAATTTTACAAAGAAAAACTTGGGAACGCCTTAAATCATCAGGCGCAACATTATGTGAACGAACTGCAGCTTTAGCAGTCAGTACTGCCATGAAAGCACACAGAAAATTAGGAATGGGGTGTAAACGTCGATCTAATCTGAAGAAGAAGAAAAAATGCAATGGCGGAAATTTATTGCATATACGAAAAATAATAGCTAAAAAAATTAAACCTAACGGAAATTTCACGGACGCAATAAAGTCAGCGCTTTCAACGGCAAAACGTGAGGTAAAAAGTTTAGGAGGAAAGAAGAACATTAAAGGTCCTAGAGTAATTCCCCTACCTAAACAAGGAGGGTTTTTACCATTTCTTATTCCGTTATTCGCTGGATTATCAGCAATCGGTGCTTTAGCTGGCGGTGCATCAGGAATTGCTAAAGCAGTCAATGATGCTAAAAATGCTAAGAAATTGCAAGAAGAGACATCGCGCCATAATCGCATGATGGAATCGATCGCTATGGGCTCCGTGAATAAGAAAGGCGGTGCACTGTATCTAAAACCAGACATATCTGGTGGTGGTGCATTATACTTAAAACCGTTTCCAAAAGCTGAATAGATTACCCGAAAGACCATTAACGAATAGTGATTTAAAGAAGTACACCAAAAATGTACCCTAGTTTAGGGATATTTTTATAAAAGATAGCATACCTAAATTACCACGGAAAAATGAATCTGGAATTACTAACTTAGATAGCCAAAGAGGGCCAGGTACACATTGGGTTTGCTACAAAATGCGTAGTAAAAAGGTATGGTATTACGATAGTTGCGGTAATCTTCGACCACCAATCGAAGTAATTAACTACTTTCGGGGGTGTAAAATATATTATAATTACAACCAAGATCTAGAGTTTAATACAATTATTCGCGGACACCTATGCCTACAATTTTTATATAAACAATCAACACAACATCAAATTTTCACAGTTATGTCAATAACATTCAGTTTAGAAGGTGTTGGTAACAGCTAGCTACATCTTCTATCCACCGATAGAGCTAGATTTGAGGAAGAAATACGTTATTGGATTGGTTGGATTTTACGGCTGCAACAGCATTAGAAACATTTATACAGGCAACGATAGATTTTATTTTAGAACAAATCCATCTCATTTGCAAGTAATTAATATTCCACACGGTGCATATGAGTTAGATGTAATTAGCGATTATCTAAAATCTAAAATACCTACAGAAAAGTTTATCATTAGAGCAAATAACAATACATTTAAATGAGAGATAAACAGTTCATTTGAGATCGATTTTACTAAAGAAAATTGCGTTGGTCGCATGCTAGGGTTTGAGTCTAAAATATTAGAACCAACTATTTTACATACATCTGCGCTAGACATCCAAATACTTAAATACATTAATCTACACGTAGAGTGCAACATTATAAAGGGATCTTATCGAAACGGGAAACTTGATAAAGTATTATATGAGATTGATGTTTCAGTTCCACCAGGTTATCGTCTAGATAAAACTCCAAGCAATACTCAATATTTAGAAGTAAACACTGACATAATTAGTAATATAACAATTAATTTGACTAATCAAAATGGTGAGTTAATAGACTTTGGTGAATGTGAACCATTCACAGTACGCTTGGAACTAAAATAACATGGGTCTGGGAATTAATCCAGGACCAATTCCATCTTTCAAAAATTCATATAAAAGACATCCCTACAGTAAATCATTAATTAGTCATCAACCTTTATTACGGTTAACATCTGCAGAGATATACCTTTTAAGTGATTTAAAAGTTATCAACCACAATGGCAGAATCGTTTAACGTCTATCAAAACGTACATTTTGATGATACTACAATTAAATCAGATATTCACACTTATCTTCCGTTTGGATCTTCTAAATATGGACCTTCCGAAGAAATACGCATCTTAATTCAAAGTAAAGATCTAATTACGGCTACTAATAATAGTTTTCTCTACATAGAACGTAAACTTGAGCTCAAAAAAGAAGATGAAAGAAAAGCATGCAGCTTAACCAATAATTTCCCAACTTTCTTTTCGAAGAAATTCGTTATGAGTTAGGTGGTCAGGGAGCGGATGAAGAACTGATGGAGGCTAATCAATATTTAGAATGTGCGGCAAAATATAGTAAACACTGTGTGATGTGTTTAATATGTTTTTTTTGTGGAATTTATTGTAATCTTTTTATTGTAAAAAATAAATGTAAATTTTTTTTATATTTTTATTTCTCGTGAATTATTTTCATTATCTAAAAAATTTGACTACAGCTAAAAAAATGTGTGTTAAGAAAAAAATTGAAAACATCTGGAAGTCTGACTTACTCATGTATAAATTTCTACATCAAAGTAAAGCAGTAATTTTTTACAAATTTTAAGTGCAAATTTATTTATTGTAAAATATCATGCATATAAAGAAAGTGTGAAAATATAGTACAGTTAAAAGTGAAAAAGCTTGTGTTAAATAAAAGTCAAAAGAGTTCCCAAAAGCATGTAAATCTGAAAAGTGTACGCCATGTATTTATGCAATACAAATGACACTATTGCATTCATACATTTGCAAATCCCGTTTCAAAAGTGTAATGTGAATTGGTGACTAAGATAAATATGGAATGTTCGCATTCACACCTGCATAAAATGTTTTTAAAGCAAAATAACTGCTTTCATTATCCTACAATTCTTGAAGCAGTACCTAATATCCACGCTCCATCGAAAATTGTAAATTTGGAGTCCTAAACAAACTAAATTAAAAAACAAGTCTTGTTTTAGGTGCTGTTTGTTGTTTAAATATTGAATTGGTTAATTTAAAAAGCATCTCGATACATTTATACATGAAATGGATAAATTGCATGCATATGTTTCTTCTGAGCTTACGTAAGTACAAAAAGTTGTGTTTTAAGTGCTCTTTGTTGTTTCAAAATGGAATTGGTTAATTTAAGAGTCATTTTTTCATATTTTGATAAATTTGTACATGAAATGATCAATTGCCACTCATAAAACACAACTTCGTTGAAAAAAAATTTTTTTTTTGAGAATTAGGTGCAAATTTTGAATTTTCAGGAGCGTATCTTTTGTAAGACTTTATTTTCACCCTCCCCCACATTCACATTTCCTATTGATACTCAATTAATTTGGAAAATATTAAAAATGTACATTTTATATCGAATAGTGATCTGTAATATTTCACAGTTAAGGAAGGCTTTCTTTAATAAAAAAAAACGTTAGAACTTTTTAGATGAACAACATAAAGGATTTTATTTTACATCAGTATTTATCGTAAAGATTTATTGATTTTGTAGAGTATTAAAATGTGAATATAAATTTATGCAAAATGTTACGAGAGTATTGTTAGTTGCATAACATTTCAGGGTTAAAACTTCATTATTATGCTACTTTATGTATAGTGCATTTTAAAATTAAAAGCTTTTTCTAACGTCACAATTTTATTATTTATTACATATAAATACAAGAACTCATTTAAACACTACAACGTATTAATACCAAATATGTTTAAATGTTGTTTTTTATTTTCAAACTCTCATTCTTCTATTTAACGAATTTTTTTTACAGCGGTATTTATCTTAAAAATTTATTAATTTGAGTATTGTTAGTTGCATAAGATTTCAGGGTTCACCTTATGTATGGTGCATTTTTAAATTTGAAGGTTTTCCTAACGTCAGAATTTTTATTATTTATTACATATGAATACAATAACTCATTTAACCACTACAACACATTAATACCAAATATGTTTAAATGTTTTTTTATTTTCAAACTCGAAGCTGCTTCATTCTTCATAAACATTTCATACACCCCTAAATCTACCGTTAAATCTTTAATTTTTCGTATCAACACCTCCAACCTCTTCTTTCGCTCAACAACAGTTAATACTTGTTCTTTTCTTGCGCTTCTTATCTTGCATACTATCATGTTCGTCATTTCCGTTAATACTTAATCGTGCACACCCAAGGGATCCTTTTATTATGAATTCGCATCCTTGAAAACCGCCAACCTAGACAAAAATATTTTATTCTTTCCATGAACTTATTCTATTTTTATACTTCTAGGAAATGTCATACGATACCCCTACAAGTCAATAATCTTTGACCTTGACCACTCTATTTTTAGACTTCTAAGAATTGTAATATGTTGATGACACTGCAATTCCTATTTTTACCTTTTGACCTTAACATACAAATTTCCCGCCAAAACGTTTGACCGCAGAGTGACCTTGTAATATAATAAGGATGGTGACATTGAAATTTCTATTTTTAGCGAGCTCCAAAAATTTTAACTTCCCGCCAAAAGTTTGACCTTGAAGAGATCCAAAAGCTCACATTTCCCACCACCAGAAGTCGAGTGACCTTGAATTGATCCAGAACCGGCCCTTAACCACTACAATATATTGTCAGACAGACCTTCCATTGCCATCGTAGTAGATCGTTAGGAACTAAATAGCCCAGTGATGGGTCATACCCCGGACAACGTGATATTCCCTACTAACAATATTGTCCTACTATCGGCCTGTGTTGACATATTTGCCACATTTCTGGTTGCCCCAGACATGCCCAACCGAATTATACACGAGGTGGGATTCCTGTCCAAAAGTTATTAACTAGCAGTCCAGCAAATGCTTACCTATCATATTTGAATGGTTAATGAGGTGTATGTATAAGTTCTGGTCTTACAGTTTTACGAAGTGAAAATGCGAGGAAGGTGCAAACAATGCTGAATAAGCTTAACGCAGTATGTGAGAGTACAGCTCTAAAGGGAAACGTGGAGTAAATGAAGGTGATAGTGTTTCTACACGATGAGGTTGCAGAACAACTTGATGAGTTTGTGTATTTGCATAGAATATTCAGTGGAGATGGTGGAATAGATGGTGAAACTGAGACAGGATCTCAATACATGGAGAGAAGTGGTATATTGATGGTAAAGAAGAATGCGATTATGAGCGTACCTCTGTAAGGAGTAAGCAATAGCGTGTTTTCACATCAGTACTATATGCGTTTGGTGTGTAGGGAAAAACACGAAAGTACTATAATTACTGTGGGACTGATGTATATGCGGTAGAAAGCGACTGGATAGAATGGATAATGAGCAAGTACAGCGTGAAAAGACGACGGTGGATCTGTCTGAAAGAAGTACAAAGCGAAAATATTAAGACGACTTACGAAACTTACTGTAGATTGAGAGCTCTTTTCTTTACCAGGTAGTGAGGGAGGCAGATATATATCCACAGCTATAGTCAGCTAAGCAAATCATCAGGTGCCACTATTGTTAGATTAAATAATTAAAATGCAACAGAAAATGGGACTTGTACTTTAATACCACATATAATTTTAATAAACAACACAACAGCTGTATTTATTTGCATATTTAACCAAACAAAATAATGTCATCTGATTAACTTCGGCATAAAAGTAAGTAAAATAGTAGTTGACTTTTCGCAAAGCTTCACGATAGTAAACTAATTTTTAATCGATAACTAAATAAGAAACTTACTGTTGATTGAGAACTCTTTTCTTCATAAGGTCGTAAGATAGGCAGATATAATTCCATAGCAATAAATCAGATGAGCAAGTCAGGCGCCACTGATTTTTAGGTTAAATAACTAAAATACAAAGTCGTACTTTAATACCACATGTAATGTTAGTAAACAACATGACAGCTGTATTTATTTGTACATTTAATAAAACGAAATAATATTTGCTGACTAATTTCAGCACAAACTCCAGTAAAGCAGAACTTAACGTTTCGCAAAACATTACGATAGTAAAGTGATTCATAATTGATACATAAACTATACATATAACCTATCTTGGCGTAGAATTATTTCAAAATGTAAGTTGATTGAAACTGCATAACTGCAATGTAATAAAAAAGTTTAGTTTGAACTATGTCAATAAAATACTGCTGAAGTAAGATTAGGAACCCAAATGTGTTTATATTAGAAAACATTAATCGAAGTCAACTGTTTTCTTTTCATTACAACAGTATTAAAACTTCGGGAACAATATTAGACTAACTTTACTTTATTTTTCGTTGGCTAATTTGTACACTTAATGAAAACGTAATTTACACTAAAAAGGATATGTATTTACTTGTTTTATTCAACACATATCCCCTTGGGGATAGAACGGAACTCGTTGCGTTTTCCTTTTTTAACACCAGCACCGCCGGCTATTGTAAATACCTAAAACTGCCATGGCCGGTCATTTTGACCTAATTTGGCACTGATTAGGTTTCGTTGTATCATATGTGGTGGTACTTGCACCTGAATTTTACTGTTTCTAAAAGCTACCTTAAATAAGTATCTGTGTCACACTTAGTGATGTGATTTAATCTTAATAGTATCTATTTTCTTTACTATAATGACTTAAAATTTCTGTATTTACGGCATTAACTAATGAGTATGATGGATTAAATGGTATACTGTAGCTAATTTCTACTTGGTTTTCTTGTATTGACGTGTACGTTTCTACATTATACGAAAATTATTTCTCTCTGATATTCACCTTTGTATTTCAAAAGTTTACTTGTTTTTAGTTCCGCTACTTTAACGTATTAAAAATTAATTTCAATTAATACCTATAGCGCCATCTCTGAGATGTACGTATTTCTGGTGATTGGTATAGTTAACTCAGAAAAGGGATCTGTTATTTTGCTATTTCTAAATAAATACACTGTATAAATAACGGTTTATTCTGACTAAATAGGAAAAAGGCTAATGTGGTAACAACGATTTGGTAAGAATATTTTTCAAGTTGTAAAATTGTTTCAATTCTTTTCAAAACCACCATTGCTGTGGAAGGAAAAGAGAAATAATTCACTCCATTCACACATTTAGATAAGCCGTATCAGATCTTGTGAGCCTCGTTGTCATTAGAACTTCTCTTTCAGGTTTCAACCACAAAATAATTTCACAATACTTCAAAGAAATAGAGTTACACATTTACACTATCGCTCGCATTCGACCTTAGAGGTAACATATTAACACTGAATAAACACCGTTGTGATGCTTTATATTCGTTTTAGCAATTCGGGTTCCATGCCATTTCGTTCCATATTTACCTCAGGTTCATGTTTACGTCTGGTGTTGTCTTTATTGATGTAACAAGATTATCCGATCTATATCTCTTTGGTTTATTATTTGTATTGTGCTGTTAGTGTACGGCAGTCAGCTGTGGTTCGTGTACTGGGGATTGTGTAATCGCTGAAGCTACATTTGTATTGAAGCTGGTAAAATCCTGGCTACCTTGAATAACACATGTCTACGTAAACGCAAGTCATGTCTTTCTTTTATCGCATGTATAAATTGCCTTCAGCAGATTTACCTTCATTCTGTTAGCACGTACTTGACAAACCTTTTACACCAGAATGCAACTCGCACCTAAATTACCTTCAGCAAGTTACGATTGCCTACAACGAAATTAAATACATTTATATTAATTCTACCAACGAATGTTGGTTAAACATAATACCTGTAGTATAAGTTCGGTGGTAGTTTGATACCTGGCTTCTGCTAATTCTCAACACAATTTCTCTTATGTAGAATTGTTATGTGTTAATTTTTTTTTTATGACTGTGGACCTGAACAGGCTAAATTTGGCCTATCGTGCTAAAGCACTCAGGAACACTTAGAAGGATGGATAGAGGAATAATGAATTGTCAATAGATGCCTATGAACAGATACCTTAAATTTCCTCTTGTCATAAGTGAGAGGAAAGCAGGAACTAGGGTGATCATTCCAGAGTTTAGAAGCCGTGTAAAAAAAAGTGGATTGCGCCCGTTTGGTACGTCAAGTGGAGATTTGTACTGCATACTAATGATGTGAATGAGCGAACCGAGTGTTTCTCGCAAAGATAGTCCGAGATGGTATCAAAAAATATAATTCAGCAGGACAATAGCCGTTGTAATAACGATAATACAAAGAAAGAACTGAAACCATCCTTCTATGCTCAAGGGACTGTATGTGAGAAGTTAAGGACGGGCCATTTATAAGCGTAATCGCTCTCTTTTGAATACGATCAACGATATCAAGAGCATATTGGAAAGCACTAACCCAGAGGTGAGAATTATACTCCAGATGAGGCCGAATTTGGGCCTTATACAGCAGAAGGAGTTGTCGGTAGGTAAAGTACTGCTTAGATCTGTACAAAAAGCCTATTTTACGAGCAGATGTTTTGGTAGCTGACAGAAGATGGTCAACCCATAAGAGATTTGAAGATACAGTCATACCCAACAGAGTAACAGAGTCTGAAAGCTTAAGAACTGAGCCATTCATACTTACAACAGGAAATGATCGATCTTTTTTGGCGGACACAAGGCAACATTGAGTTTTGTTAGCATTAATTTAACTAGATTATTGCTTCTCCATTCGACAATACGTTGAATATCTTTGTTGATTGAATTTGCCATTTCAGCTTGAATTTCTTCATTTGACATAGAATGTGGATTATCACTATGAGTAGACTGAGATGAACTACAGTGAAGAGTGCTATCGTCAGCAAAGCAAGGGATGGGGTTAATTGTTGAAGAAATAAGGCCATTTATGTACAGCAGAAAAAGTGTCGGCGCTATAACGGATCCCTGTGGTACGCCCGCGTTAATGTTAACTTCTTTTGAAAAAACCCTTCAACTACGACACGTATTCGTCTTTTATCAAGGAAACTAGAAGCCCAGTTGATGAGCGTATCATTTAACCCAAACGAGGTGAGTTTGGCAAGTAAACATTTATGCCAAACTTGGTCAAATGCCTTTGAGATATCTAAAACAACTACAACTGTTTCACCGGACTGTATTGTTCCAAACTTGGGTCACATATGAAAGAAGATGACCTGTTGAACGACTTTGCCTAAACCCATATTGGTGGTCACTAATGAGTTTGTTAGTTTCAAGGAACGTGAGCAGTTGCGATTGATGGCTTTTTCCATGATTTTAGACAAAATGGAAGTGATGGCAATTGGTCGGTAGTTTGAGGGATCGGTCTAATCGCCTTTTTGGGAATAGGTTGAACATTTGCTAACTTCCATGATGTAGAATTCGAAAGACATAAAAATCTTATAGAGCTTAGATAGGACTGGTACTAGTTCGGGAGAACATTTCTTTAAGACAATAGCTGGGATACCGTCTGGGCCAGTCGCCTTATTGAGATCAAGCCTACTGATGATCGATTCCAAGAGCTTGTACCGAAAATGAATTGGTTTCATAGCGTATGAAGAAGAGTTGACTAGAGGCACATCTTTTCCAGAATCATTGAGACACGAGTTTGATGCAAACAAATCCACAAAAACATTGGCTTTGTCTACAGAATCAGCAACTACCGATCCGTGAATAGATGTCGGGGAATGAAGATGTTCCAAAGTTTTTACTAATGGCTTTAGCTAAAGACCAAAATTTATGGCTGCAGATATTTCTAGCACCACCGTATTCTACATGACTGTCGACCGATTTATTAGATTTCCATTTAATGTAATATTTACTTTTTAAAGATATTGCATCAGTACAAGCCTTATTGAACCAGGGTTGGGAACGTGAATGACCTATACGGTATTGTTTTTGGGAATGTATAACTCCATTCCCATGAGGATGACTTCAGATACTGAAAGAGCGATGTCCGAAGAAGAGACGACTTATATATATATATATATATATATATATATATATATATATATATATATATATATATATATATATATATATATAGATATATATCTGTGTATAACTTTACGTTTGTTGAGGGAATTGTCACTTAATTATTATTTCTATTACTCCCTCTTTTAAGCTTTACAGGCTCTCTCCCTCTCCCAAGGAATAAGAACCTATTTTCTTTTCCTTTTTTCTTTAAAACTTGTGGCGCCTATTTCGGTGATTTTCTCACTAAATTCTAAATTTAAGCTACTTTATCGATACCTTCAAAACACCCATGCAATCCGAGAGCTCTGCGGTCTTCGGACCGTTTGATTGAGTTTTAGCCGAGCGCACTCATTTCTCCTGTATTGTGTCGTCTGGTGGTTAGACACTTGGCATAGTAACTGACCATAAACTGTCAAGCTGTACTGTTCTTGTGCCGTAAGCACCACGAGCTAGCAATATTGCAAGAAAAGTGTCAAGTTCTTGAAGAGACAATGACCAGTTTGAATTATCTCCTAGTTGTCGTTTAGCTTCAATTTCAGTACATTCCTAAATTTGTTTTAGCGTTGTGTTATCTATAAACAATCGAAATGCACTTAACATTTCTTTTTGTATAAAGAGTTGGTCCAGGAGTATTTCGCATAACATTTCCTTGAACTATACGGCCAACATAAGGTCCACTTGATTCCACAACTCATATATCATTAGATTTGGATAATTGTTTACTCCCCGCAGGTAAATGCATGTAATTTTTTCGCTTTGGATGGTGTTCAATGTCATCACTAATTTCATTATGTGTACAAGGATCAGAAGTGATATTATTTACGCTGACATCAGATACTTCACTTTGTTCACTAATTTTGTCATCAACAGGAACAGCTTTATCACGTTCACCATCTTCGGAGTGGTTATTTGCTTTTTCGGATTCGCATTTAGATAAGTTTTCCAACTCCGCAGGATAATCTAAAGCCTGCTGCTGTGTAAAACGGCGACACGGCCACATTTGTTTTACTTGAAATTAACCCACGTAATAAATACAGAGTATCTCACAAGAACGTTCACTTGCAAGTAATTTGAAATCTCAACGTACTTGAACATAATATATCTCTATAGAAACAAGTTATAACTTGCATTTTTCATATCTCGGGCGCGTAGGTAAAAATAGCGAAGATTGGTCATATTTTTGGACACGACTAAACCAGTTCTGACTTGCAGTAAACTCCTAAACATTACCACAAAAATAGTAAAATTATTGTTATACAAGCTCGAAACTGATTATGAATATATGAACGGTCAAAATGACGGTTCCGGCAGTTATACAAATACTACAAAAAAACTCTAAAACGGCTTAATTTTCTTAATATATTTTTGTATATTCTAAAAGTACATAAAAATCTACACACGATCAAATTGACCGCCGCAGCAGTTCTGATGTGACCGGGGAAATCTAGTACTTAATTTGCCACTCTTTCGCTTACATTAGCAAAATTAAATAGCGTGCTTTAGTTGAGAATATTATTGATATTCTTTCCTCTCCTGTTTTCAGCGGAATAAGAAATTCTATGAATAGCTTGATGGTAAAGCAATGGATAGTCCTCTTAGTCCTGTAGCTAATTTTTACAAGAAAACTTTTTAGAAACATAACTTCACCTAAAAAACCTTTAGTTGGTATAGATATGTATATGACACATTTGCTATTTGGAAACTTGGAGAAGAAGCGCTCCATGAATTTTTAATGTTTGTAAATGGTATCCTAGCATCCAGTTTACCATGGAAAAGGAAGCTAATGGAAGTTTCCCATTTCTTGAGATACTAATATCTAAAACTAATATTTCACTATCTTTTAAGGCTTTCAAAAATCCGATTTACTCTGATAGGTACCTTCAAAAATTATCAAACCACCATTCAGGTGAATAAATTGGTGTAATTAAATCTTTAGTGGATTAAGCAAAACGAATTTGTGATCCTGAATTTTAGAAAGATGAATATAAAAATTTATCAAAATTCTTACAAGCTAATCGATATTCACTTACTGATATTAATAATGTTATTTCACCTGCTACACATAACCTAAAGAAATACCAGTGCTTAACGGTGGTACTGCTTTTCTTCGTTTTATAACTAATATTACAGATAGAGTTAGAAAAATTCTAATTAATCATAGCATTACGACTGTTTTTCAATTGAAGTTTTTCACAACTTTACACTTACATCATAACTTCATTAAATTTTGTAAAATTTGTGTTTTGGTTGACATTTTTCATCGTTAGCCTTCGACCGTTAGAGGGTGTTCTGATTTGTCATCTTCAAGGCAGTTTAACAATATTTAATTTATTAATTGTCTAGTTATTTTTTACTAAATTTATAAAGTTTACACGTTTATCAAACTGTTATGTGAATAGCAGACTTTCCAAATTTCACAAAATTGTTTCAACATCTTAAACAATTTTAATAAATAATATTACTACTGACGAAGATAACTATAAGTGTTATTGCAACTTATAGGTTTGTATAACTTAAATACAAAAATAACCATACAAAATTCCAAAAAGGTAAGTATTTTAAATTTGTGTAATAATGGTGAAAGTTTACATTTTCATATGAGCTAAATCGATTGTAGCTTATTGGTTAACAGCAATTGTTTTAATTTATTGTTACATTTAAAAATGGCCACATATACAGGGTGTTTAAAAAAGATGCGGAAATATTGAAGGGGGTGATTGCCCAGGTCATTTTATACAATAAAGTTCCCATAAACATAGGTCCGCAAACGCTTCGTTACCGATCTACAGCGTGTTGAAGTTTAATTTAAAAAAATAGTCAAAATTAAATTTTTCCAAAACGACTTGAGATATCATAATGAAATTTTACGCGTGTCAATAGCTGTGGGAGACGCATACTTTGCAATACAACACGATATTTCAGTCGTACCATTGGCGCGCGTATTGGCATGTCACAGGCTATTTTTCAAGAAAAAAGTAGGATGCCGCTGATTTCTCTAAAAATAAAATATATTTTTAATTCTTCGTTCAATTGTGAAGAAAAAAGCTCTATTGACTTTTTATCGTACGACGTACCGTTTTTGAGTAAAAAAAAACATTTTAGTGCATGTCCATTTATTACAGAAAAAAAGTTAAAAAAATCAAGGGTTTCATTCAAGGGCAAAAACAAATATTTCACCAAACCAAAAATTTTACCAACCAAAAATTACAAAAACTGTTCAAAGTGACCACCTCGAGCTCGGATGCAAGAATCCAATCTTCTCCTCATTGACTGGCGAACTCTCTCAAAAACACCAGGATCTGTTTTAATTGAGTTGCACCCAGCAATTATTCGATTTCTTAAGTCTTCTACGTTTTCCAATGGAGTATCTTACACCAAGGACTTCAAGTGGCCCCACAGGAAAAATCAAGGGAATAAGTGAGGTCACCCCGGCCAATCCAACGATTTCCGTATGATTGTGTTAAGAAATCACGAGCTATTGACTAAAGTGGGCTGGTACGCCATCGTGCATATACCACATTGCATCTCTAATTGCTAATGGTACGTCCTCCAGAAATCCAGGGAGCGGGTTTTCCAAAAAGTTGCGATACACTTCTCCGGTAAGTCTCCCGGGTAGAAATACCGGTCCAATTAGGCAGTCACCAACAATCCCAATCCAAACGTTCAAAGAAAACTGATGTTGAAAACGATCTTCAACAATTTCATTTGGATTTTCTTCACACCATACAAGGCTATCATGGAAATTCCGTGTTGCATTTCTTGAAAAACTCGCTTCATCAGTGAACAGAATAAACATCAGGAGTTGAGGGATTTGAACCATTTTGTGCATAAGCCATTGACAGAATCCAATACGAGGAGGAAAATCAGCAGAAAGAAGTGCTTGAACGCGTTGTATATGGAATGGATACAACAAATTTTCCTTAAGAATGTGCCAAATAGTCCCATTACTTACATCCAAAGCGTCAGCAATTTTTCGAGTAGAAGTACCTCGATCTTCTTCAATCATGTCCAGCACATCCTCTTCCAGCTCTACCGTTCTTTCTGTCTTTGGCCTTCCTGCTCCTCCATTTCGTCTTAATGTGCCTGTTTCATAAAGACGCCGATGAATACATTCGAAAATTTTTCTATCAGGAGCAATACGGCCCGGAAATCTTTCAGTATACAACCGCCTGGCTTCTAATGCATTCCAATCAGCAAGTCCATAAATGTAGTGCATGTCGGTCATCTCGGCATTCGTATAGCGATTCATGATAAGGAACTTCAACAAATTCGACACATACAAAATTATTAATCACGAGACTCATTCAATACGTCAGTAATATGTCAGTGAATAATACAGGAATGTTTAAAAATATTTTTGTACGCATGATAAATGGACATGCACTAAAATGTTTTTTTTTTACTCAAAAACGGTACGTCGTACGATAAAAAGTCAAGAGAGCCTTTTTCTTCACAATTGAACAAAGAATTAAAAAATATTTTTTATTTTGAGAGAAATCAGCGGTATCCTACTTTTTTCTTGAAAAATAGCCTGTGACGTGCCAATACGCGCGCCAATGATACGACTGAAACATCGTGTTGTATTGCAAAGTATGCGTCTCCCACAGCTATTGACACGCGTAAAATTTCATTGTGTTATCTCAATCCGTTTTGGAAAAATCTAATTTTGACTGTTTTTTGAAATTAAACTTCAACACGCTGTAGATCGGTAACGAAGCGTTTGCGCACCTATATTTATAGGAACTTTATTGTATAAAATGACCTGGGCAGTCACCCCCTTTAATATTGCCGCAGATTTTTTAAACACCCTCTTGTGATATTGCATGCTTGGCCACTTAATTTGCTGAAACTTCAGTGTAATGTGCTGGCACTGATCTGACTTTTTCAAATCAGTAACAACTGGTCTGTACGTTTTACAAGTGAAGTGATTTTGAAAGAATTAAGTGATCTACATCTTTAGTTAGATCAATTGAAATAATTTCATTATCAGTTCTGTCATAACCAAACATCTTGTACCCGTTTTTGTTTATCAATCCGTTTTATTTGGATTTATTTTTGTGGATTGCTGTGGCGAAAAAGCTTTTAATAATTTTATGTGAAATGCTTAACGTATGCAATCGAAGGTAAAATGTATGGTTAATTTTGTAACTTTTAGTCGTTTTGATACGTTCGTTTTGATGTGATTTCATCAATTTAAAGTGAAGTGATGCAAACCACTTGGGCCAATATATCGAAAGTTAGGAATATCGATATCAAACTGAATTTATTATTATTAGTGTTAAAAACGACTTTGTAACTTCCATATTGTAGTTGTGTTTTGTCATTAGAAAGAGCAGCTAATTGGGACATACTTGTATCTCAACTTATTATTATTTTTTTAGGGCTAATTTTTATTTCTTCGCTATATCTATTGTAAAATACATTTTCCTGTAGTATTTATAGGTTTATTTTAACTGTGCAGAGACTTAGAAATACTCAAGTTTTAATTTCATTTTTTTATAAATACAGATGGAATTTGAAACGTTACCCGTATCAGGTGTAGGAAATTGAAATGAAGTAGCTAGGCACTTTGTTTTTGTATTTTATACAGCTGGATTAGCCTCATAAATAAACGTCCACAATATTACGTAGATTAATCTATTGTTATTCATCCATTCTATTGCAAAACGTGTTTTATGATATGACATGCTTTCAAAATTGCCTGCTTTTGATCGATGTTTAAAATAAGGCATTGTCTATTTTTAACTAAATTAGATAAATTTTAATTAAGAAAATCTGCGTGTGAAAGATAGGTAAGATAATAAACTAATTTCAATGTTCTATTAAAGTTTATTCTTTCAAATAGTATATTAAAGCTGAAACAAACCATTTGTAATATTAAATGTTTTACTTGCAGCTAGGTCAGGATCAATACTAACAATACCAGTCGAGTTCACATACCCTACACGTTTGCCATTCTTTTTATTCCACAATATCTACTTCCACATTAACATAGCATTTAGTATTAATGAAACGTCCTTTAAATAAGCTGTTTTAAAATCGTCGATTTTAAAATTTTTTATATTAGGTACGTTTAAAATATGTAAATCCAATTTTTCATCATCACCTTATGCTAATGGAATTTTCTGAAATGCATCAACGTACAAAAATTTAGTAAAATGAAATGTATGCACGTTTTCTCACTTCTAGTTTGTCTTTCATCATCATTACTTAGAACAGGGTAGAAAGGGTAGTCGATTGCCATACTTTTTCCCTATTTGTGAATGGCATACGTCCCCAGGTGTATATCTCTTACCCAATTTGCACAAATTGGTTTTGTTATTCTATCCACTTTAACTGAATATCACTTCTAAACTTAAAAAACCAGTGCTGCCTCTGAAAATACTTACGTCAATTTTGAGTTTTTTTATAAAGAGTGCACATATATTCAGACTTATGAAGAAACCTATTTATTAAGCTTGATACTCTTGAGTAGGCCTTACACCTTAGGTAAAATAAAAGTAACAAGAATAATGTAAAAGCAGACCATACACTTACACATTTGATATATTAACTGAAAGATGGGTGAATTGAGAACACAATTTTTACTTTACAGTAAATCAAATAAAAATAATAATAGTAATATAATCCGTAAAACGAATGTTTGACGAAATCAGGTTAGGTGTTAATGTTTGAAAGCACGTTAAAGCACTATGTCTGTTTCTAACACATACTGTTGAAAGGATAAATAATCTTAGTAAGTAGTAATCTACGGAGAGGCGATGAGATTACTATCAAAGCCGTTACTTCCATGAAAATAAAGATGTCGTTAACAAAATGTGTGGTTATATGGCTGCTTGACATGTATAATATGAAGATTGAATCATTTAAATATACGTTCCGGTTTGGCCTGAAACACTGTCAACTAGGTACTTATTTCAAATATGTCCCACTGTATATTATTTCATTTTAGATTTACGCAAAGCATCTGGTGTGGAACAACACAAGATCTTCCAACACACAAACTGAAAATGAAATAATTGACATTTTATTTCTTTAGGTATAGTATCAATGAATTAGATTCCAATATAAGATGACATGGCTTAATAATCCTCATTTTGAACTTCTAACCGTTCACAAACATACATATACAGGGTGGACCGAAAAATGGAAATTACATGATTTTATGATAATTTAACCTGAATTACCGTAATCCAAAAATGCCTCCTAAGGATGCTAAAGCCCTTTGAAGAGGGCACCGTCAGGTCACTTTTTGTTAAATATCTCAAAAACACCGCTACGTAACATGTTCAAATTTGGTACAACGAATAAGTCGATAATGACAAATCGTCCACTGAAAACACGATTTTCTTATTGCCATCAGAAGCGGTCCACTTGGGGAGACAACTTTTTTTAACTAAAATTTTTTGTTTTCAATTTTTTAATGGATTTTACATCAAATTTAAAAACTATACGATATTTTCCATACAACGCTATATCGTACCGTTTGCGAGAAAAATCAATTTAAACTTTTTGCGTTTCTGGGGAAAATACCGTTTTATTAGTAAATTACGTTTACAATGCCTAGTTAACTATGACAAATCAACAAGATCTGACGTTACGTCAAATTATTTAGATGTCAAACAATTATTGTTGTATTAAAAAGATAAAAATGTGTTTCTTTAAATTAAATTAAATTAAATAACTAAAAATAAGTAAAAACAGACGCTCTTTATTAATTTATCACAGCCAACCAGTTCTCAGAACCGGTCCGAGATAGCGATTTCAACTAAGTGCACATTTTATATGGAAAATATGGTCAAGTTCTTAAATATGATTCATTAAAAAATTGAAAATAAAAATTTTCGTTAAAAAAAAGCTGTTGGTCCCCGAAGTGGACGGCTTCTGATGACAATAAGAAAATCTTGTTCCCAATCGCCGGTTTGTCATTATAGACTTATTCGTTGTACCAAGTTTGAACTTGTTACGTAGCGATGTTTTTGAGATATTTAACAAAAAGTGACATGACGGTGCCATTTTCAAAGGGCTTTAGCTCCCTTATGAGACATTTTTGGATTAAGGTAAAAAAATTGACATAAAACCATCTGTAGCACACCCTGTACACACACAAGCACGCACGCACGCCCGCCCGCACGCGCGCCTGCACGCACGCACGCACACATTCACGTACGCACGCACGTACGCACGAACGCACGCACGCACATACGCACGAACGCATGCACGCACGCACGTACGCATTCGCTCATGCACGCACTCGCACGCGCACGCGCACACGCACACGCACACGCACACTCACACGCACACGTACACGCACACGCACACGCACACGCACACGCACACGCACACGCACACGCACACGCACACGCACACGCACACGCACACGCACACTCACACGCACACGCACACGCACACGCACACGCACACACGCACACGCACACGCACACGCACACGCACACGCACACGCACACGCACACGCACACGCACACACACACGCACACGCACACGCACACGCACAGTCAGACGCACACTCAGACGCACACGCATACAAACAAACACGAACGCACGCACGTACTCACATACCACATACAAACTCACGCGCAATTATGCACGTTATTATTAGGGTATTTATATATCTCAATTACTCAAGGCATGGTCAGCTACTGCAGACCTTTCTGATTGTCCTAGTCTACAAAATCTCATATGTTCTTTACATCTTGTATCAAAGTTACGATTTGTTGTTCCAACGTATACTTTTCCACATGAGCAAGATAACTAAATAGGTTTTGGCATCTTATAATTTAAAAAAACGCATAATGGTACGTCTTAATTTTAATTTTAGCTTTTGGTATGTCTAGATTTGTTGCTGTGTTATGTTAAATTACCATAAGTAGTTGAAATTAAACTTAAAATTAAAAATTACATAAAACGTTCTATATTATGCTCTTCACTTGCACTTTTTCAATTAGTTACAGAACATATTTGAAAAAAAAACTTATTACAACTTATTGACAAAGCTATTTGTTTGTTAGATTTAACTGGATTATTTTCATTGATGTCATGTTTATATTTGTTAATGCTTTTATCAATTTCAAATTGAAGTTTTTCACAACTTTACACATACATCATACATTTTCTATTATAATTAAATTTTGTTGAATTTGTTTATTGGTTATAAGATTTTTCACCGGTAGCCTTCAACCGTTAGAGGGTGTTCTGATTTGTCAAGGCAGTTTAACAATATTTAATTTTCTAATCATCTAGTTATTGTTTACTAAAATTGTGTTCCATAGATGGCATTATATGTTTATCAAACTGATATATTAATAGCAGGCTTGTGTTTGTGTTTTCAATTTTTCGAATTTCACAAAATTTTGTTAACATCTTTAACAATTTTAATAGATAATATTACTACTGACGAAGATAACTGTAAGTGTTATCGAAAATTGTAGATTGTATAACTTTAATAAACACCATTAAAAAGGTAAGTGCTTAAATATGTGTAATAATGGTGAAAGTTTATATCTACATATTTAATGAATTAGATTAAATGTAAAGTTACAAGGACTTCTTAATTCCTGGGGCAGGTCTTTCTTTTTCAAGGGTTGAAACAAAAGGTCTCTACCACAATACAAAGAAATAATACAATGCAGCTCGTCTTTGGGCCAATGCTGGTCTCTAAACGGGTGCACTAGGTGTCCTCAATGGAGGTTGACTTCAGAACTCAGTACGGCGGCTGAGGATGCTCCTACAATTACAGTTGCCTCGGACATTAGGGAGTTTTTGTATATAAACAAGGGCCACAGCTGTCCTCTTACAAAAAGTGGTTTTCACCAATGATTGATGGTCAATGAATATTTTTAATAAAAACGAGCTTTCTTTGACTCAAACAAATTCATACGGTCAAGAAGTCAAACGGGCGGCTATTTATTACTACAGATAATCGTATCAACTTGGTTTGTATCTTTCGATAATTTAACGGCTACTAGAGCACGTGACGTGACCTTTGAATGTAATTTACAGAACAATGGCACAGAGTTTTAAACCTATGATAAATTCCATACTCTACGTTACCAAGGCTATTATTGGATATTGTATGAAAATTTAAACGGACCAATTAATATTGGGAATCGTTTATGCAACAATTGCATTTCTTACCGATCTCGTTACTCACGGTCCAGTGTACCGTGTATAGGGGACATCCTCAAGTTTCGTACCGAAGCGGTATTCATTTAGCTAAAATGTGCGGCATATCGCCAGCTTGACACATGACCATATTTATACAAATTCTTTTATGTAGGAGTATTATTTAAACTTCCATACGCAATAATGAAAATTTTTAATATAAATTACAATACTTAATTTCAAACACTAAGCACTAATTCACTTCCAAAACATCAAACGTACGCTTGGGTCTAGTTAACAGATTGATTTATTTAGATATATTCTGTATTACTAGGACATAATTTTACAATTGATTAATATGAGTATAAACCATATTGGCGAAATTATTTTATTTCGATCAACATTGAGTTTAATTTAGTCTAACCTATAACGTTACGTTTTACTGCAACCGTTGCTAGAATAAATATTGACGTGGGAGTATCGTTTATTCCTTTACTCATGACATTGCCATATATAATTTAATGTTTAAATTTGTAGTTATTTCATGGTCACCACCACTGTTCAAATTACAAATTAGAAAAACAGTAGTTGTGGTTAACACATAACTTTATTTTACGTACGTTTCGGGAATATCAACTGCAGTTACTATTCCCTTATTCAGAAAGTAGAAAATATTATTTTAGTAACAAACATTAGAATAGGTAATCTAAAACCTAAAACATTATGCATTATAGCTTACGAACGAATGTGGTTGAATTGAAAACTTTAATATCAATATTTGCACAAATTAATATACACAACGGAACGACCATATCTATTTGTTTTAGTTGTTCAACGTTGGTCCCCATAAACAACAACTAAAACAAATGGATATGATCGTTCCGTTGTATATATGAAATAACTACAAGTTAAGCATTACATTTTACAGTTCATGAATCTTTAACCTTTAATATATATAATTTATTCATAATAAAAGGTTAAGCGTAATCCTGTGCGTGTGTGTGTGTGCATGGCTGAGTGCGTGATGCGTATGTGTATCCGTGTGTGCGTGTGTGTGTGTGGGTGGGGAGGGATATGGATGTGTGCGTGCGTACGTGCGTGCGTATATATGGAGGTACTTTTACAATATATCCGACACAATCACTTTTGGTTAAAATCCATTAATTAATAAAAGTATTTTATAACAGACGACAATCCATGTTTCTGAATATCTCGAAATGTGTTAACCTTATCGAAGAGATAATAAATAATTCCTGAAAAATGGGAAAAAACTCATAGCAAAAGTGTGCCGATTTTTTTAATAGTAATATATATAATTAATATAACTTTCTTTTATAAAATGTTTAAATGTATTATTATTATTATTATTAACTTGTTAACGATCAAATTTTCTTTTTGTGAAACCATTTTAATGTTTGTTGTATTTATATACATTACTAGCAAATTGTTTACACACAAATTGTACAAATTATTTTTGACTATTTCATTACTCTGTAATTGGATGAAAATCTGTATGAAAAGAAGTAAGCCATCAAAATTAATTTAGACATCTTATGTAAGTAATGTCAATACGGAAACGAAATTTTACTTTTAATATAGCCTTGAATTCTATATTTGACCAATGAAAAAGAAATGACACTATGTGATTAATATAAATTATAAATGAAATTTAGTGTATTATATATTGATTTTTCACAATAAAAGAAACGTTTACACGTGTACATGTTTATAAATTATAAATCGATTACATTCGTTTTGTACATTTTATATAAGGAAAAATATGAATAAGTTAAACGTAAGTTCGTAACAAACTGGTGCGCGTGTTTGATAATGTAATAACCGCAGGCGTGAGAAAGTTATTATGTGCTGGACATAATTACACACAATTACTAAAAATGAGTTTCAGTAAAAATAGATATGAGAAACACGCAAAGTTTCGACGTATCTAGTTATTTTTTAAAAGATTTCGGGATTAATAAAGTTCTTAACATTTCCAGCAGTTGGTGTAATAGACCTTATAACCGTATTGTTAATGTAAAATGACGTATTATTAATGTAATGTTTTTACAATACAGAAAAAAGTGGTTTATCGAACCTTGATCACCAAAATCATAAGTAACAAAATTGAACGAACTCTTAATCCATAATAGTAATAATTTGTGTTCACTGTGCAATTAGACCTGGCAGTAGTACCCAGGCACTATCCCCACCCCTCCTTTTTTACGTCACAAGCCCCGCCCCTTTCACTTTTTTATATGCCCACGTGGGGGACTGGTTTTTCCACCCTTATTTTTACCCGCTTACGTGTGAGACCGGATTTTCCACCCCTATTTTGCATATCCACGTGTGAGACAGGATTTTCCACCCTTATTTTTACTCGCTTACTTGTGAGACCGGGTTTTTCACCCCTATTTTTTATATATCCTCGCGTGAGACCGTATTTTCAACCCTAATTTTTACACGCTTACGTGTGAGGCCGGATTTTCCACCCTTATTTTTACTCGCTTACGTGTGAGACCGTATTTTCAACCCTTTTTCAACCCTAATTATTTTCGGTTTTTTGATTCGTCCACGTGTAGGACGCGTTTTTTCAACCCTTTGCATTCTTAATTAAGGCCTTTTTTTGTATTTATCAGATCCGTGTGGGGGATATATTTTTCAACCCTTGATGAGATTTTTTAACTGTTTTGTTTGTATTAAGGGCCTTTTTGACAGCAATTTTTGTGTTCACTAGCGTGAGCGACGTACATTTCAACCCTGACAGTATTTTCAACCTTTTTGTTTGTATTAAGAGCCCTTTTGGCGGGGAGCCCCTAAAGGATAGGCAAATGGATGTGCACGTAGGATCGTATTTTTACCTATTTTTAAGGGTTAATAAACGGTAGAATATTTTTGGTATTAAAAGAAGCTAATCAAGGTAAAGGTAACGTATACGTTTGATTTTAAATACACTATTAAATTCTATAACGATAATAAACAGTTAATGGCATTGCATAATCAGCTAATTACCCTGTTGTTGTCATACAATGTGAATGTACGGTTTAGCGACTATTTAATATGAATTGAATTTTATCAAATGAGATTGCATAATTGTTGTTATTATTAAAATCATTATTAGATTTCTTTTAAACCCAATCTACAGATTGTGATCCTCTACCTGGTTTAAAATTCACTTGAATATATTTTAAAATGAAATTACTTTAAAAAATAAAACGTGTAATTAACTAATTGATTAACCTGCTTACAGCAATAGTAATCACTGAAAATTAAGGAATGTCGCTAAGACGCGTCTTAGGCGAAAATGCCTCGACCATAAAAGAGGCGTTTAGATTTATAAACATATCCCAGGGTCTATGTTAGAGTGTGGTTAGGTCAATACTTCAGACATCCCCGAAGATGTCCGATTCTACCCGAACATTGACGAGCACGCTTACGCACAAGACCAAAGGCTAGCTGCGTTCTGGCGTCTTAGGAGAAAACAGCTCGATCATAAAAGAGGCGTTTAGATTTATAAACATGCCCCCAGGGCTGTGTTAGAGTGTGGTTAGGTCAATACTTCAGACATCCCCCGAAGATGTCCGATTCTACCCGAACATGGACGAGCACGCTTGCGCATAGGACCAAAGGCTAGCTGCGTTCTGGCGTCTTAGGAGAAAATATCTCGACCATAAAAGAGGCATTTAGATTTTATAAACATGCCCCCAGGGGCTATGTTAGAGTGTGGTTAGGTCCATACTTCAGACATCCCCCGAAGATGTCCGATTCTACCCAAACGTTGACGAGTACGCTTGCGCACAAGACCCAAGGCTAGCTGCGTTCTCGTTTCTCGTGTGTTTCGCTCTTTAAAGTGTAACTGTCATCGAGTGAGCATTACTATAATGTATTCTCCTGTTTATGAGCCAACATCAGCGGACATTAGAGATTTTACTGACTTGTTAATAAACTATTACAACATAACCGTTCAAGATAATGATGAAAGCGATGAGGTGATTGAGCTGGGTGTATCTCACATCCAGGATGATGGTTCACAGAAGAGAAAGAAGAGCTATGAGATAGGGGAGAAGGGCAAATCTCAAAATCATGATGATGAGGACGACTCACGGTTCAAGAAGAAGAAGAAAACCGATAAAGCATGTTATTAAATAATAATGATGTATTGTTGTTTATAATAATAATAATAATAATATATTTTTCAAAACGTTAAGCTTTCCTTCGGTTTTGTTAATAAACCTGTTTTTTTCCTAGCGGTGCTCCACCGTCTTGATTCATGTTTGCAAGTTTACAAGTTTTTCGCTTTAGCGTGTTTTCGCGCTCTCTCGTGTGCTGTGTGTGTGTGTGTGTGTGTGTGCACATACGTGCGTGCGTGCGAGCGTACGTACGGTCGTGCGAACGCTCGCACGCATACGTGCGTGCGTGCGAGCGTGCTAGCTTGCGTGCGTGCATACGTGTGTACGTGCGTGCGTGCGTACGTGTACGTGCGTGCGTGCGCACGTACGTCGTGCGTGCGTGCATGCGCGTTTTTCGTTTGATCCTCGTACTAAAGCAGTGCTAGTCGATTGTATTTAGTTGTAGGCCCTATTGTGTTGTCTAAAAGCTGTAATTGGAAGCGTTGCTTGCTATACCCAGGCCGTGGGTTATGTTTAATTAGCTTTTTTAACAGATGTATTTATTTATGATTAGATCAGGCTTGCATGTAAAGTAATATAGAGGTGAAACTAACTAGCTAATGTGTTTTGCTGCTACACGTATCACAGTATTGAAGATTCTGTTTATGTATTAGAAAAACGTACTACAGCCTCAAAACAGAGTGCAGATAAAAATTGAAGAAAGATGTATGCGGCACAAGTGTTGAGATGCTTGAAATCGATCCCCCAGCCACAAGAAGAATGTGTTTTCGACTTGTATGTGCTTCTAATCAACTACCCAGACACGCACCTCGACCGTATGCGATTAAGAGACAGAGACAGAGACAGAGACGGAGACGGAGACTGAGACTGAGACAGAGAGAGAGAGACAGAGACAGAAACAGAGACAGAGACATAGACAGAGCCAGAGACAGAGACAGAGACAGAGACTGAGACAGAGACAGAGACAGAGACAGACACAGACACAGAGCCAGAGACAGAGCCAGAGACAGAGACACAGAGACAAGACAGAGACAGAGACAGAGACAGAGACAGAGACAGAGACAGAGACAGAGACAGAGACAGAGACAGAGACAGAGAGAAAGAGAGAGAGACAGAGACAGAGACAGGGACAGAGACAGAGACAGAGACAGAGACAGAGACTGAGGCTGAGACAGAGACAGAGACAGAGACAGAGACAGAGACAGAGACAGAGACAGAGACAGAGACAGAGACAGAGACAGAGAGAGAGACAGAGACAGAGAAGGGGACAGAGACAGAGACAGAGAGAATCATTTTGTTTATAGACTCCAAACCCCAGTCTTAATTCATTCGGCAGCTTTGCGTGTTTTCGTTTTTTCGTGTTTGTGCGTTTGTATGTTTGCGGTTTTCGTGTTTGAGAATTTTTGTGTTTACGATTTTTCGTGTTTGCGTTTTTTCGTACTCTGCGCGTTTGTGTGTTTGTTATTTTTCGTGTTTGCGAATTTTCGTTTTTCGTGTTTGCGATTTTTCGTTTTTTCGTGTTTGTGTGTTTGTATGTACCTGTGCTTGCGCTTGTGCTTGTACTTGTAATTGTTCCTGTGCTTGTATTTTGTGACAAAATCCGATCTCCCAAGACTAAAATATGACCATACATGGACATTAAACTATGCGAGAAATGGCATTATAAAAATACTTTGTTAACATTATTGATATTAAGTTTCTTGTTGTAGAGATTAATTTGGTAGTGATTACCTTGAGCGACAACTAGATTTAATTATGACCTATAATTAAAGCAGAAAGCATTGCGATACATTGTGACTCATATTTAAAACCAGAATATATTGCATATAAATGATACGTATTAAAAGGTAAATAAATAAAAGCGACATTCCTTAATTTTCAGTGATTACTATTGCTGTAAGCAGGTTAATCAATTAGTTAATTACACGTTTTATTTTTTAAAGTAATTTCATTTTAAAATATATTCAAGTGAATTTTAAACCAGGTAGAGGATCACAATCTGTAGATTGGGTTTAAAAGAAATCTAATAATGATTTTAATAATAACAACAATTATGCAATCTCATTTGATAAAATTCAATTCATATTAAATAGTCGCTAAACCGTACATTCACATTGTATGACAACAACAGGGTAATTAGCTGATTATGCAATGCCATTAACTGTTTATTATCGTTATAGAATTTAATAGTGTATTTAAAATCAAACGTATACGTTACCTTTACCTTGATTAGCTTCTTTTAATACCAAAAATATTCTACCGTTTATTAACCCTTAAAAATAGGTAAAAATACGATCCTACGTGCACATCCATTTGCCTATCCTTTAGGGGCTCCCCGCCAAAAGGGCTCTTAATACAAACAAAAGGTTGAAAATACTGTCAGGGTTGAAATGTACGTCGCTCACGCTAGTGAACACAAAATTGCTGTCAAAAAGGCCCTTAATACAAACAAAACAGTTAAAAATCTCATCAAGGGTTGAAAATATATCCCCACACGGATCTGATAAATACAAAAAAAGGCCTTAATTAAGAATGCAAAGGGTTGAAAAACGCGTCCTACACGTGGACGAATCAAAAACCGAAAATAATTAGGGTTGAAAAAGGGTTGAAAATACGGTCTCACACGTAAGCGAGTAAAAATAAGGGTGGAAAATCCGGCCTCACACGTAAGCGTGTAAAAATTAGGGTTGAAAATACGGTCTCACGCGAGGATATATAAAAAATAGGGGTGAAAAACCCGGTCTCACAAGTAAGCGAGTAAAAATAAGGGTGGAAAATCCTGTCTCACACGTGGATATGCAAAATAGGGGTGGAAAATCCGGTCTCACACGTAAGCGGGTAAAAATAAGGGTGGAAAAACCAGTCCCCCACGTGGGCATATAAAAAAGTGAAAGGGGCGGGGCTTGTGACGTAAAAAAGGAGGGGTGGGGATAGTGCCTGGGTACTACTCCTGGCAGTTTCAATATGAGCGCTGATATCAACGTCTTCCATAATTGATAGTTTCTTATTTTCCGACGCACAGAAGGATGATTTCCAAGTATTCATTTTCTTTGGCGACAGAGATCTTATGCCGGCAAAACACTTCTACCTTCCAAATCTTTCAGGATTGGTAATGTTGCCACCGCTATTGACCAAAACTGTTACGGAACTACGCCTAAAAGTTCCGGAAGTCTCGAGAACACTGCAATTACTTTGGGAAAATCAGAAATGTATACTCACTTTCTGGGTAGTGTACTTTCCACGGTTGTAACGAACACAAAAAAAATTGTATTTCAAATATGTGGTTGCAAATCGACATGTTTTACCACAATATGATTGATTAACAAAACCCTTGGGCGCGACCGTAAAAAATTGAGGTTTTCGTTTGGATAATTGTCATTACAATGATATTTGAGGAACTGGTCACTTGAAACCAAGTAAATCTTCAATATACTACTGATACAATTTCGTCATAACCGTCTACAATTCTTTCTGATTTCGGATTTCAAAAAGATGACCGCTGTATGTTCAGAAAATTTTTCTCGTATGAAGGAACTATCTCCGTGACATGCATTTAAAGCTCTGGTTTCACAAGGAATTACAGAAAATTAAGGACTATGTTAATACAGTCAATGATGAAAGAC
Organism: Vesta saturnalis; assembly: GCA_036346205.1. NCBI lineage: Eukaryota > Metazoa > Arthropoda > Insecta > Coleoptera > Lampyridae > Vesta > Vesta saturnalis. Next base: position 346,915 of record JARFJB010000966.1, on the reverse strand, counting down.
AGAAGAACTGTCTTTTGTGCTTGAGAATGCTTTTGACCTGCGTAACACGTCCGCGGACAGTTAAAGAAAAAAGTAGTTCTCAAAAACAAACTACTGAATCTTTGCATCTGCAGTACATAGAACTAGTCCAAAAAGAACTATATACCCTAAATCCCAATTTTGAGTGTCTTAAGGAAGAAAAATTATAGAGCGGCAGATACCGTAATGTTGCTTCATGAAATGCATGCATTTGATGGGCTAGGACAGTGACGTAGTATACCGTCAATGCATGAATAAGTAAAAAAAATTGTTTCAAAGAATACTATTTATTTACAAAACGTATACATTAGACAATGTTTTTATGAAATTCCTCAAAGCATGCTTCAGTGCAAAACCGTGTATGTTCTGGACAAGTCTTACATCTGTATTTGATTTCCTTGCGGATAGAGGTGGAGGAACTTCATCTGCATGGTAAATGGTTAACATCTCTTTGGATTGTTTTATATTTGGAATGTTTTCTGGAAAGTTCATTTTGTATGACACTCTCCTTGATTGATTTTCTGTTGTCTTACGTTTTCTTCCACCATGTATAGGTCCGGTTTTTACGAACCATCTTCTATGTATATTGGATCAATCTGAATGTATGATTATGATCTCCTCGCGGAACTGACGAAATGTTATTTTTTCAGTGTATTTCCTTTTGCATTCCAGGAGGAAATAGCTAGTAAATGGAACATTACATTTTTATACGGGTTAATAGTTTTTCTAGGGAGGAGTAGTAACTTATCATTTAATAGTTACGGTCAACTCAGGCCATATTCAAATTATATTGATTTCTTCGGGTTAAACTTTTCCTTTGCCGGACCTGTGTCGGAAAATAATGAGTTTGGGATGGTATTTGGTTGTAATAGCCAGGAATTCTCTTTTGTCTCTTCGCTTACACCTTCTCCAAATGTACTCTCCCTTCTTCAATTTTGATTTTTTAATAAGGTTACGTTTTCTATCACGGCGTATTGTTCAAGTGCAATAGGTTTTTCTTTATAGCAGCGTGTTCCACAGGTCTAAAATGTTGTAAAAATTGTCCATAAAGTCACGATGACCTCAATCTAAATATGGCTCCAACAGTGAAGTTACCAGGGATAGCCCTTTGACTTCTTTACTTTCTCGAGGGTAAATTCGGAGATTCAGAACATATTCCCCTGTGCTGCATAAGGTATTACATTTTATACTGTACCTTGCTCATTTATTCTTTATGTACAATCTAAAATTTAGTCTACCACGGAAAAGCAAAAGTGACTCGTCATAGGATAAATTTTCACCCGGAAAATTAGCATTCTTAATATTTCGTAACAGCTCATCGAGAAGAGATTTGACTTTGGATAGTCGATCATTACTGTCTAAAGGTCGATGTTGGTACGCACAACTAAAGCACCTCACAAGTTCCTTAAAACGTCTTCTAGAGAAGCTAAGATGTGACACGGGGTTCTAATATAAATATAGAGCCAAACATTTTAGTTTCTCTTCTTTGGACATGTTTTGGATTGAAGAATACCTGCTGTGTTTTCGATGCGAGGACCGTTGAATGCAAGTTGAACTCCCGAACTTCCACTTTCAAAACCAAAATCTGGTGCCTCGGATACATCGTCAAGCCACTCGTTTTCGCCAAATTGCTCGTCAGAAGAAGGAGTTTTGATATTTAAACGCTCTTCGTCTAGTGACATATATCTTCTAAACTCGAATCCTGTGTGTCATCGTCATCGCAGTATGTATCACTCTCTTCAAGGTCTTCGTTGTGCTCAGATCCATCAGGTGTAGGTATATCGTCACAAGTTTTTTAAATTTAAAGACGATAGATCCTTTATGACCTTTTTCATAGTAAAATAGTCTGAGATAGTAATGAAAAAAATTTATTTATACTCCCGGTTTGACAGGATTACATTATTGTTTTGTTTTCAGTGGGATACTGTGTATATTTTAATAAAAAATGAAAGAAAGTATTATTTTGAGTACCTTTCAAATGTATCCATACATCTACGATTAATAATAATAAAGTTAATAAAAGAATTAGGTAGATAATTCATTTTTATTTTACATAGCCAGAACAGATGAACAAATTATTTAAGAAGGCAAAGGGAGATTTCATCTAAAAAGCCAGATTAAATGTTCAAAAGTGTTCCCAACGTTCTGAACTCATATATTATATCGCTTTAAGAGTTTAATTCAACAAACTTTTAATAACATCTCTGTTAATCGCTGCCTTGGAAATAAATTTTGTTATAAAGGTTAGCTATATTTTCAATGGGTTCTTCGTAAACAGTACTTTTCAAATAACCCCACAAAAAAAAAGGCTAGAGGAGTTAGATCAGGGGACCGAACTGGCCACCTGACAACACCATCTGTACCAATTCATCTTTGTAGAAATTTACGATTGAAATAATTTTTAACAATTCCGGCAGTATGCGGTGGCGCGCCATCTTGTTGAAACCAAGTACTAGTTAACTCAATTAGTACATTATTTACTTAATGAAACAAAACGTTTCCTAAAAAATCTAAATGTCGCTGTCCGTTTAACGTGCCGTGAAAAAGATAGTGTGGTTTCATGTTTGTCTTAACCGTCGAGGATTTTTCTCTGACCAGTATCTATGGTTATGTTCGGATACTACACCATTATTGTGAATACTACTTTCGTCCTTCCACATAAGTCTATTTAATAAATTGTCCTGCTCCTCTAACAACATTCACCGTATATTATTATCACATTGTACTTATTTTCATTAGTTTGAATGACCATTTTGATGGATTAAAGTAATAAACGGGCAAATGTCAAAATCTTTCATTTCGAAACAATAGTTCCAGCCACCTTTGTTTTAGTTGAAAGAAACTAGTTAAAAATTAATTATCTACCTAATTGTTTTATTAACTTTGTTATTAATTGTAGATGTATTTGAAAATATGCTCAAAATAATATTTTATTTCGTTTTTATCAAAATGACTGTTATACAATGAAAAACGTATTCTATATATCATTACAAAAAATTATATTGAAATTAAAATATCTGCAAAACTAATGGCTTTTCGAAAAATGTTAATATTATAACAAATTCGTACGAATTAAGTGCCATTCCCCATTCACCTATTTTCAAGGTTCCTGGGATCGATTAATTTCTTTGCATCTTAGCGCCATCTATATCTCAATGAGGAGAAAGGCCGTTGACACTCAAAACTAAGACCATTTATACATTATAGTGAATTCATTTTATAGAAATCGAATATCACTTTCAGTCGTCGAGAAAATGGCGGCGGGAGTTTTAAGTGAGACACGCTGTATACAGAAAATCATGATCTATTTATTTATTATCATTTTCTATTGGTTGAAACAAATGAAATCATCTCAGCATACTTACCAAAATATTTTACAACAGTACACGGTCAACAGAACAATTTTTCTAAGCTCTGGTTCTAAAAACAACTGAATAGAAAAGCACACTACCTACACGTGCAATGCAGAAATTAGAAGTTAGACAAATTTTCCGTAGGGACATTCATGGGTACAGTATATTTAATGCAATAGAAATTTTCATGTAAATACGACGGCATATCGCGTGTTGTTACAATTATAAGGCAGAAAATATTAACGGCAAATCATGTCTTGTCCCTGCACGTAGGATGAAATATGCCGTCTTGTTCTCTAACGTGTTAAGGGTATAAGTGGATTTAAAAATTTACTTTAATTGCATTATTATTTCTACATACAAACGTAGAACATAAAATTTAAAAAAAGTTTATATGTGGCTTCAAACAATTGTGATTACATAGTGGGGCAGTGGTAACACGATCTGTCTAGCATTTTGGAGGTAATGGGTTCGATTCCTATTATCGTCTACCCTGCATGAGGTTTTTTCAGTGGCTTTTCTTCATATACAAATAGCTGCATGATGACTGCGTATACGCACATCATATTTAGGTGAATACTGGGGTAATAACTTTCCCCTCAGAACCCTAAATCCGTTCCTTTCGATCCTGTCTTGAGCGCACCTATTTTTAATCTCACCATATTGAATGTTTGCTACGCTGAAGCAAGGCTCTAGTAACCCGCTCCTTCCCTTATGGAAGAATGCAATACGTTGTCTTATGCCATGATGAACCTATGCCTAATGAAACTGATTCTGTGCTATTTTTACGTTGTTGGCCGCTTAAATAGTTAAAAAGGCATATTCGTATTTATTTTATAATGCAAATAAGATAATGGTCATGTAATTTAATTTTACCCAGTGTAATTATATTATAATTACTGTTATCTAAAATAAAACGGTTCACTCAGTTTCATGAATATTTACTGTAGAAACCTTTATGTGGAATAATTTTGTAATCGTATTAATTTGTTATTAGGTATGTGCTAGTAAATATAACCCAAACCTCGCTTGGTTTAAAAGCTATCCGAATTTTGTACTTCATCCAGAACTTTAGAAAATAAATTAGGCGCCATAAACTGTACTCGCTCTAAAATGGTTTTTCAATATTTATGTACCTGTTCGATCGTGCATTTTCAATATTACACTTTTTAAGTGTTATATTCACGGTAATATTAAATTATTGTCTATTTGATTTCGACCAAAATCTTACGTACGCAATCAATATACAGGAAGTGGGAAATTTCGTGTCACTGATGAGCAAAGAAAACCACATTTACATACGTGAGTAAAGGAAACATCCTCGTAATTGATAATTTAATTTACCCGCTTCTACCAATTTATGTCAAATAGTTCAAGAAATCAGAATTTCAACAAGAGATGTAAACTTAGTTTGGATGTAAGATATTTAATGATGTCTAGAAATGGGTTTGTGCTTATATATTAAATTTTACTACAAATTTTCTGTGTTGTGTTTAGAATTAGTTAAGATTTTTACTGTGCCTTTGCGAAACCTGACCTAACTGAGCCAATTAAATTAATGGAAAGCTCTATTGAAGTTGTATTATGCATGCGGAATATAAAATTCTACTAAAATATTTTTTGCTAATTACACACTACACATTTATTTTTGTCCAATTAAGTTCTTGGAATTCAATTTTAGTGATTTGCCTAATAAATAATAAAATAAGGCTTATTAAGGTTTTCGTTTTATTTACTAATATACAGCGTGGAACGGTTTTACCCTGCAATTTACAAAACGTAGCAAGTTGGAATTAGTTAAATATTTAACAATTTATGGGTAACTAAAATTAATATATTCACTTATACAAGGCCCGTCAACTGGATTGAATGGTTTTTAGTTCAAGGCCACTGTTAAGACACAAAGAATATATTTGGACTTATTATTACTCCAACTAAAAACACATCCCTAAGGTGACCACCGTCTTCTTCTATACATTGCTGTAATCTGTTTCTGAAATCGACCATAACGCGTCTGAGTAAATATTCGTTTATCACATGTATTTCCTAACGAATCCTTTCTTTGAGCTCCACAAATGTTTGGGGACGTGGGAAGTACACTTTGGACTTTGAGAATCCCCTCAAAAAAATCCGGAATCGCCAGGTTCGGTGATTTTGCGGGCCATGCAACGTCATCAAACCTGGAAATTAGACGATTCGGGAAGATACGCTGTAAAACAGAAATGCACCGTCTATCTGTATACGCTGTGGCGCCGTCTTGCTGGAATCACATTTCATCTTGGTCCATTATTTGAAGTTTCACATCCACAAATGTTTCTAGCATCTCAACGTACCGAAATGAATTCACTGTAACGGTGTGGCTGTTTTCTGTAAAAAATTATGGCCCGATCACACCAAATCTGGACACTCCATACCACACCGTTACCTTTTGGTCATGAAGTGAGCTTCGTTATACATGATCAGTTCATCAAGAATTTGCATTGTTATTCAATGTTTCAAAAAATTGCCTGCAGAAATTGAGGCGGTTAGGTTTATCAACAGGGTTCTGTTTCTGGGCGAAATTTCAAATCCAGCTTTAAAATTCATTACATACTTCGCTCTGAAATTTCAAGTGCAATTGAATGCCGAATTGCACAACGTGTTGGAGACTTCGTTCAACGCCTACTCTGGTTTCTAGAATATTACCTTGTGCACGAACTGTACGTGTACCTCCAACAAACTTTGAGTTTACACTGCCCCTTTCGTCTAAATCTCTTACCCATCCCAAAATTCCATTTTCTGATGGGATTCTAGCTCGCACTGGCAAACTAAATTCACTGCAAAACGCCTTTGGGTTTGCACGATGCACTGGGTCAGGATAAATGATTTTACAGCAAAATTTCATTGATTAATTCGATAATTTGTCATTGTAACACAAAACCTTGGATAATACTGTTTCGGGGAACCAGTTAAAAATTTATTTAAAATACATTGCACGACAACGTTGGCATTACTTTGTCACTCTATCTTTTTTATACGAGATTAAATTACGGCTCGTAAACTCGGACTCATGCCTAAAACGTTGTGACAGCAATTTTGGTGTACAATGTGCAAAACTAGAATACCGACCAGAGCAGAGCACTAGATCATCGGACGGTAGCGAAAAAATCAAGTTTTTTTTTGCGTTACAAACCTTTAATACCCGAATTTTGACACCAGTTCAATATAAACGAAGAAATAGAAAAAAAATATTTAACATTCAACCGGAAGGTCTAACTTAGAGCATACAGCAATTATATGACATCGTTACTACAATATTCATGTCAAAACAGATTTTGCTGATATTTACTTTTTAAATTCTTGTTTAATTGCGACTGTGAGATTATCGCTCTTGTTTCGAGCACTAAGTTTAGATACTCGCAGTATTTCATTTTAAATTCTTTCGTAATATTATTAAGGTTCTACAGGCTTTTTATTCCAAATTACTTCAATCGCCCTGAAGTTTTTTTTTTTTATGATTGTGGACCTGAACAGGCTAAATGTGGCCTATCGTGCTAAAGCACTCAGGAACACTTAGGAAGATGGATATTGGGATAATGAATTGCCAATAGATGCCTATGAACAGCTACCTTAAATTTTCTCATATCATAAGTGAGAGGAAAACATGAACTAGGGAGATCATTTCAGAGTTTAGAAGCCGTGTAGAAAAATGTGGATTGCGCCCGTTTGGTACGACAAGTAGAGATTTGTACTGCATACTGATGATGTGAATGCGCGAACCGAGTGTTTCTCGCAAAGATAGCCCGAGATGGTATCAAAGAATACAATTCTGCAGCACAATAGCCGTTGTAATAACGATAATACAAAGAAAGAACTGAAATCATCCTTCTATGCTCAAGGGACTGTATGTGAGAAGTTAAGGACGGGTCATTTATAAGCCTAAGCGCTCTCTTTTGAATACGATCAACGATATCGAGAGCGTATTGGGGAGCACTAACCCAGAGGTGAGAATTACATTCTTACATTAGTTGCTTACACATTAATGTATTACTTTGGACAATTTGCGTGATTATAAAAACATTTCGTCTTATGTACACTTTCTTTCTAATACCTTTTCCTCATACAGAGACACAATGTGAAGCACTGTTGTCATCAACTAACATATCAAAACGGATGCTTTGTTTTTATGTCTTTTTCTTTTGTTTCTTCTCGAATCAAATTATTTCGACCACTCATTAGTTAAATACGTATATTACTTATCATACAAATATTCGTCTGATTAAAACACAGCCAAAGATGGGGGTCAAGGTGTCAGAGTTCTGCTTATTTCACTTATGCTTAATTTTGCCATCTATCGTTAAATCTGCATGTTAGTAGTACGCTAAAAATATAAAATTCTAACTACGAGTGAAAAATATAACTCCGAGACTATAACTGTAAAACCAAATCGAAGTTCTTGGAAGCCATCTTTATTCCGAACCCCCAAACATAGAGGATCAGAAGTAACAAATTCGGGCATTTCATATTTAGTTACGGACCCAATATCTGCATATAATGCGACATCAACAAATTTTATAGAATCGAAGGTATTTTTAGAGCCTGTACCAAATAAAATTTTAGTTGTTTCAACAGCTATAGTCCCCATAAACTCTGCTATAGGATTTGTGAGTAGAACGGGGACACTTGCGCCGCCATCGTGGATTTTGACGTCACAAGACCGCCCACGTGTGGGACCGCATTTTCCACCCTTATTTCTGCTCGCTTACGTGTAGGACGTGTTTTTTCACCCCTATTTTTACACACTCACGTGTAAGACCGTATTTTCAGCCCCTGCTGGAATTTTTATCCCTAATTATTTTTTATATACCCTCGTGTAGGACGTGTTTTTTCATCCCTATTTTTACATACCCACGTGTGAGACGTATTTTTCCACCCTATTTTCATCCCTAATTATTTTTTGTTACATATACCTGCGTGTGAGGCCGTGTTTTCAACCCTTTCTTTTTATCCCTAATTATTTTTTACTCGCTCACGTATAGGACGCGTGTTTTCACCACTATTTTATGACAGCTCACGTGTAGGACGTGTTTTTTCATCCCTATTTTTACATACTCACGTGTGAGACAGTATTTTCCACCCTATTTTCATCCCTAATTTTTTTTTGTTACATATACCTGCGTGTGAGGCCGTGTTTTCAACCCTTTCTTTTTATCCCTAATTATTATTTTTTACTCGCTCACGTATAGGACGCGTGTTTTCACCACTATTTTATGACAGCTCACGTGTAGGACATATTTTTCCACCCCTATTTTTACATACCCGCGTGTGAGACCGTATTTTCAACCCTAAGGGTCAACCCTAATTAGAGTCTTTTATGCATATGTTCACGTGAGTGGCAGGTGTAGGCCTTGAGCTTGGACTTGGGGGTTGGGGCAGGATGCTGGTTTCTTTTCGGGATCTTTTCCTACCCTTTAATTAGAGCCTTTTTGACTATATTAAGAGCCATTCATCCCCTGGAGTGTATGCAAATGTACGTGCAGGTAGGATCGTATTTTATACTTTTTCTGATATTAAAAGAAACTAATCAAGGTAAAGGTAACGTATACGCTTGATTTAAATACACTATTAAATTCTATAATGACAATAAACAGTTAATGGTATTGCATAATCAGTTAATTACCCTGTTGTCATACAATGTGAATGCACGGTTTAGCGACTATTTAATCTGTGTTTATTAATATTTATTAGGATTCCGTTTTTTATCAAAATTGTTGTCATTAAATTATTATTAGATTTCCTTTAATTCTCATTTACAGATTGAGACCTTATGTCTATGTGAACATTTTATTTATACATAGTTTAAATTAAAACTGCTTTAAAACGTGTAATTAGCTATTCGATTAACCAGCTTTACAGTGATAGTAAACATAAAAAGGAATGAATATTGCGTATATTTTTTTACATTTTAATACGATTTTTCAAGAACTCATAATTAAAATCATAATAAGTGGAGTATAACAGGGACTTTACAATGTAATTTGTAATATGTTTTATTATAAACGATTGTCTAATTAGGTCAAATGCTGGCGCACTTTTTCTTTAATTGCATGCAACGACCTTCTAACTATACACGAATTTATAACGATATCACCCGATTACGACGACCTTCTACCTATATACACAGAGTTTATAACGACAACACACGAGCTACATTAGTTTATAACACAATCGCTATGTAGCGTATTTTTTACTTACATCCGTACTTCTATAATCTATTAACGCATCATATTAATGAGGCTATCAACTATTTGAAAAAGGTTAACTGTTAAAGTATACGATGAAGATCGTTTAAAGCAAACCTTGTATTATTCTTATATACGAAATACAAATAAAAATCAACTTATGGAACAAATGCCCCTTGGAAAAAATGTGCTATCACTGAAATCTCACAACAAGAATTCAAATACTGTACTGTTTCAGATTATAAACCTTATTTTATGTAGTGATCGTCATCTGTTGAAGCTTCCGTGAAGCAGGATAGCTAATATTTTACAATATCCAAGCTTTACAACAAGAATTGGACGAAAAAAAACTGAAAGTATTAAGGGATGAAAGATCAAAGCTCCTTTACGAACTCATCTGATACACCTTCAATTACTCGAAATGAAGAGAAACAAAGAAAGATTAGGGATGGCTACATTAAATATTTTTTAAGTGATTAATAAACACTTATGTTTAATTTTCATTTTGCGCAATGTAATTAAATATACAAGCATTATGTAAATTAAAATCAGTTTGGTAATAACCCTCCAAAATAAGTGTTTAAGCTCCTTGCTATATTGGTTCGATTACCTACTTGTCATGGACTTGGAGAACAGAAATATCATTCATGCCCATGTGAACCTCTGGTGTTAAAATATTCTTGAGAACAACAAACTGTAGAGCCAGGTTATGACGTGCTGTTGTAACAACAATTACACTTTCACATAAGTTTAGCTTTATAAATATTTCGTTGAAAAGAGACACCAAACCTCTTCTTTCAAACTCCACATTACTATTCAACAACATTTCCTGTCCTAATGTATCAGCCGATGTAAAGACACTTTTCCTTTCTGGTTGAATGTTGTTTTGGTGGAAACATGTAGTCCTTAATATCACACCCTCTGTGTACATCTCATTTGACCATTCTCCATTTGGTGTTTGGTGTTTAAGATGAGAACCGTTAAATACCTGTTGACCACGTGTTTCACCTGGTTAGCGAATCACAAACCATTTGAATATTAATGGAAAAAAAATCCGTACTATTACGTAAACACGTGACAATATCACCTCCTACAGATTTGTATAGTACAGGAGATGTAATTTTAACTCGGGTACAACCGCCGAAGTCAACAACTCGTGGAAATCTGGCTATTCTGTAAGATCAGATACCAATACATCAAACCCCTGAATGATAAACTTACTCCAGAAAAATCTGCAATAACTATTAAGCAGCTTGGAAAGCTCAATCATCCAGCGTTCCCCCTTGGGGAGGGAATGAAACACGTGGCCTTTCCTTACCAAAATCACTTATACTCATATAATTGTATTTACACGTCCGCTTTTACAAGTATCCTTAAACATGTTACCTGCGTTCTTAAGAATATTTATTTTACCTGTGTCCTGATTGTTAATCCCACCAACACAATTTTATTCTATACCCTCATATCTGTAGCTATCTGTCAAAATAGCGGACTGAAAACCGTTTCCAATATATTGTTTCGGTGTAAGCACCCGAAAAACGTATAAGAAGCACTTGAATGTACTTCCTTTACTAACGTGGGTTTCGAGCCCGAAGGTAAAGTAATTGTACGCCACGAGCTATATCCTTGTCCTTCACAGGTTTTCTTTCGCGAAGGACATCCACTTCTTTTCTCCAGGGTACTTTTACCCTGGGTTTGACTCCCTCCAACGATAATGGAACACCCTCCATAGTAATCCAGTCCTTTCTCTCCCCCTGATACAATTCAACTGTAAAATTGTCAAAAAAAATTATATCCATCTCACCTTCCTGTCATTCTACCACCACCTGCCTCATTACACCTTCATCCGCACATCAGCACACCCAGATCATTCACTTCCACATAACCACATCTACGTTCATCTCCTCGATCACAACATCAATCCTTTCATTTTTACTATCATTCAACCAATTTCCCTTGCTATAAATACATTCCATTGATAAGTCATTACACAAATCACGCTTTTCCATATGATATTATTTTCCCGAAATCTAAAAAAACTGAAATGTTGTTGTCCGATCTTTCTTTGGTCGTAGACGAACCAGAAAATGTTTAGAGGTGAATGGCAGTGTTTTTCAACATTTATTATAAGAACGCTTTGATTACCAAAGCCTTAATGTATGACATTTGAGTGTTTTTTCATTATTTTCATGTCTAAAATACACTCCTGGAGTTTGGTCCGTTTCTCCCCACTCACCATGTATGTACAACCCAACGTCCGTTAATATTCCGTATTCTCTAAAGCGTCGTCGACAGAACTCTTTAAAATGCAATCTACACATTATACGAAGAGCTTATTTGTACCACTAAAATTCTGTTTATATTAGTTTGGTTTATGCTGTCCTTGAACAGAATTCCAAAACGCAATCTTGAGAAAAATGGTCTTAAATGACGGATTTATTATACGTTTAACTACTCTGATAATTTAATATATATTGTTTAATAACACAATTTCATCAACATGTTTTGACCAGTAAAGGCATTCATCAGGGATAATTCGAAAAAATTTTGTTCGATTCTATAATTTTTGGAAAATTTTGTTACGGACATGACAATCAGCCTGTAAAGGTAAACTGCATGTTAGCAAGGTAGTTCAGTGGTATGGGAGCGGTTCATACTCGTCAATCCAAAAGGGCACTAAAACACAACTCAGCAAAGACAAAATCAGGAAAAATATGTCACTATGGAGCCACCCGTTAAATGGATTTGTAGCGGAAACTAGGCCTTAAAATAATGGCCTAGCAGGAAATCAAAATTTTCGCTCGAAGAGAAAACACTGAAATTCCACTCCAAAATTACATACGCAAAGCTCACATACACTTAAGTAAAATTTTAAGCTTCATTTAAAATCACAAAAATTGTGAAAGCTAATCTCAAAATTTATTATACGTTTTCGGTATAAACTTCCATGTAAAATTACTTACTCAATTAAAAAGAAAATGATAACAGGTCAACATGATCATTAGTTGCTCAATTTAAAATTCGTCACAACAATACTAAACAAGATTCGATCAAAAATTTAAAAGCCTCTATAATTTATTTGAAAGTCACTTAAAATTCATAAAAACAAATCAATAAAGCTTACTTTACATTTCTGAATGATATTGGCTTTAACTTTGGTAACTTTAAAATTTGTCGAAAAAACTCAACGTGTTCTTAATTTGGTGAAGGTAAAATAAATTCCCAAAAAATTATACAAGTATCTATATTATGATTAAAAATGTCTACACAGGGTAAGTAGAATCAAAGAAACATTCTCCAGGCAGCGGAATGTAAGCAAAAGTAATTCATCAGAAACCAAGAACCTAACACCTAAAGAAAATAAAGCTGCGTCACATATTCAACAACAGTCGCGAATTATCAAGGAGAAGTACTATGAATTACTTTTTCTTGCGCGAGCAACACCAATACATACATACAAATAACACTATTAATAAAAACAAGTGTTATCTACTGCATGTGCAAAATTCCGATTTATCAAAATTCAATCATTTCCGACAACGGAGTTTATTATTACAAGAAAAGCTTTCTGAAAATCAAAACGTTAAAATTACAATGACATCGGAATTTCTCCTGCAACATTGATTAACACTTTTAAATTACACCAAACATTATTATAAACAAGCATATACAAGGCGAGGTATAACATAAAGAAAAGAACGGAACCAGCGTCCTTCCCCCAGATCCGCAATTTCCATTGTCTTGGTCCCAATTTTATCACTATCAGCTGACAAATTTTTATTATAACAGAAATTTACCAAAATCCTGAGTGGGCACATTCTTTTGAATGACCTTATATGAATACTTAAACACGCAATCAACTGGCATTTTAACTTCTACCAAATAATAGCACGTGGTACTTTTCCATTACTCTTAAAAATCACGGTAATTAATGTCTATAATATCGATAAATCCACATACGTGACCACAAATTATTCATCACCGCATAAAAGAGAACTGCTAACATAGCACCGATACTGTACAGTCCTAACAAAATCACGCAGCGCATCTTCGCTTAACCATAACGACGACGGGTCGCCGATGGCCCAAAATCACAACAATTTGTAACTACATCTTAGTAATACATACTTCAACACTCAAGATCTAAACCTCAACTCATTGTTTAGATTCGATAAATAACAACAAAAGCATAATAGTACCAACGACTATAAACTGAGCCAAATAAGTTCTCAACACAGGCCAGACCAAATGACTATTCTACATGATCGACTTTATGCAAATTTAATTGATATAAACGACAATTATATCAGAACGTCACAGGATGTGAAAATGGCCTTGATTAAATTTAACAAGGTAAACGGTCTACGTATTTTTTACATTTGTACTAAACGATTTAAACCTCTGTACAATTTCTTCATTTAAAAAAATTATTTTCTCTAGCAATCGTAAAATAATAAAATTCATCAAGGGTTTTACCGGCTACTAAGAGTTTAGCTTGTGTTCGTATTTTTAAATATGACAATTAAACTTAGCGGCGTTCCTCATTTTTTTATAATTTATTTAACAATATGTCATGGTATATGCAGTCATACTTCCAATGGCATCGCTTCTGTCCAACGTATTACAGATTTTATTAACAAAATGAAAAACAGCAGTATCTAGGCTTTTAAAATTAAGACGCGGTTGAAGTTCTGTAATTCTCTGCCATTTCATGCAGCCTATGAATTGTCTGCTTGCTTCATTTTTGTAACATTGCTTTCTTATGCGGACATTTAGATCTTGTTCATTACATTTAATATGAATATCTTTTAATAAAAACTTAAAAAATCTATTCAATGGCGTAGTTCCAAAAATAGTTTATTTTTTGTTACCATTATTACTCACTAGACAGCTGTAAAAGTTTCTGTTATATCCATCACATGGTTACATTTTGACTGTCGATTAAAACAACAAACTTGGTTTATTTAAAAACATGAATTGACTTCCAGCGGTGATTAAGCACTTACACTTAAAAGGGTTAACATCGAAAGAGATAAAAACTGAGTTGGATGAAATTCCTGGCACACCTGTTGCTGTATTTGCAACTGTTTAAAATTAGTGTAAAGGTGACCGTACAGGTGAACATCGCTCGGGACGTTCAGAGATGTTTGACAAAATCGACGGTAGTGTTTTAAGTGATCGATTATTCAAAGTGTACGAGGTAATTTAAGGTACAGGCATATCGCAACGTAAAGTGTTTTCAATTTTGTACGAAAAATATGGTGTAAAAAGAATCTCGGCAAGACGGGTCCCGCGGTTACTCTGCGTGGATAACAAGCCCAATCATGTGGTCGACCCTTAGGCTATTTTGGCGCCTTTCCATCGCAAACGTGACGCATTTCTACGTCGATACGTCATTATGGACAAAACATGAATACACCACTACACTCAAGAGACAAAGGAATAGTCAGGGCATTCGCCCGGTGTCCAAGCGGTCCAGCACGCCCCTGCATTTGACGATGTTATTAAAAGGCCAACTATAGACGTTCACTTGACCATGCAGGAGCAATATCATGATAGTAGTACACCGCCACTTATTTTACGTCACAAGCCCAGCCCTTGGGACACCTTTGGTCGCCATTTTTTATATGCCCACGTGGGGATTGTATTTTTTTCATCCCTTTTTTATCGCTTCATTTCGGAGGTCATTTTCAACCCTTGATGGAATCTTCACCCTAATTAGAGCCCTTTTGGTTGTGTTAAGAACCTTTTTGTCAGTTCACTCCGCTTTTATGGCTCCTTTTCGGAGGTCATTTTCAACCCTTGATGGAATTTTTACCCTAATTAGAGCCCTTTTGGTTGTATTAAGAAATTTTTTAAACTTCAGCCCCTGTAGGGGCATGCCGTGTTCTGAGTGAAAAAAGATTTAATCTGTTATTAATTAGGGTTGTTTTTATCAAAGGAGATTGCATAATTATTATTATATTTCTTTTAATCCCATCCACAGATTGTGACCTAATTTATTTATACATTGGGGGTTGCATTCTAGCCTTGTAAAATGGAAATCTGTTCGCTTAGGGTGATAACATGCTTTAAAAAATGAGTTTCACTTTGATCATGTAAAGCCAAACTTCATCAGTTTATATTGTGTACAAACAAAATATCATCTTGGTATTATAAATAAATAAGTCTTCAAACTGTGTTTTTATATTGTAATACATACAAATTGCTTTAAATAAACGAGTACCTAATTAAGTAAACAATCAATTAAGTATTATTAAATGCATCAGGCAATTAAACATAACTGTCAAGTTTTTATCTAAAAAACAAAAATGGAAGCTAGATACGTGTCGTGAATGGATGTCTTGTACTATTCATGTACAAGTGATATATCGAAAATATTTGTCGAGTAGCAAAAGTGACTTCTATAAATGCATCAGGCAATTAAGAAACACTGTCAAGTTGTTTATCTAAAAAACAAAAATGAAAGCTAGATACGTGTCGTGAATGGGTATTTTAAAAACGAGCGGTGCATGCGTTAATTTTTTTTTTTCAGCTGACCCTGATTTTTTCAATATCAGAACAACGACCTCGAGATTGTAACCTTCAACATTATACATATAAATGAGTAATTAAAGTTGCATAATTAGTTTTACTTTACAAATCATGCATGCTTCTAAATGTAATTCTGCCTCGGAGGTTTTTACCTTGAGAAAAATCACCTTCATATAGGTAAAATTTTGCGACGTGAGTCTTTCGGCGAAGACTGTTTCGGCGACCTACTCCAACCCTCCCCGAACAAAACCGAGATTGTAAGACAGGTGTAAGGTCTCTCAAGTTGTGTTAGGTCTGCGTCCCCTTGTCGTGGCTCCCTTGGCTGGAAATAGTATTATAATAAGAGAGCTCTAATGCTATCTCATAAGATAGCTATAAGAACTTGTTCGTGGGCCTTCGTGTATTGTCGTGGTAGCCGTGGTGGAAAATTTGTATTATAATAAGGGGTCTAATGCTAACTTGTAAGACAGATTTAGGGCAACTCAACTTGCTCTCGGGGCTCTGCCCCTTGTCGAGGCCCCATTGGCGTAAATTTTGAATGTGTGTAAGTCTCTGCAGGTAATGGCGGGAAATATGAATTTGTAGTCTAATAAGGGGTATAATTCTAACTTGTAAGACAGATGTTGGGCTTAGCAACTTACTCTCAGGCCCTCACCCCTAGACAAAAATTTGAACTTGTTTTTGGAGCCATCTATGAGGGGAAATTTGAACTTGTATTTTAATAAGGTGGCCTAATGCTAATTTATGAGACAGTCACAGAGCTTCGCAACTTGCTTTCGGTCTTAGCCCCCTGGTCCCTTGGTGGGAATTTTGAATTTGAATTTGTATTTAAGTGTTTACATTCTGATTACTTATTGCGAGAAATTTGAACTTGTATTCTAATAAGGGGTCTATTGCTAACTTATAAGGCAGACATAGGGCTTCGCGACTTACTTTCAAGCCCTCGCCCCTCGACCAAATATTTGAATTTGTTTGTAGCGTCATCTATGAGGGGAAATTGGAACTTGTATTATAATAAGAGGCCTAGTGCTAACTCATCAGACAGACATAGGGCTTTGCAACTTGCTTTCGGGTCTTAGCCCCTGGTCTCTTGGCGGGAAATTTTAATTTGAATTTGTATTTGAGTGTTTACATTACAATAGAATACAAGTTCAAATTTCTCGCAATAAGTAATCAAAATGTAAACACCTAAATACAAATTCAAATTCGAATTTCCCGCCAAGGGACCAGGGGCTAAGACCCGAAAGCCAGTTGCGAAGCCCTATGTCTATCTTATAAGTTAATATTCGGCCTTTTTATTATAATACAAGTTCAAATTTCCCTTCATAGATGGCGCCACAAACAAATTCAAATTTTTGGGCAAGGGTTGAGGGCCTGAAAGTAAGTCGAAGCCGTATGTCTGCCTTATAAGTTATCAATAGACCCCTTATTTGAATACAAATTAAAATTTCTCGCAATAAGTAATGAGAATGTAAACACTTAAATACAAATTTCCCGCCAAGGGACCAGGGGACTAAGACCAAAAGCAAGTTGCGAGCAAGTTTCAAAGACCCATACCTGTCTTATAAGTTAGCATTAGGCCCCCTTATTATAATACAAGTTCAAATTTCCCCTCACAGATGGCTCCAAAAACAAGTTCAAATTTTTGGTCTAGGGGCGAGGGCCTGAGAGTAAGTTGCTAACCCCTACATCTGTCTTACAAGTTAGCATTAAACCCCTTATTACAATACAAATTTATATTTTTAGCCATTACCTGCAGAGACTTAAACAAATTCAAATTTTCCGCCAATGGGGCCTCGACAAGGGGCAGAGCCCCGAGAGAAAGTTGCGCTGCCCTACACCTGTCTTAGAAGTTACCATTAGACGCCTTATTATAATAGAATCTCAAACTTTCCCCAAGGGTACCACGACAATGCACGAAGGCCCACGAACAAGTTCTTGTAGCTGTCTTATTAGATTGCATTAGAGCTCCCTTATTATAATACTATTTCCAGCCAAGGGGACCACGACAAGAGGGCCTTCGCAGAAACCCCCGTCGCAAAATTTTACCTATATACAGGTGACTTTTCTGAAGCTAAAATTGTTATATAAAAAACCTCCGAGGTCCTTATTCAGATATTGAAAAAATAAGGGTTAGCTCAAAAAAAAATTTAACATCCATTCACGACACGTATCTAGCTTTCATTTTTGTTTTTTAGATAAAAACTTGACAGTTATGTTTAATTGCCTGATGCATTTACAGAAGTCATTTATGCTACTGGACAAATATTTTCGATATATCACTTGTACATGAATAGTACAAGACAAGTAACAACCTTGCAGTTAATGCGAAATGTGATTATAAACATATAATATAATAAAAATTATTATTATTTTTATTAAATACATAAATAAAAAGTTTACCTCGAGTAATAATAATTTTTAATTACATATTTACCTTTGAACTTATTCGTTCATAACAAAAACTTATAATAATATAATATAATAGTCGACCTTTCAATATTTTGACTTTTAATTTATAACGCTATTAAAATGAAACGTGAACAATCTATATATGTGTAACTATTAATACATATGCGTAGTCATTTAATAGTGTTATCAACTAAAAGTAAACATTTGAAGGTTGACTGTAATTTTATATACAATATAAAATGTTTGGTAATACTTAATTGATTGTTTACTTAATTAGGTACTCGTTTATTTAAAGCAATTTATATATATATATATATACAATAAAAAAACACAGTTTGAAGACTGTTACCTATTTATTTATAATACCAAGGTGATATTTTGTTTGTACACAATATAGACTGATGGAGTCTGGCCTTACACGATCAAAGTGAAAATCATTTTTTAAAGCATGTTACCACCCTAAGCTAACAGATTCCCGTCTTACCAGGGTAGGACCCTGTAACGGGAGCTTTAGAAAAATCAAAATTTCGCGTTAAATTATACAATATTAACAAGAAGAGTACCATAAAATACGCGATCAGAGTTGATATTGGTCGGTCGATTGACGCCGCAGCCTAAGTGACATTTTATGGTCACGCTGCCCGATAAAGGGTGAAAATTACAAATAAGAAGTAATTAACGGTGATAAGGAAGAAGTAGAAAATTGCCTTCTTTATTAAAATAATAGAAAGTGCAAATGTTGTCAATTTGGCGATAGTAAAAATGTGGGGTAATAGTTTACAATAGCGTTTTAAGTGCTTGTTGAAAGTGTTCCAACTTGATGATTTTATAGCAAGCGATAAATGTACAATAAGGCAATCGACCGAATTAATAGATCGGTATATAAAGTATAATAACTAAAAAACTTAGCTCGCTTGCAGTTGGTTGCGTACGCCGGTTGTGATCAAAACTGAAGAATTAAGTAAAAACTGTACAGTGTAAATATATCAAACAATTATTTACTAAAATCATTAACTGATGAAAGAAAATTAGAAGCGTATTCAGCTACACAAAAGATAAGGACAATAATAGACAACGGTTCCAGAATGCCGGCTAAATGACATCATCGGAAGAGCAGTCCCTAACCTATTTGGGGCCCCTTTAGCGCTCAAAGGAATGCAAGCATTACATCATCAGTTAATAAATAAGACTCTCTTGTGTTTGATTTCTCGAACTTTCACATTTGACTATCACGATTAAACAAAAAATAAATGTTTAATTCTGATAAAGATTTTAATTGTTATATGTTAGTTTTAAGAAGGTTATTGTAGATATAGGTTTGATTTTTTATATGTTTGTAAACAAAGTTTTGGTGCATTTTCGTTCAGATTTGGAATTTAATTAAATGAGTATAACGTTTGATTTACTTTTTTGCACTTCGTGGATTAACAGTATTTGGTTCCCACATTTCGGGGACTGAAGTGTTACTTTTAATCTCTAGGGATTCTAAAATAATTTAATCCTCCGAGGATTAAAAAATAAATAATTCACTCTACTAAATAATAATTTTATTAATAAAAATTAACATTTAAGATAACATCTACTTTTGATTAACATTCACGGATATATTTACATTTGTACAGTTATTAAAGTTAAAAAATTTACCAAAATCGTTGTCTTTAGAATTAAGATCATTATTGAATGATGTTGAAACGACAGATGCATTGATAGTATTTATTTGATTTTCTGAATCAATTTTTTTTTCATTTTCATGCCCAATAATTTTTTCTGCTATAATTTGTTTGTTATTTATAGAGCTTTCAACATATCCCTTAGCCACTGAAGACGACTTCCAACTTCCGTGTTTTTTGAGAACGTCGACATTTGCACAAGAATTGGCTAATAAAGACACCGACGTTCGTCGAAAACAATGACCGGTGTATAAAGAGGGTTCAGGAAGTTTAAAAAAAGTTGCAATTATTTGGGGTAGTTTTCCAAAGGTATTTTTTCCAATGGGTTGAGTTGAACATCTCTGGTCTTTATATTGGACAAAAAATCGTGAATGGTTTGTGTCAGGTTTTCTTAAAGCAATGTAATTTCTGCATAGTTTTATAAAATCGACTGGGTTATTCACTGAATTCTGAACAACGAATACTCGGTCAATATTGTTCTTTGTACTTTTTATATTAACTAAGGTAGAGTAACCCAAATCTTGAACATTATGGATTGATAATTCAGCTAATTCGTTTCCTCTACACGCTTCTGCTACACCCATGATCAGTGCAACCTAAAAATTAAACACAGTGTCAAAATATCTATCAAAAAATTTATAGACGTTATATTACTCACCTTAACCATTAAAAAATCGTTGTCTGGAGCTTGAGTTAGGAATTTATCAACTTGTTCATCAGTAAGAACTTTTGACTTCCTTGGCTTATAGCAGTCATTTTTTTCTTTTCAGAAAAGCTTTTAATTTCGAATATTGGAATATGTCAATATTACTTTTCACCATTACCATCGATTTCAACATGGAATAATTCGCCCACAAGGTGAAAGCACGTAGTTTTGCTTTTTTCATTAAAATATGCTAAAAAGACATTTTCATTGGTGTGATTTTGTATCTTCTTTTGACGGCACCATGTTATAAAATCTTCATAAGATTTTTCATACAATTTTCTGGATTTTGAGGGCAATAGTTGGTTAACAGCCTCTTCAGCCGCTGCTTCAATGTCAAACTCATCCATTTTCGCAACTACGCGTCGTAAATAGACTAAGTTTTCACAATGGCGAATGTTGTTTATTATTTATTTACTCGTTGTTATGGCATTGAAACATCTGGGATTTTAAAAATAATTCACAAATTTCATTAGCTTCTTTGTCAAAGTGACTTTTCTGATAATTTAAATTTATCATATATGTAATATTTTAATTTTCAGAAAATAATATAATTATTTCTATTATTACTCCACGAAGTGCAAAAAATAGTGTAGATACCACGGGATTGAAGTTCGTTAATCCCTTGAATAGTTGTTGGTCTCGGGCTAAAGCCCTCCACCAACAAACTCTATTCGCGGGATTAAATGAGTCACTTCAATCCCTTGTTATCTAATGTACTATTATTGCTGAAGATTTTTAATATTGAAAGTTTATACAAATATTGAATACATAAATGCAGAAAGAAGTCAACTCAACAGGAATCCAGATAAATAAATAAATCGAAATGAGCATAACTTTGGTCAATGATAATTGATAACAATAATCGTTTCTTTATTTTAATTTTGAGTTAGCCGTCGCAACAAATTAAGAAACGAATTCGTAAACGTAAATCTTAAAATTCATTTACGCAAACCGAGCTCAATTAGCAAGCGAAGTAAAATTAGCTAGTAAATAAAGAAATGAAATTGAACCCATTCAATTGTAATAAAACGTAATAAAAAAAAATAATTTCAATTTCACAATAACAATATTAAATTTTAAACACCTTAAAAAATTTCTTAATACAGCCGAAGGGGCTCTAATTAGGGTGAAAATTCTATCAAGGGGTTGAAAATGACAACCCAAAAGAATCCATAGGGTGAACTGACAAATAGGTTCTTAACACAATCAAAAGGGCTCTAATTAGGACGAAAATTCCATCAAGGGTTGAAAATGGCCTCCGAAAAGAAGCCATAAATACGGAGTAAACTAACAAAAAGGTTCTTAACACAACCAAAAAGGCTATAATTAGGGTGAAAATTCCATCAAGGGTTGATAATGGCCTCCGAAAAGAAGCCATAAAAAAAGGGGTGAAAAAAATAGGATACCCACGTGCGCATATAAAGAATGGCGACCAAAGGTGTCCCAACAGGCGGGGTTTGCGAGGTAAAAAAAGCTGGGGATGTGACAAATCACACAAGAGTAAAACGAAATATTTAGAATATAATCAGAAGTTTGCAACATGAAAACGGAGGATTCTCAATCGAGTACCGCAAAAATTATATAAATTTCCACGGGAAAAGGTAATAACGTAACAAGAGAAGAAGTTATTTGCGTTTACTTTGGATTTTATATAGACTAATGGATGAATAAGTACGTCTAAGTAAGAGAAATGTTTTCTATAAAATGAATCCTAGTGAATGAATGCATCAAACTTCTTTAAGGTATATGTTACAGTAAGCAAACCCTGTCACGTGGTATTCGCATTAACAGAAGTTAAGGAATTTGCAGCCATAAAACCGCTAGACCAGGTTAAAATTTTTCAAAAACCTATATTTAATAAAATTTAATATGATTATAATTGCGCCACCAAGCTGAAATAAATAAGCATACTACTTTCATGTCCATTTGCTACTAACAAAGTATGAGGTAAATGTAAAAACAAAATGTCATTACGAAGTTGAAACTAATAAAACTATCTCTGATTTTAAACAAGAGGTAATGTTGCACTACAGCATGGGCTAGATGGTTTACACCACTACTCTGTAGAAGCAATATGTGTTTATGTGGTATTGAAGAGGAACCCAATGAAAAGACATAGGACTGCATAAGGATAATAGAACTCTCCCTACCATAGTTACATTTGTGTGTTACAAATAAAAGCAATACGTTTACTGCAATAAAGGTAAGTTTAAGAATACTCCTATTATAATCAACGAAGATTTGACGAGAAGGTGCTCACAATTGTATAAACATGCTTGTGATATACAGGGTTATCATAAGGGTCGGACACTTGAAGGGGCGATGAAAGAAAATTATGATGGCAAAACACTTTCAATCTAAAGTCAGTAGTTATCCCATCTAACGGAACCTTGGAATCTTATTGATAAATCAATCGTTATATATCAGGTTGATGCATAACTAATGGCGATTTATATTTTGAAAAAATATATATTTTACTACAAAAATTTACAACACATTAATCGACTATATATTCTCCGTTATTATTAACAACTAACTCCCAGCGTTCAACAAGTTTCTCGATACCTCTACGGTAAAAATTGTCAGCCTTGACTAAAAAAAGTTCGTAACCATTATTGAACGAAACACCCCGAAAATCTGACGGCGCCAAATCAGGAGAATATGGAGAGTGCGTCAATACTTCCCAACCAAGTTCTCATATTAGCAATGTGAGGACGATCATTGTCGTGATGAAGAAGGTCATACTGCCGATAGGGTAGTTTTTCCCGAATAGCTTCGTGCAGGCGATGCATATAGCTCTACATTAACTGTTTGGTTACGCCCGAAAAATTCATAGTGAATGATATCCTCGCAGTCCCACCAAACGCATAACATCGTCTTTCGAGGGTGAATATCTTGTTTCGCTCTAGGCGTCGCTTGTTAATTGGGATTTAGCCACAGCTTTTGTAACGGTATAAACGGGTGGTAGAACGGAATTACAGATAAATTAACCTTTTTGCCCCGACTAGCCAGCGTATGGGTGTAGGTCAGATGTTAAAAAAAAATTGCACATCCAGAATAGTAAATCTTACGTAAGTCACAATAGGGGATGAAGACAAAATCGAAGGTTTGGGCACCAGAATGTTTGGTAGTCAAAATAAGGGTTGTCGTGCCAAAATTACGAGTACATAGCGTGTCTAAACATACAAAAAACATACGCTTACCTATCCGTAATCAATCCCAGGTGTGCTGGACGGCAACTCAGCAAACTACCTGAAATCGGGCTTCAAAAAAAACACTACACGCTTGTCAAATAAAAGCGTGATAAACACTCAATAAGAATTACGTTAATACACCTCAGTGTAAATAATTAGGCATTAAATAATAATCAAAACAAAACAACAAAAAAAAATAAGCTATAGAATGAACTCTAAACTGAATTAATATTCAACTAAAAATCAAATAAAATACTAAATATTAAGAACGCTATTACTCAATAAAGCAAAAAAAAAAACTAACCTCGTTACGTTAAAAACTAAAACACCGGTAACTTGCAATTTGCAAAAAAACTCTTATGTAACACAAAAGGGTTTCCATAGAATCAAAACACATTTATAAAACCTAACAAACTATAATAAAATAATAAAAATGATAAATATAAAAAAAAAATGTAAACATACGATAATGCGTATAAACAAAAAAAATAAATGCTTAAAAGGCGACAGGATGTCTGATCAGAATACTGCTTTTACGCCAGTCTAAATCGTTTAACCTATATTTATAATTCGTGGATAATATACCCACACTACAATAGGGTCGATTGCCCTTTAATACTAAAATAAAAAAATGTGAAGGCGGAGCGTCAAAACTATAATTAATTACGCTAAACAATTTCAAACAACAACTTACTTTAACAAAAAAAAATAATGACCCCGCTTTCAAACTTACATAAACACATAAAAAAAATAAATCGAAACACACAAAAATCTTGAAATATTCAATAAAAAAACAATATTATGTTACCTTAAAGGTCTAGATTACACCTCTTCTGTGTTACAATATATGTGGAAGATAACCAGGTGGTCGGTTACGGCTATGACGGAAACGAAATCTTCTTGGTCTGGCAAAATGATGAATGAAATGTTGACTATTGTTCTATGATACACAAACAATTCTTGGATTGATTCGCGTTAAATTGTTACTGCATAAATTCAAAACTTCTTTTAAAATAATAATAATTTGAGCGTTCACAATTACTTGATAACTTTTAGCTTTTAATTGGTTTTATTTCCACTAATAATCCAAAATGTTAATAACTTGATTTAATTAAATATAATTTTTAATATATTGCGAAAGTTTCTTTATCTTTAAATACGCTTTGTACGATAAATAGGTGGCACTGCAAGAACGATGATGTTAATATCCGCAGAAGCGATATAAACCAAAGAGGTCACTGAAGCACTATACAACACGACGATGTCCTCTAGGTAACTTTACGTAAAACCGAAATCGGCACTAGGTATAATCCTTTGGTGATGAACAATTTTAATAAATCCCTTTCACAGGTAATCTTCAGGAGTAGCTAAACTACCCTTACTACACAAAAAAAAGTACGTTCGTTAAACACCACAAGGTCCAAAATTTCATCGTTCTAAACCACCCCCTTAAAGCGTAACAATAAACGGCAACGTATACTACTCGTAAGCACGATCAGTTTCAGAATCCCAAAAATTACTCACAAATTCCATCTTTGAATTTTGAATCCCACTACTCATAAAAACTCTTATCTAAATTAATTCCACCAATTAAAAAAACGAAAGGGGAAAATAAGGTACCCCGATACACAAATTCGTTTCCGTCCGTAAGGACTCGGTAAATGTTGAAAAACTCAAACGTCAGCCAAAGTATCCTGTACAACCCCTCTATGTTTACCTTAAAGTACGAACAATAAGGCCCACATGTAATCTCTATGAATCAAAACCAAAATACCTAATAATAAACTGGACAACTATACTTAAGCGTCTTTATGTCGCTAACATGACATCATACGCCGATAATTCCACACTATTTATTTAACGTACTTAATTTTCTATTATATTTTACTGAAATCAAACGAAATAAACCTTAATTAAACTTATAGACAACTATTTACAAACAAACGTTAATCAAACTTCCATAAACGAGGAATAATAAGGAAAAACAACCTAAATTACAAAAAAAATAATTCACAAACTAAAAATCTAAAGCTCACCATACACCTACCATCCCTAAAGGTCGCTACACACGTTAAAACAAATTTACTATAAAACATAACTTGACAAAAAAAAATATATGTGTATACGGAATCTAATTAAGTACATAAGACTACAAACAAAGTTACCCAATACGTATACAGGGTGTTCAAAATACCCTGACACTTTCTCTGCTTCATATTCACAACATTTTTCGTCGCCGGTAACGATTCGGTAGAGGAACCTATGATTGTGACCATGAGTAGCACGATTCCGAGCGAGCAATCCAGCGGAATTTGTGGAACGTTGATTTTTGTTGTTTTCGCTCAAAACATGAGGAACCCAATCGCCTAGTTTCTGAACTTTTCCTAAGGATTTCAGATGTCGACATATCGTTGATTGCTGGCATTCCATTTCCTGGGCCAACTCCCTAGGCGTAAATTTTCATGAAGAAGTTGAACGATCCATATCATTAAGGTTGAAAATTCCGCTTTTGAAACGTTTAAACCAGTTTTCCGCCGTAGTAACAGGCATTGCATCTTCACGTAAACATCGCAAATCTCACGAGCAGCTTCACTGGCTTTGGCACCTCGATGAAACGCAAAAAGAAGATAATGTCGGTAATGCTGGTTTTTGTCTACTTGACATTCCATTATAATAAGGTTAAACGTTAACAATTAAGAACGAAATGAAAAAGCAAACACACTGTATGACAGAACTACTAATTATCTGACAAGCTGAATATTGTGTAAGTTATTTCAGAGCCAACTTTTAAATTTAAAAAAACGCCATTACTTATGCATCTGCCTAGTACTTATTGGTATGGTTTAAATCGTAAACCATGATTGATACAAGGATGACTTTTTTATAATTTAAAATTATAAATAATTATTATTGCGTAATTGTGTAGTTAAACGTCCAGTGTCTACGTAACAAAATTTCTGAATTTGAAGCTTATTTGCATGTTTCAAAGTACAATGCGATTTGCGTGACGGAGCATTGGATGAGGTCGAACGAGTTTAGCTTTGGATTAAAAATAGGTAATTACGAACTTACATCATATTACTCTCCACTACAATTGATCATGGAGGAGTGCTGATATTAGTGAGAGAAGGTATTCAATTTAAAACGTTACTGAGTTAAATAGTTTGTCAATTCAAGTACACTGTGAACTAACCGCTACCGTATGTTGTGATATCGTAATTGTCGTAGTTTACCGTTCTCCTAGTGGTGATTTTGGGTTATTTCTTAACAATATTAATACTGTATTAGATGTACTTTCATAATTTAAGTATGTGTTAATCACAGGGGATTTTAATGTAAAATTTAATTCATTGTCACCAACTTTGAGGCAACAAGGTTTAATAATTGCCTTGACAATACTTTTATTAATTTTGGTCACAATAGTTTTGAATCGATTGTACATGATACTACTTTATCTGATCACTTAGGGCAACCTCTTACTGTCACATTTAATCACAGCCAGAATAATAATACAAATTTAACTAAAAGTATACATAGGCCTATCACTGTAAAAGGCTGCAATTCTTTTTAATTTATTACATTTAAACAACTGGAGTTTTTATATGACAATAATTTAAATTTTACTGAAAATTTGAATTGTTTTTCAATAAATTTATAGATGACTTTTGGTAGCGTTTCTATAAAAAAACGTTTTCTCGTGTTTGTGATAATAATATTAAATGGTTTTGCGACGATTTAAAAGACTACGTAATCAAATGCAATACATTAATATTTTATACGGCATTAACAAATCGAATGAATTGAAACACTTGCGGAATACTTTTCGTTCTAAGTACAAAACGCTATCAAACTGGCTAAACGCACTGGTTATGTAATTTTAAATTCAACAAAATAAAAGCTGCGTGGAGAATTATTAATAGTTTATGAACGTTTCTATTCCCGAAAAGCCATCAATTGATGCTGAGGAATTTAATAATTATTTTGTTCTTCCAGCAAATACGTCTTTAAAAGTTTCTGCTGTAAATTTTAATCTAAAAATACTGTTGATAATGTAACTGAAAAGAATCAAAATAATTGCTTCGCGTTTCAACCTGTATCTGAAATTGCTGTTAGAGATATTATTCAATCTCTTAAAATTAGTAATACAAGAGATTTCTATGGTGTATCCACTAAAGTGATTAATTTTAATGGTAGCATGTTAGTAAAACCTCTTACTAAGTTAATCAACTTATCGCTTGAGTGTGGCCTCTTTCCTGATGAGCTTAAGATAGCTAGAGTCTTCCCACTTCATAAAAAGGAGATATTAATGATCATAAAACTATCGGCCCAAATCAATATTACCAATTATTTCTAAAATTTTTGAACGTGTGATATACAATCAAATAGTAGGTTTCTTTGAATTTAATACATTATTCTTTAAACAACAATTTGATTTCGCAAAGGACAAAATACTTCAGATGCAGTAGCACATTTTATTAACTATACTCTAGATTGTTTTGAGAAAGGTGAATATTCTATAGCCTTGTTCTTAGATTTTGCTCGAGCTTTTGATAGTGTGTCGCATGAGATTCTTGTTCAGAAATTAAGACAAATTTATAATTTTGGTACTCTTAGGTGCAAATTAATTTATTCTTACTTAGAAAACAGACGCCAAGTCGTAACAATGAATGATAAAACATCAAAGTCTCGTTTATTGACTTTGGGAGTTCTCTAGGGATCAATACTAGGACCACTCCTTTTTTAATATCTATTAACGATTTGCCGCCTCATTTGTCTAACCTTAACCATTGTCTTCTGTATGCAGACGACACAACATTAATTATTAGTGATAGTGATCCTTCTAAAGTTTTAATCAAGGCCCAAAATGCTTTAATTTCGGCAGAACAGTGGTGCCAAAATAATCTTTTAGTTCTAAATAAAAACAAAACCATTCAAATAATGAGCACCTTGAAACCTCATTCACTTCATAACCCCAACTTTGTGCAATTTTGGGTGTCAAATTAGATCCAAAACTTAGTTTTCAGAACATGTTAAGTCTTTAGCCAAATTATTATGTTCTAATTTATATCTCATGCGCCGCCTTGCAGATAGTATTTCAGAAAATATGCTAAAATGGCCTATTTCTCATTTATCCACCTCTATCTATGTTACTGCAACATAGTTTGGGGCAATTGCTCTCAATCGTCGCGAATTTTCGCCCTTCAAGGTCGCGCTGTTGGAGTACTGGGGGGACTTGGGTATACCGAAGATTGCAAATCTCTTTTTATTAAATTTACAATTTTAACTGTTCCTAGTATTTTTATTCTAAACTGCATACTTTATACTAAAGCACATTCTGATATTTATTCAACTAGGTCCATTGTTCATGACTATGGAACGAGAAACAATAGTGATATATGTAGAAACTTTTATAGACTAACAAAAACACATAATAGTTTTATTAATTTATCTGTGAAATATTTTAATTTATTACCAAGAAAAATTAGGAACTTAGATTTTGGATTGCTAAAACGGAAAATGAAGTTCTTTTTATTAAATAAAGCCTTTTATAGTGTTCAAGAATTTGAATCTTGGAATTTAAGACTTCTGTAAAGTGTTTTTTTTTATAACATGTACTACAGCAATAAACCATATTATTATTATTATTATATATATATATATATATATATATATATATATATATATATATATATATCATTTTTAGTAATTCCGAGAGAAAAATCATCGCGATGAAAGTACATAAAGATGGAGCTCCTCTGCGACCTATCGTGAGTTCAATGGGTCATCACTGTAATCGCTAGCTAAGTACCTAGCAAAACAGCTGCAACCTTACGCCAACCAAATGAAGTCCTACGTGAAGAATGCAGAACATTTCATCGAAATATTCAAACAACGAACAGTCGCAACAGGACATAACTCGTAAGCTTTGACGTATTGTCACTGTTTACGAATATACCATCATAACAGGCACAAAATATCATATTACCTAATTATAAACCAGCAGAACATATCATACATTTGAGCATGCACTGCCTGAGAAATACATATTTTACCTACAATGGACAGAAATACAAACAAAAACAAGGAGCATCAATGGGATCGCCACTATCACCAGTGATTGCTAATATGTATATGGAGGAATCTGAAGAAGTGCTTAGAAAGGTCACCCACAAACCAAAACTGTGGCTGAGATACGTCGATGACTCAGTTGTCATATGGTACTTACATATGTTTCTGGAACATGTCAACCAGAAGAATAAAAACATACAGTTCACGATGGAGCTAGAAAAGCTTAGTCAATTACCATTTCTGGATGTATTGATAAAAAGGGACAACGATCGATTTGGTCACACCATATACCGGAAACCGACACTCTCGGAGAGATATTTTCAAGCAGACTCACATCATCAAGCACAGTCTGTATTGAAAACTTTAATACACCGCTCTAAAACGCTAACCGACGAGGATCACAGAGAAGCAGAGATAAACCAAGTAAGCAGATCCCTACTCCAAAATGGATTCAAGGAACGGGACATATAAAGAGCAATAAATCCGAGAAAACGAAATAACACCAGTCAACCAGAAAGCGAAGAACCTACAACAATAGTATATCTACCGTACACAAAAGGAATAACCGATAAAATAAGCAAGATACTACAGCAACACAAAATCAAAACAATACTTAAACCAGCAAGGAAGATTAACACGATGCTAAAAATTCCCTGGGAACAAATAAACCTAGCAGGGCAAGGAGTATACCGAATTCCATGTGGCGGATGTGCTTCAGCACATAACGGACAAACAAACAGGAAGATCGGTACAAGAAGAGAAGAACATATTAATGCTGTTAAAAAAGCGCAAACTACCTCACCTTTGGCACATAAAATTGACTTTCAAAAGACCATAATGCTAGCCAACATAGAACATTACAAATCTCGCATCATCAGAAGAGAAGCGATCGAAATATGGAAGCACATAGGCAACCTCAGTACCAGGGATGATGGATCAAATTTACCTACAACATGGTCTAATGGATGCTTAAAACTAATGGATGATGGATCAAGTTTACCTACAACATGGTCTAATGGATAAACACTTAAAAATAATGGATGATGGATCAAGTTTACTCACAACATGGTCTAATGGATAAACAATTAAAAACAACCATTCATACACGATGACAAACGAAATCGGAAGTAGATAAAGTGAAAGTGCAACGAAAGAAAACAACAGAAAGAAAGTAGAGAAAGTGAAAGCGCAACAAAGGAACCAAAAACCCGCATCAATCACGAAACCACCGACTCGGAATATTATATAACACGGAACCTCAACCCAAAAGGAGTCAGTTTAAGTATCACGAAGCAGCAGCCGAAAGTTCAACGTGCCGAAACAGTCTACTAACATCTACATCACCAATGCCTTTGAATGAGACTTTTTTCGGAAAACTTGTGTAAAATAAACGTAAACATTAATTTAACGCTTCGTGTACTTTGTTCCCTTGCCACGTGTCTAACCAATTACGTCACATAAAATGGGGAGGAATTAGTTAGCTCGATTAGTAACTCAGCCAAATGGCCCTGAGACCGCAGAGCACTCGGATAGCGCGGGTGCTTTGAAATGTTGATAAAGAGTAACCAGATGGTTAGGCTAGTTATAAAACGAGAAATAAATTGTAAGCAGAAAGATAAGGAACAGACAAGAACTAGCCGCCACAAGCTTTAAAGAAAGCAAAGATAAATTATTAGTTCCTGGAAGAGAGTCCCTGTAAAGCTTGAACCAGGGAAGAAACAGGAAGAACAGATAAACAAT
The DNA here is from genome assembly GCA_036346205.1 of Vesta saturnalis. Lineage (NCBI taxonomy): Eukaryota > Metazoa > Arthropoda > Insecta > Coleoptera > Lampyridae > Vesta > Vesta saturnalis. The sequence goes on along the minus strand of JARFJB010000966.1, from coordinate 314,998 downwards.
TCACAATTCACAATTTACCCACAATGAATAATTTTTGTAAATTTTAATATATGTATATAATAATAACAGTGCATGCCTATCCCAACATGCAATTTTTCCCCAACCCCAAAGATAAGTGTAGTCTCTTATCTCCAATAAGAGAAAGTTTGTACTTTATGATTTGCGTTTTTGCTACTACGCAACGATAGCGTAAACAGTAGTTATTCAAATAATATCCAAGATGGAAGCTAAATGCTAAAACAGCACTGGGTGTTTTATGTAAAAGTTCAAATCACTCTGAATTTACATAATTAAGTGCACAACATATTAGTTATTGAATGGATCAAATTAAAATAGTTTTATACTAGTGAAATCTTTACGAAACTTAAATGAATTCGGCTATCAAGATGACACCGAAGTTGCAATAAAGGTAAACAAAGTATTAACAAATTTTTGTAAAGGCTAAAAATAAATTCAGCAATACAATATTTGTTAACACATAATGGAACAATCTGACCTTTTGATGGACGAGCACTTCGTAGTTAATAGCGTTTAAATTCCATCCTCGCAATTGCAGAACAGCTACCAGTAGTCATTTACGAGCGGTCCCAGTTAAGAGCACATCGTAGCAAAACCAAAAGCGAGACGAAAGGTACCCTAACGGATATTCAACGACTATGGAAAGTAAACGTAGAGAATGACAGACGAGAAGAAAAAGCAGAAAAAGAAGCTCTATAGATCGAAGACGAGCTATAATGTGATAATTACCACGAACTGGATAAATATACTTCTTTTAATTTAAATATTGTATTTTAAGCCATGTGTGTATGTAAGTAACATATTTTTATACCGCAACTACAGCGATTATATTACTTCACCAAATGAAGAAGTATTTTTTGTTGAGACACCTCGTACGTCTTTAAATAGATGCACTTTACAGCGTCATATGACAGGCTCACCAGAATGGTGATGCGATTAGAAGAATGACATTTTGTCAGTCCTTTAGTCGAAAATATAACGAGTTACCAAACTTTTCCTTAAAGGTCCTTTAGTCTGATAGGATCCGATTTACGAATTGTGGGCTATTTGATCGTAAAATACTGCTTTTTGGTCAGATGTAAATCCACGGCTAGTTGGTCAAGTTAGGCACCTGGTTACGTGGAGATATGATGTCAGGTTAGGGTTATGGGTACCCAATGAAAATTTAAATTCCTCGAGATATTTGAACTTCTTACAAACAAAGGTAGGTGAAGAAATTATGGAATTTCCACTAGTAACCTTGCAAAACATGTTCTTTCAATAAGACGGCGCTCCGCCACATAATCATTAAATTATCATCAACTTCTATGACGAATTTCCGAACAAGTAGATAGGCACTCTGAGACCACTAAGATGACCTGTGAGATACCCTGATATAACATCTCTTGATATTATTCTGTGGCGACACATACTGAAGGTCCTACGACACCGCAGAAGAATCACGATAAGCTGTTATAGAAGCTATTAATAGTGTCACTCCGCAAATGATAAAATAATCCTGTGAAGCAGTAGTGAGACGATGTACGTTGTGCGTATGAGAAAACGTTGGCTTACTTGAACGCCTACTTTAATCCTAAAATGCTGTAGTTTCTTCATTTTGAATGTTCGTTCTATCAATAAAGAGCGTTTAATGATTTGTACAACTCTTTATTTAGTTTTTGCTATTTTCAAGTAAAGTTTTCAATGGGAATTTTAAAAATGCAAAAATTCAATATGACGCCCATAAGAAAAATATGAGTTGACTTTGGCTCTTCACAACAACACTCAAGGTTATATTAAATGTTACTTTTATGTTTTCTTGTACATGGCTATTTACATAAGAAAATTATTTAAACTTTAATTATCGCTTGTAAAGGTCTCTTCGTTTGCTTAATACAAAGAGCAGTTTTCTTGATGTCCACAAATTCAGTTTAGTGCCTTCTATATTCGCTACGAATTATGGCTAGAGGCACATACACCAACGTACGGACGCCATTGGACTAAAACTATAGTTAACAAATTTCATAAGAGGTGACAGCAACCTACCCCTGAGTAAAGTATTTCAGCTTACACATAGCTCCACGCGCCTTAAATTACGAAAAGTCGGCTAAGTACGTAACTCTCAGCATAATTGGATTAAAATAAAATACCACTACCCGATAATCAGACAGAATAGAACAATGACTCTAACTTTTCCATTAGTACCCTATTTGCCACTAAGGTAGGCACGGCATTTCTAGGATAGCTCGGGTAGACAAAGTGCACCCAATCATCAGGTGCTGCTTCGATTATATCGGATGCATCCAACCTAGGAGCACCGTTTAGGAATAATTTACCACGATACAGGAAAAAATTCCCAGAAGTTAATATTCGAAACAAAGATTTGGCGATCTACGAATAAACCAAAAGATAGTTCCTGTATTCCTACAGGAATAAATGTAAAACGTGCTTGTGGAATTCTTTAACAAAAACAAAGAGAATTTAACTGGCGCCTGTATCCGCCTATTTTTTCTTAATTCGAAGTCAAATAAACTTTAGATTTTATCAAATGAGATTGAAAATGCTTGAACTTTATTATTTATATTTACATACAAGCGGGAGGTTTTGTAAATTTTTTAATTTAGCATCTATATGTCTATTAATATCCATCTGACATGAAAATTTAATAGTCCATCTGACATAGATTATTGTTGTTTTTCTACAATGTATCCTATTTCCATTATGAACGCTTTATAAAAAACAATTACTACAAAAAAAATCTACTGTTTCATTTCTTTTAATTTCACACCAGATATTTAATTATTATATTCGTGTTTCCTTAATAGTAACTAAAACTAATAAAATATTTGAAGGATGGCATGTGTGAATATTTATATGGTTTTGGGACGTTCTTAATCCGTCTACACACGAAATTGTGGTACGAAACAGGTGAGAAATATTAGGGTAGAACTCTGATAGACATTAATATATTTGTTATATACAGTTCTGAACTTTATTATGCGTTCGATTAGTTACCTATAACTTTTTTGACAACTATTTTTTTTATAAATGAGCGGTAGTTCAAATAAAATTCTCATGCTAGAAATATCAAAGTATTCTCGAGAGAAATCGTACACGGCGTTCCTTATCGTGGATAAATTATATTTAAACAAATAGCAAAGTAGTGTGGAAATTGAATATTCAGATCTTTGTATAAAGTAAGGGCATGTACAATACTTTCACGATCCTTAATTTAAAAGGGAAAGCAAATTGAATTGAAAGGTTTACTCAAAATTCAAAATAAAATGTAATATAAAAGGTATAAAGTTTCATTCTTTTTCTATACTTTGCATTGTTCTCTTTTATGTGTATAGTTTTATTTTAATAGTACTTTCAAAAATATATTTGGAAAAGAATGGCCGTAATAAAAGTGAAAAGCTTTTTTTTTGTTTGTATAACATTTATCAAACACTCAACGGCGTTGACCGTTTTCCACGTTTCACAGGCTCTCCGTAAAAGCACTTCTTTCAAGCTTTCAACTCTACTTCACATTTTCACGAAGAATACCGATAATAATGGATCACATACTAAGTATAAATAAAATTTATTCTTGCACCCCAGCGGCTTTTAAAAAATAAATTGTTTAGAATTTTTACATAAATATACAATTTACTCATAATGTAACTGTTACGGATACACCTATTTATTCAGAAGACACATCACATATCATACAGGGTAAGTTTATTGAGTTTTTGGAAAGTTTCTTTGTAAATAATGATATATTATATGTCGAATCCGGGTGTGTACTGATATAAATTGTAGAATTCAGTAGAACTTATTTTAATTTTGCAACAAAAAGTAAGTTTCTGCATAAACACCCAATAGTATGTAGAATAAAAATTCTAAACAAACTTATTACACAAATTTCTGTTAAATTATCAGTCCGTAATATTTTCTAAAACACAAAAACAGAGGTTGTAGACTAATCATAAAATAAGGTCCTTCCCCGTGACCTGTACAATAAATAATAATAATAATAGGTCTTTATTACATAACTAAATCTGATTGTCGATTCATAAATATACTTGAAAAGGGTACGAAGTGTAGTAGACGATGTTGGTCATATCGCGTACTGTTCTACCACCTAACCCTTGGTTACAACGTAACATCTAATAGATTTTAAACATAATATGCTATAGACTGTTTACATTTTCATACATTTTCCTACTATAGACTGTTTATTATTTATATTTCCTTCCATCTTGATATATATATATATATATATATATATATATATATATATATATATATATATATATTGGTCTGATTAGCTGTGCATTAGAATTCCGTTCCAGGAATTTATTGTTTCATAAGAGCTTTTTTGAAAAACTTTTTAACCGTCTCTATAGACGAGCGTAGGACTTCTGCCAGTACATTTATGCTATGAACATGAGTTCGGTACTTTAACCTGCAAGGCATTAAAAATAATTGCGGTGTTTAAGTTAGGTGGTTTATAAAATGATCCCCATTACAAGTATTTTAACCCAAATTTGCTCAATTACTGTGGATGAGTTCACAGTATTAAAATTTAGTGTGGATTTTAAGCACATACCTTCAACACCTCCATGCCCACATCGGTCACTTCTTAAAAAATAATATCCATCAAACTGTACGCTAGCTATTCAAGTATCTAGATTAAGCCAAGTTTCTGCAATGGCAACAATGTGATAATCATTTTGAAGAACGATTTTCCTGAAACTGTCAAAATGCAATACAAGTGACCTTACATTCAAGTGACCGATTTTAAGCTGATTCATATAACTAGATAAAAAAACATCAAAATAATGACTAAATCCATTTACTAAAACTACCTTAATTATGAATTAAAAGAAAAGAAGTAACATTCGATATCGGCACAAATATAGCTATTTATTATTCGAATTTTTTGAGTATCTAACCAAGTAACAAAAATTTACTTTGATATTGGTCTTATTAGGAAAAGGTTCGTTGTTACACACAATACATATTCAACACAACGCTTCGTTAATTCCACAATTCAAGTCTAACTTAAATGAAAAATAGACAATTCGCTAAATGTTAAGCATTCATTGTTAGTTTCGGACGAAACATAAAAAACATATACAAGGTGTCCCGGAAAGGTCTTTACAATGCTCTTCCACAATTCCACATAGAGTACACCTCAAAATAAGTAGATTTAACTAAACTGACGTTAGTCCAAAAGTTGATAATAGCCGATCTGCAGGGTGTCAAAGTTGAACAAATAAATCACATTTTCTTTAATATGTTTCGACTAATTCCAGATAATTTCACGCTACTTTCTGGTATCACTGGGGTTTCTTGGAATGAGTAGTTAAAAATTGTGAACGATTTTGCACACAAGCGACGATTAGGAGACTTTAAAATCACTATAACTTTTGTAAATGTTTTCATGTTTAAACAAACAGACTAATTCAACCAATGGGTATTTTTAATTATCAATATCAAAGACAATATTAAACCGCGGTATTGTGTAGGAAAAGAGTTGTTCGTTATGATATTGCTAGCCGAGGCATTGAGTAATTTGATTTATGATAAATTACTAAAAAGCAACAAATGTGAATACTTTAATAGAGCTTATAATTGATTATTACATTATTTCTTTGAACTTGATGAGTGCGAACTTTCAGAAGGTAGCTGGCAATAGTAAGATTACATTTTGTTTCCCGATAAGAATTAATCTTTTGTGTTTGATGTATAACAAAGAAGAGTTTTATGATAGTATGATAGTTTAATTGAATAATTTTAATTTAAAAGACCAATTGTACATGGTGTTTTTTTTAAAGAACCTGTTATGTTACAATTACGAACTCGGTTGAAACAAAAATTAGATGTGAGAATTATATATATATATATATATATATATATATATATATATATATATATATATATATATATATATATATATATATATATATATATATATATATATATATATATATATATATATATATTGAGATGATATTTGTTAAGCTAAATATCATAGTAAGAAAGATATAAACTCAAATTAAAAGCTACATTAAACATAAATTAGTTGCATTGGAATTGAGTAAGCGTATATGTAAAGCGCAAATTGCATAAGAACAAATTAACATAATACTAAGTACAAATGTGATTATGGGACATAGTGTTAGCTGGTTAAATCAGACTTCATAAGTATAAAAGTGTAATCATAGCTGAACAATAGATTTCTTCATTATAATAGCCTCCGACCATCTTCGGAATCGTAAAATATGTATTTTCTTCTAATAAATACATGTAATCTATCTGTATGATGATATTCTAGTCTAGTAACATAATACGCTTCTATTCTATTCTAAAACAAAAGGAAGTAAATTGTGTCAATCAACGTAATAGGAGTAAAGTACATGTTAAAGAGTGTGAAATCAGAACAGATTTAACAAGATTCATATAACTAGTGTTGGGCAAATGCATATTTGCATGTTTTTACCTATTGAGTATAATCAGCTAATTTTCGAGATCTTCGTGTTTTACAATGTTTACTTTAATATAAACCGCATTTTATTCTGCATATTTTGCATATATTGAAGGTTTACAGCATATGGCATATGAAAGTGATTATATTAAACTTTCAGGGCATGAAAATGCCTTTTACAGTAAATTTCGTATTATAATTTTAACTGAAACAAAATACTTTTAAAACTGTTTGGAAGAAATTTACGTTTCTGTTTTAGCGGTAACAATAAAACAATAAAACCTTACCTGGGATACTTAATCCTTAATCCTGTGTACTTAAGGTACAAATAGCTATTGTTGCAGAACAGGAAGTGCTTTATTAGTTAAATTCTTGGTAATTCAAATCTGCAGAATGCAGCAAAGAGTTTAGTTTTGTGTGGTTATCAAACTGTGCGGTTGTGAATATCTACAAAATGCCTAAAATCGGTAGTTCGCAGTCGGAGCTTATTAAAAGTGGTTAAAACCATACAATTGTTTCAAGTATGATGGAAGTGTAGTGTTTTGTTGTGTGTGCGAAAAACAGGTATGTATTCAATAGGTAGTTGTAAAATTCACACCTACTTTTACAATGTCATACATCAAATAAGATTCGTGCATTTATTTAATAAATTATTTTATTTTATATTACGGCTGTTTTTTAATATTCCACAAGTAGGATTTTTTTCAAATAATTAATTATTTCTTTCCCCTTATCATTTCTTATCAAAAATTTTAATAGCTTCAGATGTTTTTATTTTACATTTACATTAATTTCTTCTTTTTCCTATCTTTGATAGTAGTTTATATTGAACTCTTTTATTTATACGAGAATTTTATTGATAGATCGCTGTTGTCAAAAAATTTCAACTGGATCAGCATGTACGTACTGGGCCACATCAACGAAAAGCTAGCGATGAAAACGTTCCTGCGCAAGAATTACTTCCCAACTACGTAAATACAAATGTACACTCCAACAATTTCAATAAGGATTTATGCAAGATGATGGTGTCCTGCAACATTCCATTAAACAACCTCGACGTTCCAGATTTCAAGATCTTTTTGGATTAATACACAAAGCAAACTGTGGTTTCTAGGCGAACAGCGTCTAGATCGCACATTCCTATATTATATGAAGAGATGCTTCAAAAATAAGGAATTCGATTTCGGCCACTACATCTGGTTTAGCGTGGATGAAACTACAGACACCAAAGGAAGATACATTGCAAACTTCATCGTTGGTGTTTTGAATGGCAATCCTTCTAACAGCTACTTGGTTGCTGTTAAAGAATTGGAAAAACAAATCATTTAACAGTGTCTAGATTTGTTAATGAAATACCTGCCCTGTTGTATGTACCGCAAGAAGTCTCAACAGACAATGTTTTGTATATATGGTGACCGATGGTGCTGCGTATATGAACAAAGCAGCTAAGAACTTTTTTTTATCCCAATCTAGTTCATACAACTTGCTTAGCGCATACCTTAAATCTGGGCGCCGAAGTTGTTAGGATTGAATTTCCCCTGGTAAATTCATTAATTAACACGAGAAAAAGAGTTTTCTTGAAAGCTCCAGGCAGAATTGAGACCTTCCGCGAAAAATTAAAAGACGTCGGTTTGCCCCACAACCAATTTTGACCAGATGGGGAACCTGGATCGAAGCTGCTCTGTATTACTGTGAACACTATTCAGAATTCAAGAATGTTGTGAATGATTTCGATGCGAATTGTGCTCAATCTGTAGCGGACTGTCAAAGTGTTTTAAAAACTGTGAATTAAGTTCGCAGTTGTTGTATATAAAATCGCATTTTCCGATATCCCCAAGATAATTAAGAACTTGAAGACACAAAACCTACTTTTAACTGAATCTTTAGACTTAATTGAGGACTTTCAAAAAGCTATAGACGCAAATAAAAGTGATTCATGCCAACAAATTTCCACAAAATTGAGTGATTTATTTAAAAAAAATTCAGGGTTGTCGACACTTAAATCAATAAAAGGCATTTTAGATGGAAACTTCTCCGATTCGGAGGACATTGAACAAAACTTAGCTACCCAAAACCAGATTTATTTAAATATTGTCCTGTAACATCATGTGATTGTGAAAGAAGTTTTTCGATGTATAAAAATATATTACAAGAAAATCGTCAACGCTTTCTGGTGGATAATATAGAAAAACACATGATTGTTTATTGTAACAAGTAAACAGATTCTGCTGCATCTGTATTTAGTTTTATTAACTTTCTTAGTGTAACTAAAAACTACATTTTGTAAATTATAAATGTAATTATCGCTTGTATTAAAAATTAAAAACATTTAACAAAATTTCGTGTACGTTTTTATTTTTTTTTCAGGTGCGATGCAAAAAATAATGTCGGTATTTTAGTTACTCAAATTTAACGAAGAAATATTTTTAACTTTTGTCATTTTAAAAGGGTTATAGGAAAAATCTTTTTACAGCATATAATACAGCATATTTTAGCCATTTGTAGCAGCATATTTTAGGGCATATATGCTCCATCTTTATAGCATATCTGCCCAACCCTACATATAACTTACTAAGTTTAAAAGTGAAGTTAAACAAATATTTGTTCAAACTTACATAATAATGTGATTAGGAAGTGTTACAACTTAAATTAACATTCAGGATGTAATTTAAGCAGGAAAGTTGAGAAAACAGGTTATGGTGATTTTGAATGCAGTGCTTGAGATGGACTTTTTCAACATAAACCATAAAAGTGTTAGAAACTGGTGTAGCCTCATGCGTTTTAGGTCGTAGAATCCATTTCTGTTTATAGTTTTCCTGTGGTAAGTAGAATAAGTCAGATATAAGTAAATTTATATTTAAAAATTTTCATGTTTGTTAAAATTGATATAGATTAAGAATTTGAAAAGCAATATGCCATGGGTGCCTATAGAAAGGAAATTTTGTATAGAATTCAAAAATAATTTTGTTTTAAGATCTGGCTACTTCTAACAAGTTATGTGTAAAATAATAATTTACAAATTTCGGAAAATGATTATCCAATCAGAATTAAGCAGTGTTATGTTTGTATTGACGAAATTTGCTAGGGTGATTGGTGTTTATCCAGAAGCTATATAAGGAAGTGGCAAAAATTTTATAACTCTCTCTTGTAATTTTTCGAGGTGTACATAAATAAAAATTTAAGATAGTTCGTGTGGTTCCTATAACCTAAAAATTTTATAATACTAAACAATTGAAATTTAAAATTGTAAATAGGAATAAGGTTAACGTAAATGTTATTCCGAGTGATGTGTTGTCGGTGTACAAGTGAATGTAAATCGATTTATTTCAATTATTTCGTTTAAATTAAAAATTATTTTAACCAAGTTACCATTGCGTTATCTTAATTGAAATAAAATGAAAAGTTCCGAGTGCATAACAAATTTGAATGCAGATAAAATTATTGTATTTTCGGATACTATAACCTGAAAATAAGTTATTATATTTATTAATATAAGATAAATTAAAGTGCTTTTGGAAAAGTGACAAGGCGAATATTGATGGAGCATGCCGATGTATATTGGTACTGTAAACCTTCCCCGATGGAGTAAATATTTATGCAGCATATCCATAACATGCTGGTGCTGTAGATCTTCCACCGATGGATCAATAAAATCAATGGAATTCGAATTACTTCTGAATTGGAATTTGGATCAGCTGAAAGTAAATATACATTAATGTGAGTCTATGAATCATATATTTATTTGAAGTTACGTTGAATATTATTGTAATTAATTTATGTGCATGCATGTATAGGATTCACGTGAATTATATACTAGTCTGAAATAGAACTACTTATTGATTTTATAGTGATTCAATTATATTAACGTTATTGTTTAGTTATTATGAGATGCACGGATATATTCAGGTCAATGAAATTGCATGCGCACATGTTATATATATGCAGATGATACAAGGTGTTTGAATAAAATTAAAATACACACAATTCCAGATTTAATTTAAAATCATAATTGCATTTAGTTTATAAAAGAAACTTACGTTAATGTTTAATGTTTCTTTTTAATACTAAACTATATTGAACCCTATCCCTTGAGACGCTAGTCGAGGCACTTTGTTTAAATAAGATCAACGGTAATTATCATATTAAATTGATGATGGTACAACGTACTGAGGTAGTAATAAAATACATTATAATTTAATAATACAATTAATTTCTATTGTTTGATTTAATTCAAATGTGGTAATTAATTTGTTAAAATCATAATTAAAATAATTAAAAATCACTGTAGACAGCATAAACTCGGCTTTTAACTGTTTGGTTCATAGATTGCGTAATTTTCTCTTTCAGTTCAAAATTATAATAAAGAATTGCGCACTATAGTAGTGATTAGGGCCGGTTCTGGACCAATTTAAGCTCACTCGCCCTCTGTTGGTGAGAAATGCAAGCTTTTGGATCTTTTCAAGGTTAAACTTTTCGCCGGAAATTTAAATTTTTGGAGCTCGCTAAAATAGAAATTTCAATGTCATCATCATATTACAAGGTCACTCTGCTGTCAAACGTTTTGGGAGAAATTATGTGAAGGTCAAAAGTTAAAAATAGAAATTACAATGTCATCATCATATTACAATTCTTAGAAGTCTCAAAATAGAGTGGTCAAGATCAAAGATTATTGACCAGTAGGGGTATAGTATGGCATTTCTTAGTTTATAATAAAGGTCTTTCTTTGCGTATGCATGATTCAGTAAACTTTTATAGGCAAACATGACGAAAGTAATGCATGAAGCAGCTATCCTTAGTAGGTGATAGAAATATTTTTAAGCCCTTTCAATCAAAACAATCAGTTTTTCTCGAAAACAGGCCAGAATTTTCCAAAAATAAATTTAAAACTCCCCAATCTCTCCCCATCGACTTTTCAACGTATCTAAACATATATCAAATTGGAGCAACTACCCCTAATGTAAAAGCTACCCTAGTAGGTGATAGAAATATTTTTAAGCGGATTTTTCTAAGTTCCAGCCTTTTCAAACAAAAAATCAATTTTTCTCGAAAACGGGCCAGATTTGCCAAAAATAAATTTAAAAACCCTATAGCCTGTCGACTTTTCAACGTATCTAACACATATATCAAATTGGGGCAGCTACCTAGTGGGTGATAGAAACATTTTTAAGAAATTTTCTAAGTTCAGCCTTTTCAAACAAAAAATCTAAATTTAAAGCTAAAAATAGAAATTGCCAGGTCATCATCATGATCATATTACAATTTAATGACCTGCGGGTGTATCATATTACATTTCTTAAAAATATAAAATAGAATTAGTGTTTGGAAATAAGAATGACAGGTTGTTGTTGTTGTTGTCTATGCTAAAAAGTAAACCAAGGTCAAATGGTATATTACAATTCTTAGAAATCTAAAAATAAAGTTTTCATGGTCAAAGAGTAATGACCTGCAGGTATCATGTTACAAATCTAAAATAGATTCAGTTCATGGAAACATGAAGAATTATAGGTTGTTATGTATGTATGTATGTAAGGTCAAGGTAATGACCTGGGTGTGTCATATTACATTTCTTAGAAATATAAAATAGAATTAGTGTTTGGAAATAAGAAGAATGACAGGTTGTTGTCTATGCTAAAAAGCAAACCAAGGTCAAAGGGTATATTAAAATTCTTAGCTCAAACTGAAAGATTATAGACCCGCAGGGTATCATATCACATTTCTTAGAGATATAAAAATAGAATCAGTTTATGGAAACAAGAAGAATGATAGGTTGTTGTCTATGCTAAAAGGTGGGTGTAAAATATAAAGTGATTGATATGAATACCATCGACACAAAGTAGTAAACATATTATCATTGAAACCGAGAACTTTAAGTGCATACTTCCTTACGAATTTATGAATACTTCAAAAAGAAGCTCGCATTGAAAAGTTTAAACAACATCTGGCTGAGAATGACGTGTACATCACCAGCGCCGGAACTGTGAGATGGACAACTAATTTAACATTTCTGTAAAAAAACATATATATCTACGTACAATAGTTTGGAAATAAATTAAATATTTTTATTCCAAAAAGTCCTATTTTTTTGATTAAATGAAGAGTAGGTACATCATAATGAAGAGAGTTGCTATTGATGAGACTAAAAAATGTAGTGTATAACATGGTGTCTGCAGTTTTTATATATTGGCTAAGCTCTTCAGGTTAAAATTTATTGGTATCATATTACAATTCATACAAACCAATTTTCAAGGTTAAAGTTTATTGACAAGGTATTGAAGGTATCATATTACAGTGGTTATGTTAGGCTCTTCAAGGTTCTTAGAAATATCAAAATAAGCATTCTTATTCAATGTCACATATAACTGGCTTTGTGCATGCAAGGTCAATGTGAGTATTGTCGGGCTTTGTGCATGCTCGGTATTGCTCGGGTATCCTCGTAGAGTCTACCCTTCTATATAAGTTGAAATTTTATAATCACATATCATTCGCTTCGAGATCATGTTTTTCTAAAAGTATATACGTGAAAGCACTGTTTTTGCACAGTAAAATCGCTTACGTATTTACTATTGTAATAGTGTGTAAACCTAATCAGAAAATCAGCTCTATTTGTTTAAATGTAGCATGTAGAAATACTGCACGATTTCATTAGCGCATTATATTAAAAAAATTTAAAACAACCTGTTTGAAGAACAACCTACTTTATCCAAAATGAACGCATGCTGTTTTTTTCATACACAAAACACTTGTCACTGCGCTTTGGATCATGTATATCATTTATATGAAAATATTGTGATAAAATTCTAATAAAAAGATTACCTCAACGCTAGTATGAGTATTTCGAAGAAGAACTAGATCATTTTTTCCAAAAATAGCTGTAACAAGAAACAAGAAAAATTATAATAAAAGAGAGAGAGAGAGAGAGAGAGAGAGAGAGAGAGAGAGAGAGAGAGAGAGAGAGAGAGAGAGAAAAAAAAAAAAAAAAAAAAGAGAGAAGAAAGAGAGGAGAAGAAGAAGAAGAGAAGAGGAGAGAAGAGAAGAGAGAAAGAGAGGAAAGAGAGAAGAGAAAGAGGAGAATAGAAGAAAGAGAAGAAGAGAGGAGAAAGAGAGGAGAGAGAGAGAAGAAGAGAGGAGAGAAGAAAGAGGAGAAAGAGAGGGAGAGAAGGAGAAGGAAGAAGAGAGAGAGAGAGAGAGAGGAGAAGAGGAGAAGAGAAGAGAAGAGAGAGAAGAGAGGAGAAGAGGAGAAAAGAGGAAGAGAGAGAAAGAGAAAAAAGAGAGGAGAAGGAGAAGAGAGAAGAAAGAGGGAGAAAAGAGAAGAGAGAAAGAAAGAGAAAGGAGAAGAGAAGAAGAGAGAAGAGAGAAGAGAGAGGAGAGAGAGAGAGGAGAGAGGGAGAGAAGAGGGAGAGAGAGGAGAGAGGGAGAGGGAGAGAGGGAGAGGGAGAGGAGAAGGGAGAGAGGGAGAAGGAGAGGAGAAGAGGGAGAGAGGAGAAGAAAGAGAAGAAGAGAGAAGAGAGAAGAGGAGAAAGAGAGGAGAGAGGAAGAGGAGAGAGGGAGAGAGGAGAGAGAGAGAGAGGAGAGAGGGAGAGAGGGAGAAAGAGAAGAGAGGAAAAGAAGAGAAGAGAAGGAGAGAGGAGAGAGGGAGAAGAAGAGGAGAGAAGAAGAGAGGAGAAGAGAGAGAGGGAGAGAGGAGAGAGGAGAGAAGAGAGAGAAGAGAGAGAGAAGAGAGAGGAGAGAGAGAGAGGGAAGAGAGGAGAGAGAGGAAGAGAAAAGAGAGGAGAGAGAGGGAGAGAGGGAGAGAGGAAGAGAGAGAGAGGAGAGAGGGAAGAAGAAGAGAGAGAGAGGGAGAAGAGGAGAGAGAAGAAAAGAAGAAGAAGAGGAAGAAAGAAGAGGAAAGAGGAGAGAAGAGAGAGAAAGAGAGGAGAGAGGAGAAGAAAAGAAGGAAGAAGAGAGAGAGGAGAGAGAGAGAGAGGAGAAAGAAGAGAGAGAGGAGAGAGGGAGAGAGGGAGAGAGAGAGAGGAGAGAGGGAGAGAGGAGAGAGGAGAGAGAAAGAAAGAGAAGAGAGGAGAGAGGAGAGAAGAAAGAGAGGAGAGAGAGAGAAAGAGAGAGAGAGAGAAGAGAGAAGAAAAGAGAAGAGAGAGAGAGAAGAAAGAAGGAAGAGAGGAGAGAGGAGAGAGGGAAAGAAAGAAAGAAGAGAGAAAAAGAAAGAAGAAGAGAAGAAGAGAGAAAAAAAAAAAAAAAAAAAAAAAGAAAGAGAAAAAGAAAGAGAGAGGAGAAGAAGAAGAGAGGAGAAAAGAAGAAAGAAAGAGAGGAGAGAGAAAAAGAAAAAAGAGAGAGAGGAGAAAAAAAAAGAAAAGAGAAGAAAAGAAAAAGAGAGAAGAGAAAGAGAGAAGAAAGAGAGGAGAAAGAAGAAAAAGAAAGAAGAAGAGGAGAAAGAAAAAAAAAAAAGAAAAAAAAAAAAAAAGAAAAAAAAAAAAAAAAAAAAAAAAAAAAAAAAAGAAAAAAAAGAAAAAAAAAAAAAAAAAAAAAAAAAAAAAAAAAAAAAGAAAAAAAAGAAAAAAAAAAAAAAAAAAAAAAAAAAAAAAAAGAAAGAAAAAAAAAAGAAGAAAAAAAAAAAAAAAAAAAGAAGAAAAAAAGAAAAAAAAAAGAAAAAAAAGAAGAAGAAAAAAAAGAAGAGAAAAAAAAAAGAAAAAGAGAAAGAAGAGAGAGAGAGAGAGAGAGAGAGAGAGAGAGAGAGAGAGAGAGAGAGAGAGAGAGAGAAAAGAAAGAGAGAGAGAGAGAGAGAGAGAGAGAGAGAGAGAGAGAGAGAGAGAGAGAGAGAGAGAGAGAGAGAGAGAGAGAGAGAGAGAGAGAGAGAGAGAGAGAGAGAGAGAGAGAGAGAGAGAGAGAGAGAGAGAGAGAGAGAGAGAGAGAGAGAGAAATAAATATGTTTAAGGAAACTTTACTTTACACCTTTCCTGATGAATACTATGTCCACAACGTTATTTTTACATTTTTGGTTAAAATTGATACCGCCATCTTTCGATATCTTAAAACAGTGATGACGATAATTGACAGGCTTGACAGAAGTTTGTAAAATTTGACATTTTAGCAATTTACAATGTTGGTGATGCTTAGCGATATCACCAGTTGTTGAATTTACAAAAAATAATTTGATATTGTTTTATTCAATACTACTAAACGGAACATTGTTATGACAGTTCATTTTTTGTGACATAATTACGAGTGTTTTCTTCTGTTTTATAAACAGTACCTATACTAATAAAAGTTTCAGTTTATGTGTTTAATAGAAATAGCCTTATTTTATTAATTAATTAAGATAAATTAAATTTTAGTATAGCGAAAATTTATGCAGTGAGTTCTAAGCAACAACAATTTGTAAATTGTTCGGCAGAACATTGTAAACACCGAAAATGTGAATAGTATAAACTTTGTTGCAGTCAGCTCAAAACAAATACCTGTTTTTCCAGCAACAGGCAGAAACAGCTCAAAACAGCTACCCGTTTTCCGAAAACAGCTCAAAACAGACCTAAAAGGTACTGTTTCTCAAAACAGGTAACGTTTCAAAACGGTAACTGTTTTACAGAAAAGCTCAACGGAGCAGACTGAGAGCAGTTTAAGTTCTGATTATCCAAAAAATTTACTACAGCTAAAAAAAAGTGAGTATGGTTAATTAAGTTTTACATCAATGCAAAGTAGTCATTTTTTAAAATTTTATGCATGTTGTTACAAGTTGATTTATTGTAAAATATCATGCAAATAAAGAAGGTGTAAAAATATAGTACAGTTAAAAGTGAAAAAAGCTTGTTAAATAAAAAGTCAAGACATTCTCAAAAGCATGTAAATCTGAAAACTTTACGCCATGTATTTATGCAATACAAATGACACAATTGTATCATATATTTGCCTGTTTCAAAATTGTAATGTACATTGGTGACTAAGATAAATATAGAATGTTCGATTCACATCTGCATACAATGAATAGCAAAATAACTGCGTTCATTATCCTACAATTTTGAAGCAGTAATATTCACGCTCCATTGAGATTTGTAAATTTGGAGTACTAATCAAACTAAATCAAAAAATAAGTCAAGTTTTAAGTGCTGTTTGATGTTTCAATATTGAATTGGTTAATTTAAGGACCATTTTTTCCTATTTTGATAAATTTATACATGAAATTGATAAATTATTATAAACACAACTGCGTTGAAAAAACATTTTTTTTTCTGAGAATTAGGCAAATTTTAAATTTTCAGGAGCGCATCTTTTGTAGGACTTTATTTATTCCTGCATCACCACTACATTGAGGAAACAAACGTCCACTAGAGCCGTATTTATCTTTTTCTATACATATGCACATATATCTTTACTTACATCTTCACACCTTTAGACATACATCACTTTTATAGTTCAAGTACACGTCTATCGTTTACACAACAATAATTGCAATTATACATTTCATTCTAGTACAATACTTGTATTTCGTTAAGTATAATATTACAAATCATACTGATGATACTATATGCAATGCATTTTGCAATTGCAAGTTTTTACTCATTACGAGTGCAATCCATTCAAAATGGGTTGTAATTGCATGTATAAATGTAAAGTGTCCAAAGATGCATTATGAGTTAGTATTACTTTTATTTCATAAAAAACCTATTACAAATACTTTACAAATATATTAAACATTTATTGTATACATCACATTTCCTATTGATACTCAATTAATTTGGAAAATATGTTTAAGTTTTTGAAATAATGAATAACAAACATGAAAAGACATCCACACAAAGTGATAAGTTTCATCATTCTCTCTCTTTTAACATCAATAATTTTTTTGTTTCTAAGAATTACAGCTATCTGTATTTGGGTAAATGGTCCAGTTATTCTTTGAAATACACATAAAAGCGTTGAGGCATTGCATGTGAATAAGGTATGTATACTGACTTCCTTAAAAATTGCAACACCTAGAATTTACTGCACGATGTTATTGAAATTTTCGTCATTAGAACAAACAAACGATTAAGATTTGAAAACAAAAGAACAAAAACTAAATATGTTTTTTCACGTCACGATTTGTAATGCACTCATTTAGACGGCGTGGCATGCTATCAATCAAGTGATCTATAGTTACCTGTGGTATATCAAACCAAGCTTCTTGAATCCGTAGCCGGAGATCGTGTTTATCTGACAGTGTGGTAAATTACTCAATCGCCTACCCACCTCATCCCATACATGTTCAATGGACAACAAATCAGGCGACCGAGCCGACCATAGGACGGCAATGTTAGCTTCTTCCAAAAACGTGCTGTAGCCCTTGCCGTATGAGGGCGCATTATCCTGTTGGAAAATGGGATTTTCCAGCCCTGAAGATATGGAAGTGCAACGGTTCTAGCAGATTGGCAATATAACCAGCGGCGTTTGTTGCCATCAGTGGTGCCAAGGGTGATCTGATACCGTACCATATTGCACCATATCATCACTCCTGTGTGAGGGCTGTGTTGCGTTCCACAAAAATGTTGGACTTTTACGTTCCCACGCATCCGTCTGACCCTCCTACGACCATCGTGAGCTACAAGCAAAATCGACTCATCCCTAAACACAATTCGATGCCATTCTTGCGCCCAATTCGCTCTTTCGTTGCTCCATTCTAGCCTGCGTAGACGGTGAAGTAGTGTAAGAGGAAGACAAAATGGACGATATGAATGCAGCCCATAAGACCTTATCCGGCGATAAACGTGACTTTGACGTTCTGGAACCTACACCTCTCATCCAATCATTTGCAATCGATCGATTTTGAAAATCTGTCTCTTGTGGCCAAAAGTCTTAAGCGACGTTCTTCGCGATCTGTAGTCCTGCGGGACGTCCAGATCCAGGACGACGTTGTGCACCCTTCCTCGGACCATTTGGACCAACATCTCAATACCGTTGTAACATTTCGGTTTACACGACGAGCAATTTCTCTTAACGAATGTCCGGCCTCTCTCATACCAATAACGATTCAAAATCAGTCAATTGAAAAAATGTTGATGTTGACGTACTCTTGGCATTGTTCCCAAGTTCAGAACGAAACTGTGAACAAAAAATTTGCAAAATTGACAGTTAATTACCCACTAATTGGTTTATTTCTTCAAATTTATTGTTACTAAGTGCAAAGGAAAACAAAGAAAACTACTAGCTAGATTTTATTCAAATTTTAATCGTTTGTTCTAATGAAACACACCTCATTTTTTCATATAAATGATATACATGAGCCAAAGCGCAGTGACAAATGTTTTGTGTATGAAAAAAATCAGCTTTCTCGTCCTTTAGCGTACACCTCATCTGTTGTTGATATGAAATTACTTAGTATACGAGGGAATAGATGTAGAGAAGTATATCCATATTCCCACTTGATAAAGTGGTGGTTGTTAATTAACCAGTTAGCTTGTTTTTGAAATTCACTATCCAAGGTGTGCCATGGAAACGGAGGCTTGAATACATAATGAGCAATTTGCCCTCTATTATATATCGCTAGTTCCTTAGGTGTAAATATATTTCTTGCTGTTTTGAATCCTTGCACATTAATTATAACAATCTTTTCTATATTTGTCTGTCTGTCTTGGTTAGCGCGTTGTATATGTGCTAATGCAATCGTGCACTATTTCTACATGCTAAATTTAAACAATGATGTCGAAGCGAATGATATGTGATTATAAAATTTCAACTTATATAGAAGGGTAGACTCACTCGGATACCCGAGCAATACCAAGCATGCACAAAGTCCGACAATACTCACCTTGACCTATGCATGCACAAACCCAGTTATATGTGCCATTGGTTAAGAATGCTTATTATCTATTTCTAAGAACCTTGAAGTGCTAACATAAGAACTGTAATATGATACCTTCTCAATACCTTGTCAATAAACTTTAACCTTGAAAATTGGTTTGTATGAATTTTAACCTTGAAGAGCTTAGCCAATGTATAAAAACTTGCAGACACCATATTATACGCTACATTTTTAGTCTCATCAACTCACTTCATCATAATGTACCTACTCTTCATTTAATCTAAAAATAGGACCTTTTTGGTATAAAATATATAATTTATTTCCAAACAATTATACATAGATATATATTATTTTTTACAGAATGTTATATTAATTGTTTTTCTTACAGTTCCGGCGCTGGTGATGTACACGTCATTCTCAGCCACAATTGTTTAAACTTTTCAATGCGATCTTCTTTTTGAAGTATTCATAAAATCGTAAGGAAAGTGTGCACTTAAAGTTCTGGTTTTAATGATAATACGTTTACCATACTTTGTGTCGATAGTATTCATATCAATCACTTTATATTTTACACCCACCTTTTAGCATAAACAACAACCTATCATTCTTCTTGTTTCCATAAACTGATTCTATTTTTATATCTCTAAGCAATGTGATATGATACCTGCGGGTCTATAATCTTTCAGTTTGAGCACTCTATTTTTAGATTTCTAAGAATTGTAATATAACACTTGGTTTAATTTTTAGCATAGACAACAACAACAACAACCTGTCATTCTTCTTATTTCCAAACACTAATTCTATTTTTATATTTCTAAGAAATGTAATATGATACATGCAGGTCATTACCTTTGACCTTGAAAACTCTATATTTAGATTTCTATGAATTGTAATATGATGGCCTAGCAATTTCTATCTTTAGCTTTAAATTTTGATCTAAATGTGTCCTTGATTTGAGTATTTCATATTTAAACTTGTTAAATACCCACCTTGTCCTACTTTTAGTTTGGAAAACTATTTCACCTTCACACAATTTAGTCAAACCATTTGACCTTGACCTACATTTTAGCATACATACATACATACATAACCTATCATTATTCATGTTTCCATGAATTAATTCTATTTTTAGATTTCTAAGAAACTTAATATGATACCCCTGGAGGTCATTACTTTTGACCATGAAAACTCTATTTTAGATTTCTAAGAATTGTAATATGATCATGATGATGATGATGATGACCTTGCAATTTTTAGCTTTGAATTTAAATTTTCTTGTTTCAAAAGGCTGTACTTGGAAAAATTTCTTAAAAATATTTTATCACCTACTAGGGTAGCTGCCCCAATTTGATACATGTGTTAGATACGTTGAAAAGTTGACAGGTGGAGATGGGGGTTTTTAATTTATTTTTGGCAAATTCTGGCCCGTTTTCGAGAAAATTGATTTCTTTGTTTGATAAGGCTGAACTTAGAAAAATCTGCTTAAAAATATTTCTACACAACAATAATAGTTATGCATTTCTTTTATACGAGGATAATAACAATGGATACTAAAAAACCGATAACCTACCTATTTATAAATGAAAATGTATTTGAAATTTTAAAGAAACGATCGTTAGGTACTAAAATGGCTCTAAATGTTTTATTATTTCTTTTTATTAAAAACTTTATATTCAATTATTCACATAAAGCACATTACTTAACTTAGTACCATATCAAACACTAAAATCAAAATAACTCGGAAACGCACAGGAATTGAAACAAAAGAAGGTACATTATTTTTGTTAAACTGTATGTAGATAATGAAAATAACAGTTTTTTTAAATAGTCATTGGCGTAGAAGTTCTGTTTATGAAAGGGTTGAGCACCCTCCACTGTACTGTGCAAGTTTGAGAACATTCTTATCGCTTGTTTTATGCCCTTAATTAATAGATATTATCCCAACATGAAAAAAATCTAAGCATTCGTTTATGAGTTATAATGAAAATTTGAGAAAAAAATTATATTCAACACCCTGTATCTCGGAAACGAAGCCTTCTACGACATATGTTCATAGGAACTTTCTAGCCGACTGAGTCTGTACGACATTGGACTCAAATGTAATACTTCAAGAGAAGAAGCACACATAATCTTGAAACAAAATAGCTTCAAAGCTTACCGTCACCACGTTGGAAATACATTGTATCCTGCAGATTTTGAAACAGGATTAATTTACGCTACCGGTTTATTGAAGAGCATCGAAGAGCATCAATTTTGTTTACGGACGAAGCCACGTTTACCAACAATGGTTTATTTAATAGAAAAGATCACATTTACTAACAAATCCTCATTTGACTGTAGAGAGACGAGATCAACATGTTTTCTCAATAAATGTATGGTGCGCTATTTTAAGTACTAAAATCATTGGTCCATATTTTTTTGAACAACATTTAAATGCTGAACGCTACTTAATGTTTTTAAGAAATGAATTTAGAAATATGATGGACGAAGTTCCATTAAATTTAATACGCGCTTTTCGTTATTTGATGGAGCTCCTGCTCACAATGCAAATGTTGTTTCCAAGTTTTCAACAGAAAGATTTAATAACTGGATTGGTACGCGTGGTACTATTCCATGGCCTCCTGGATCTCCAGATTTAACCTCTTTGGATTTCTTTTTGTGGGGAGCAGTTAAAGACAGCGTTTATAATACTAAACTAGATAATGTCGAAGACCTAAAAGATAAAATAAGAACAGCTATTGCAGCTATTAGATCTAATACCTTGTTAAAAGTGCAAAATAATATATTACAAAGATGTCGTATATATGTTGAAAATCATGGTGGCCATTTTGAAACCTTGTTGTAATTTAGTTGTAATGTAGTACGTAGGTATTTCTTTTGTTCATAAATATTTATGATTGGTTGAAATTTTATAAACTTCAGCATTAATAAAGTTCGTTTTTCACAACTGACGATTATTGTGTTATAAATTTCTTTTGTTTTACTTCATTCCAAGGCACTCCATTTTTCAAAACTGATACTCGTTTTTAACTTTACAGTTTCTATTAAATTACAAGAAAACTACTTATTATAAATAAGGTAAACTTACATTTTTGAAATCAGTAAAAAATATGCTATTTAATAGGACTAAAATAGATTATACGTACCATTTAAAGAAAAGTAACTTTGTGTTATATCTCAAAAACAAAATGCAAAATAAATATAAAAATAGGATTATTTGAAAGTTCGTAAAAATATCTATCAATCACTTCTCTTGTATTTTAGCTTTATTTAATTGGTCTTGAAATTCTACCCAATATTGCTAATTTAACTGACTCTGTAGCTGTTATAATAACAAAGTTACCCATATAAGCTTAGTTAAAAATTGTCATCCTGTACATTAGAAATTTTCTTTAGTTCGCCTTAATCGACTGATAATGATATTGTAACTATTGAAACGCGTTCGGTGTTTTTTAGTTTTGTGTGGTACCTGGATGCATTTTGTTTGTTACAGATCCTGCCACAGTCCAGTGTTGCAGATTTTTCATATAGATATAAAATTAACTTGCATGCGTACTTGATTCGGTGTGAAATATTAATTATTGATTGTGCTACATTTTTGGTGAGTTTAGGAAGAATTGTTTAAAGGCATATATATATTTAACTTGCTTTGACCTGTGATGAATTATTAATTGTTAATTATTTATCTTGGTCTGTGATAACCGTTTGGTCAAACTTATTTAATATAAGGTTACTAGGGTAATTGTCGTGTGTATTATTACTGCCTTTCTTCCCGTTTCAAGCTATCCGGGGCTCTCGCTCATAAAATCATAATTTTATGAAAGCTTGTGGCACTCAAACTTTGCTTATTATATTAGTTACGTGTACTACTACTTCTTCCTTTCGTCTCTCTAACCTAAATCAATCTAATTATCTACGTTCCAAAGCACCCACGCTATCCAAGTGCTCATCGGTATCTGGCCGTTTGACAGAGTTATTAGCCGAGTTCACTCATTCATTTATATTTATGTTACGTGGTAGGTTAGACATGTGACAACACGCACACGCGGACCCACACATACACGCACATACGCATACACACACAAGCGCAAGCACAAGCACAAGCACAAGCACAAGCACAAGCACAAGCACAAGCACAAGCACAAGCACAAGCACAAGCACAAGCACAAGCACAAGCACAAGCACAAGCACAAGCACAAGCACAAGCACAAGCACAAGCACAAGCACAAGCACAAGCACAAGCACAAGCACAAGCACAAGCACAAGCACAAGCACAAGCACAAGCACAAGCACAAGCACAAGCACAAGCACAAGCCCAGCACAAGCCCAGCACAAGCACACGCACAGGCACAGGCACAGGCACAGGCACAGGCACAGGCACAGGCACAGGCACAGGCACAGGCACAGCACAGGCACAGGCACAGAGACAGGCACAGGCACAGGCACAGGCACAGGCACAAGCACAAGAACAAGCACAAAACAACTCACAACCACAACCACAAGTACAAGCACAAGCACAAGCACCAGCACAAGCACAAGCAAAGGAACAAGCACAAGCACAATCTCAAGCACAAGCACAAACACAAGCACAAGCACAAGCACAGGTACATGCACAGGCACATACACAGGCACAGGCACAGGCACAGGCATAGGCACAGGCACAGGCACAAGCACAAGCACAAGGCACGGCACGGTGCACAGGCACAAGTACAACCTCAAGCACAAGCACAAGCACAAGCACAAGCACAAGCACAAGCACAAGCAACACAAGCACAGGCACAGCACAGGCACAGGCACAGGCACAGGCACAGGCACAAGCCAACAAGCACAAGCACAAGCACAAGCACAAGCACAAGCACAAGCACAAGCACAAGCACAAGCACAAGCACAAGCACAAGCACAAGCACAAGCACAAGCACAAGCACAAGCACAAGCACAAGCACAAGCACACACACACAAGCACAAGCACAAGCACAACACAACACAAGCACAAGCAGCAAGCACAAGCACAAGCACAAGCACAAACACAAGCACAAGCACAGCACAGCACACACAGATCACACGCATACACAGTACACACACACACACACACACACACACATACACACACACACATGGACACACATACACACACGCGAACACACGTACACACACGAACGCACGCACCCACGCACACACGTACGCAATCGCGCGCACGCACAACACACATGCGCAGGCACGCATGCACGCATCCATCCACACACAAACGCGCGCGCACCCGCACACTCATACGCCCACGTACACGCACACGTGCACGCACACGCACACGCACACCCACACCTTTCTATTTGTAAAAAAAAATTAATCAGTGTACACAATTATATTACCCAAATGTATTTTAATGTTTAAATGATCTGATTTTAATTCAAAATAAAATAGGTGAATGCTAGTGCATTACTGGACTTTCTTGCAAAATACCAAAAAATATGTGGGGTATTTTTATATCTTTGAAATATTCAGCTGCTTTAGAAATATTTAATGAAAACCAAAAACTGACTCTAATAAACCCTCCCCGAGATATCCAGATATGGCCGATCTTGACGAAACTTGACCAAAAGTCGTAAAATGAGGTAATAAGTCGATTTAGCGATAGTGAAGAGAAAGTCGATTGCATAACCTTCTATACCTACACATGTATAAGTAGGTTGAAAGTTAAAAAGAGATATCTCGCTTATCTTTCAAGATAACTATAGACTGTTTCATATCATTTTAAAGAAAATTTTGCTGCCTGTCAATTAGTGTAAGAATATGTGTGTATTATACCAGCAATACGAGGAATGTTTTCAATTTCCGGAAAAACAGGAAGTAGTGTTTTCATCACGATAATATCATTTCATTAGCGCAAATGAACAAAATTTATTTCCAAAATCCCAAGTTTGTAACCAAAAGAGTTAGAAAGTTATAAGAATACCAATATTAAATATTTGAAAATTCATATCTCCTATACTAGTAGCTTTAGAAGAAGGAAGTAAGTTACATTCATAAGAGTGGCTGGTTGCCTAGAAAATATTAAGAAACAAAAAAAATGCTTGGAGAGATTTATGAATAAATCAATTTCGAATAATTATATATTATATATGTGGCCATATTCAATTTTGAAAGTTTTAAAAAATTGCAAAAATTTGCATATCATGTGAGTTATTTCAATCTTTTATGTTAAAATTTTAAAATTTGCCCCCAAAATAATAACACTTTTATTTACACCCCCTGTATACCTATTGCGTTTAAAAGCTTGTTTTGTCGAAATAATTGTCTTGTAGGCCTTCATTTCAAATTTCATAAAAATTGTCCGGCTAGTGAGTGACCACAAACACACACGCACACAGACAGACATTTTTAAAATTTTCTAAAATTTATTTTTTCGGGTTCAGGGAGTCGTAATACATCAAAATAACGCAACTTATTTTTTTCGATTTCTTTTCGACCGCAATACTTTCTTGTTTAGCAAGAAAGTAAAAATATATACCTTTGTTTAAATAATATATATTCTAAATGGTCGGTTGTCTTTTTGTCCGGGGGTCATAACCGCCGGAGCGGGCGCTGTAGTTATAACTTTATGGGAATTACTTAACAAACCATATTTGCATATTGATTTACGTAATTATCAATCCCTCTAGCTTGCGTAAATTACTTAATATGGAATTAAACATATTTATATATTTCTTATTAACCGATTTCAGTTATTAATATATGCGAAGAATCCTCGCAATAAAAACTACAAGCTGACTTTTCAATTTAAAGCAAAACACAACGTTCTAGATTCTGGATGAAAGTGAAAGATAATTTTACAAAGTTTGACGTACTAACATATTAGCATAACTCGGTTGTTTTAGAATAAAAGGCTAAAAAGTTTTTGTCGCTCGAAGTTCAATACAAAACACCCACGCACTCCTTACTCCTATATACAAAATACATAACATTGTTTTAATTACTAATTTAATCTTAATATTCTCTACGTACAAAGCTATTTACATAATCAATTTTAACTGAATAGGTTTTCTGTTTTTACTTTATCTGACTTTATTTAAAATTTGTTGTTTCATAAATATCTAGATCCCAAATAGAACAATAACATATTATCCAATTTACCATATTTTAAATTGGCCCTTAAAACTTAATTAAGATTAGCGACGTTTTGAAAGTTACGTATTTAAAACATTTTCTTAAGTATAACTAAGAGTCGTGTTTCACTGACAGCTCAACTCAAATTGAATTTTTCTCAAAAGAAACGGGGAATGTAAACAATTCTTTACTGTTTGAGAGTCAAATTTACAATTTAATTTATTTTATGAAAGATGATATACAAAAAGATTAATTAACACTTTTACTATATCATTTATAAGTCTAACAGACGAATTTTAGGCATTATTTTATACTTAAATCAGTTTTGTTTTTGTACTTTATCAAGAGAGATACTTAAAGCAGTAACTTATACAGAATTTATTAGAAAATATTGTTATTTTCTAGAACTATAAATCAGCCATCGCAACAAAAATGCGAAAACAAACACAATAGGGATGTCATTCAATCAATATTTTTTTCTAGTTTTCTTTAACAGGGATTTGGTATACCTGATTTGTTTTATTGTCTAGATTTATCAAGCTTTGGTTCTAGAGCATAATTTCCACTTCAATTAATCTGTAAGTACTTGAACTATGACAAAATGTTAGTGTCGTAAAACTTAAATTTTCGACGAAAACTGAAAACCTACTTATACTATGATTGACGGTACAAACAAAGTTAAAAGTTTATCGGCATTTATGTTGAGTGCTGGATTTAAGAGCTGTCAAGGTAGACACAAGATAATCAATTTAAGTCACACATATAACTTATTTCACTTTCTAACTAAAAGCCATTAATTTAAAATGATTGTGATGATTTATTTTTCAACGCTTATTAACTGATTTTTTTTAGAAAACCAAGTACTAAGCTTTTCTTGTAAGGTACAATTAGTTTTACTAATGAAATGCTTATCAAAACAAAACATAGCTTTACCAACCTAATAGTGCACAAAGTGCAACATCACAGTAGACTGCCAACACCCCATGGTTATAAACCTAAAAAACGCTTTAATACTTCCATCCGTATTGTTACATATAGTTTGCTTCAAATAAAGTTGGGTATGACTCATTCTTAAAATTTAGGCGACGTAATTAAATCAGCTAAGTATCTTTTAGTTAATATTTTTATCAGCAGATATCTCCATATAAATTTTCATTAAACCTTCAAAGAAAGTTGAAAATAATTGAATATTTTTTGTATTTTAAGCTAGAAAAATTATCCATTATATCCACTTATTTTATTGATAGAGTCAAACATATTTTGCTGCGACAGTGAATTGTTATAATTTAGGACATGGTTTGATAATAATTGCATACCATCTTAACATATAACCTATACAGCAAACAAATACTATTTTTGTTTATTAAATCATTTCAGGTGGAAAAATTGATAAAAGTTGTATTTAGTTTATTATTCTCAAGATTTGCAACAATTCTTTTAAAAGCTTTGTAACCGACATAATTCTTGTAGATACTTTACGCTAACACAAATATCCATACATTTGTGATTATTTTATGCTTGTAGAAGAAAGTGTGCACAGTGTAATGTAGTTCGAAGTTCAACAAAATTATAGACGTTTAATATTTTACTTTAGCACATTGTTTAAATAGATTTCATTTTGCTCCAAGTTAAATGAAAACCAATTTACATAAATCAGTACATATATTCAGTCCACCTATTGTAGAGTTATCAATATGTTATGTAAAAATTAGAATATTTATATTCATTGGAATTAAAACATTTAAATTAACAAAAATTATTCACTATCAGTGTCACTCTCAGAAGTGGAATCGTTAACAGATATAATTAATGGTTGCACAACCTCAAAATGTTTTTCAATTTCCCACCACTCTAACATAAGCATTTTTGACAAAATGTCCCATCAATTCGTTGTAAGGATTCCATCCATATTTCTTCTACATGGTTATCATTAAATTTGGAATTAGGTCTTCCTATATTTTTGTTGTAGTGTTCTTCGCAGTTTGCCCACACCAGTCCAATTGGATTAAATTGACAGTGATATGGTAGTAACCGCAATACTACGTGTCCACACTTATTTAATCTATTTCATACATCTTTGGTATCGCATTATCTGCAACTTATTGAAGGATTTTTTTTAACATGCTAGGTTCATAAGCTATGTTGTGCTTTAATAGAAAATTAGATATGTCTTCCTTCTTAGATGAATTATTTGGAATGTCTTCCAGAAGTTTGGAATGATAACTAGCATTGTCCATTACAATTAATGATGATTCTTTTAAGTTTACGATTAAATTATTTTCAAACCATTTTGTAAACAACTCCGCACAGACATACCTCCATGATAGTCTGCAGTTTTTGACTTTGTAGGAAATAAAAGTGAAGCATCGGAAGTAAACCCATTTTCACTACCTGCATGAACAACTATAAATCTAATATATATTAGGAATTATAATGTAATAACTAAATTAATAAATTAATAATAAATTAATAAATTAATAGGTGGCAGGTATGCCAGCCGGGGAGGTACCACCACCCTTACCATGGGCTCCTTAATATTGGGTCTCCGATTTTCTGAGGGCTGCCGGTTACCTTTTTCTTCATCCTTAATCTATTCTCATCCTTATTCTTCCTTCTCACCCTCACTGTCTTCCTATCGAATTAAAAGTCCCAAATTAAAAAATAAGATGGCTGTGGTTTCTAGGGTTATAAATTCCGAACGTAAAATCCTGCCCCACTCTGATGTCCGGGAGGGCAGGGCCCAAGCGACCTCGGTCATCGAAAGTATCAACTTTCTGATTCACTTCTGCAACATCTGCGGTATCAGGTCTAATCTTAATGCTATTCACCAACATCTTGAACAATTACAACCTGATATATTGTTTCTATCTGAAACACAAGTCTCCTCTGAAAGCTCCGAGTCACCCGACTTGCAATTTCCTCAATACCATCTTCACTCTAACTTTCGATATAAAGGAGGCGTATGTGCGTACATCAAGGACAGAATTGCTTGCAAGAGGGTTTCTTCCTTAGAAAATAAAAATTTTGACGTGATTTGGTTTAAACATTCTGGTCCTAATTTTGTGAAATTCTACTGTTGCATTTATAGGTCTCCTAATGACAGCAACTTTCAAGACTTCTTCGATTACCTTAGTATGAAAGTTGACTATCTCCTGTCTCAGTTTCCATCTTGCGATATCTCATTTGTAGGCGATTTCAATGTTCATAACTCTAATTGGCTTCAATTTTCATCTACTACAAATCCCGCTGGTCATAGTGCAGAAACATTTGCTATTTCATGTGATCTCACACAAATGATTTCTGAACCCACAAGAATCCCTGATAACCCTAATCATACTCTACATCTTCTAGATCTCTTTCTTACATCAAACCCTCTTGTTTATAAAACTTCCATTCTTTCGCATTTAGGTCTTTCCGACCATTGTCTAATAAAAATCATTTCTACTGTATCTAATTCCACTGTTGTTCGCAAAACCGATAGAACCTTGTGGTGTTTTAAGTAATCTCGATGGAGTGATTTACGGGATTTCGTTGCAACCTTTCCATGGCGTGAATATTGTTTTAAGTCGTCCTCTTCTTCGGGCATCGCTCTTTCAGTATCTGAAGTCATCCTCATGGGAATGGAGTTATACATTCCGAAAAAACAGTACCATGTAGGTCATTCACGTTCCCAACCTTGGTTCTATAAGGCTTGTTCTGATACAATATCTTTAAAAAATAAATGTTACATTAAATGGAAATCTAATAAATCGGTTGACAGTCATGTAGAATACGTTGGTGCTAGAAATATCTGCAAAAGTGTCATCACTAAAACTAAAAAGTTGTTCGAACAACGAAAATGCAATGAACTAGCTACATCTCCTTTAGGCAGTGGTAAATTTTGGTCTTTAGCAAAAGCCATTAGTAAAAACTTTCGAACATCTTCATTTCCCCCCCTGACATCTATTGACGGATCGGTAGTTGCTGATTCTGTAGACAAAGCCAACATTTTTGTGGATTTGTTTGCATCAAACTCGTGTCTCAATGATTCTGGAAAAGATGTGCCCCTAGTCAACTCTTCTTCATACGTTATGAAACCAATTCATTTTCGGTACAAGCTCTTGGAATCGATCATCAGTAGGCTTGATCTCAATAAGGCGACTGGCCCAGACGGTATCCCAGCTATTGTCTTAAAGAAATGTTCCCCCGAACTAGTACCAGTCCTATCTAAGCTCTATACGATCTCTATATCTTCTGGGAATTCCTTCATCATGGAAGTTATCAAATGTTCAACCTATTCCCAAAAAAGGTGATAAGACCGATCCCACAAATTACAGACCAATTGCCATCACTTCCATTTTGTCTAAAATCATGGAAAAAGCAATCAATCAGCAACTACTCACGTTCCTTGAAACTAACAAACTCCTTAGTGACCACCAATATGGGTTTAGGCAAAGTCGTTCAACAGGCGATCTTCTTTCATATGTGACCCAAGTTTGGAACAATACACTAGAGCAGTCCGGTGAAACAGTTGTAGTCGCTTTAGATACCTCAAAGGCATTTGACCAAGTTTGGCATAAGTGTTTACTTGCCAAACTCACCTCGTTTGGGTTAAATGATACGCTCATCAACTGGGTTTCTAGTTTCCTTGATAAAAGACGAATACGTGTCGTAGTTGATGGCTTTTTTTCAAAAGAAGTTAGCATTAACGCGGGCGTACCACAGGGATCCGTTATAGCGCCTACACTTTTTCTGCTGTACATAAACGACCTTATTTCTTCAACAAGTAACCCCATCCATTGCTTTGCTGACGATAGCACTCTTCACTGTAGTTCAGTCTACTCATAGTGATAATCCACCTTCTATGTCAAATCAAGAAATTAAAGCTGAAATGGCAAATTCAATCAACAAATACATTCAACGTATTCTCGAATGGGGAAGCAATAATCTAGTTAAATTTAATGCTAACAAAACTCAGTGTTGCCTTATGTCCGCCAAAAAAGATCGATCATTTCCTGTTGTAAGTATGAATGGCTCAGTTCTTAAGTTTTCTGATTCTATTACTCTGTTGGGTATGACTGTATCTTCAAATCTCGCATGGGCTCACCATCTTCTGTCAGCTACCAAAACAGCTGCTCGTAAAATAGGATTTTTGTACAGATCTAAGCAGTACTTTACCTCTCGACAACTCCTTCTGCTGTATAAGGCCCAAATTCGGCCTCATCTGGAATATAATTCTCACCTTTGGGTTAGTGCTCCCCAATACGCTCTCGATATCGTTGATCGTATTCAAAAGAGAGTGATTAGGCTTATAAATGACCCGTCCTTAACTTCTCACATACAGTCCCTTGAGCATAGAAGGATGGTTTCAGTTCTTTCTTTGTATTATCGTTATTACAACGGCTATTGTGCTGGTGAATTACATTCTTTGATACCATCTCCGGCTATCTTTGCGAGAAACACTCGGTTCGCTCATTCACATCATCAGTATGCAGTACAAATCTCCACTTATCGTACCAAACGGGCGCAATCCACATTTTTCTACACGGCTTCTAAACTCTGGAATGACCTCCCTAGTTCCAGTTTTCCTCTCACTTATGATATGAGAAAATTTAAGGTAGCTGTTCATAGGCATCTATTGGCAATTCATTATCCCTCTATCCATCCTCCTAAGTGTTTCTGAGTGCTTTAGCACGATAGGCCTTATTTAGCCTGTTCAGGTCCACAATCATAAAAAAAAACAACAAACCTTTTTCCTGGGCCCATTGGCTTCTTCTCCACGTTTCCTTAGATTTATCATGGCAGTTTCCAGTGTGTGACCCTCGACTAAAAATTCAAGTTCCATCTAAGAATATAGAAGTGTATAATTTTTCTTCTTAATTTTTGTAATATTCTCTTAAGAATCGTACACGATTGGCAGTAATATGTGATTGTTCCAGTAAACCTCTTCTACTTTAGATGAAAAGCCAATGGAATGTAAGAGACGTCTTAAACTTGATCTACTGAAATCGAAAACTTGACTATTGCTTAATTATTTTTGTAATGATGCCAGCGTAACATGCATACCTACAAAAACAGGTCATCGTTCATATAGTCATCAACTTCGGTGGACTTAGATTTCGAACGTTTTCTCCGCTTAGCTGGTGACTATGGAGGTTTCATTTCTTTTTGGGCTTCTGTAACCCTTTCTTTGCAGCACTAACTGTATTTACACTAACCCCACATGCTCCAGGAATGCGCTAATGGTAGTCCTTCCAAGTAACGTAGTTTACACAATAATGTACTACATACCTACATAACAGATTCAACTGGAACGAGTGCCCCTTGATAGTCACGTTCCCGTTCAAAATAATTAAGCACGTTCATAACTGCTTTTGAGATATAAGGTGCTTATTATGTAGCATATCTAAAATTTTGTAAATTTTATATAAATTATGTAAAAGTGTTACCTAAATTACCGATAATTCACTGTACAAGTTGTGGATAGTTTTGAAAAAAAACTAATTTACTTTATTTGAATCAAACTTTAAAAGCTTTTGATATGTAAAGTGGCCTAATATCGGATATTTTTTTTAACCATTTATTTCTATCATATCGGACAACAACGTAATAAAAAATATATTGTAACAAAAAAAGCTAATTTGAACATTACAAGAGCGCATTGAACATTGTTTAAAAACTAAACATTGCTCACCATAAAAAATCGGGTAGGGTATCTCATACTTGGAAAATAATTTTCGGATCATGCGTCTAGGCAAAAATCGTAAATATGGGCGTCTTTCTTGTCTGCATTTGAACACTCACAATTGGCTCACTTAAAACATTTACAACACTGAATCCATTGTTCACCTGCAATATCTTCGGAGAATAACACTAAAAACACTCAAAAGCACTAAAAAACACTATAAAACACTAAAACACTAAAAACACTAAAACACTAAAACACAAACTAAAACCTAAAACACTAAAACGCTAAAAACCTAAAAACACTAAAAACACTAAAAACACTAAAAAACACTAAAACACTAAAAACACTAAAAACACTAAAAACACTAAAAACACTAAAAACACTAAAAACACTAAAAACACTAAAAACACTAAAAAACACTAAAAAACATTAAAAAACACTAAAAACACTAACAAACATTAAAAACACTAAACACTAAAACACTAAAAACACTAAAAACACTAAAAAACACTAAAAAACTAAACTAAAAAACACTAAAAACAAATACTAAAACACTAAAAACTAAAAAACACTAAAAACACTAAAAAACACTAAAAACACTAAAAACACAAAAACACTAAAAACACTAAAAACACTAAAAAACATTAAAAACACTAAAAACACTAAAAACACTAAAACACTAAAACACAAAAAACACTAAAAACACTAAAAACACTAAAAACACTAAAAAACACTAAAAACACTAAAAACACTAAAAACTAAAAACACTAAAACACTAAAAACACTAAAAAACTTAAAACACTAAAAACACTAAAAACACTAAAACACTAAAAATACTAAAAACACTAAAAAAACATTAAAAAACACTAAAAAACACTAACAAACATTACAAACACACTAAAAAACGTTAAAAACTAAAAAAATTAAAAACACTAAAAAACACTAAAAACACTAAAAACATTAAAAAACACTAAAAACACAACTTCGTTCTATAACATCAATATTAACGAATTTGTGCTGCATGATGCTAATGGTGTACTGCGTTATGCTGATAAGCAAAACAGATTACATGCGCCTATTTTTTCATAAATCGAATTTTTCGTTCTCGGGTTACAAATTCGTTCTGTCACATCAACATTAACTAATTTGATGAAACCGTTTTAACGGTTGAAAAAAATTTACAACATCGGAGACATCTGCAAAGATACATTCTGCTTTGTCTTCTTCGATGTCACAATCCATGTCAGAAACGTAATCTAAAACCAAGTCGACGTCATCAGATAAATCACTAGATTTTTCTTTTTTAACTGATGGTCTTCAATATTACCAATATTTTTTCTCTCTGGAAGAGCATTTTTCTTAGGAAGAGAATTTTTATATTTTATAGGATT
Source organism: Vesta saturnalis (assembly GCA_036346205.1). Taxonomy (NCBI): domain Eukaryota; kingdom Metazoa; phylum Arthropoda; class Insecta; order Coleoptera; family Lampyridae; genus Vesta; species Vesta saturnalis. The sequence continues at coordinate 280,604 of JARFJB010000966.1, read as the reverse complement.
CTGAAACGGAGCCGTTTGGTCGTCGATGTTCAATTTAGTTTTTTTTTGCTTACGTTCAGCCAAGCTTTCTTCTAGACTATCTTTGTATGGCGTACCGGTAATTACATTTGCTGAATCTTGAGTACTTTTTATCACTCTCGTCGGGCTTGTAAAATGACGTGCATGGCAATCGACTGATTTGTTGATATAGCACTCTGCTGTTTATTGGTTTCGATATGCCACTGCAAAACGGTTGTTGAGCTAAGTTGCCTACATAAGTATATCGCGGAGGAATGACGCGTCTTTAGTTTGCTTCAAATAAGCTTGCAAATGTGTCACCATTTTCAGCTTGTTGATGCATAGCAAAGTAATGATCTCGGAAAATGTGTCTGTCACAAAAATTCTACATTTTCGGAAGCCATTTATTGCAATTTCAGCAGTGGCACATCTTAAATACGCTTTTCCCAGCAACTCACAAACTTGATAGCTGGAAACTGTTCTCTCATGATTGTTAGCATGTTTCAGCCTATTTGAATTTTCCTGTGAATAATAAGTCTTAAGGAGTCCTACATAACTAAGATCTTGTGGGTAGAATGTGGAGTGACGTAAAAGTCGAGCCATGTTTATGACATCGATGTTTCGGGTATGAGAACAATGCCCACCAGGCACGAATACAACTTGATCATCTTTTGTTGGCTTAGCATATCTAATGAAACGCTGTAACTAGTTAGTGAAAGTATATCCTTGAATCCAACCAGAAACGTGACATACAGCAATTGTGCCTTCATCTTCTTACTGACGCAAATGACCATCTAGAGCGCTTCTTTCGGCTGAGGTTACTGCACCTATTTGCTTTTTGCGTTTAAAGTAATTACTCTTATATGTTTGGATGCACAGAAGTCCCTATCTCGTCTACATTGTAGGCTCGACAGGGATTGAACTTTAATTTTTCCATTGCTGCCTCTAGAATACTAAAAAAAGCAATTTACGTTCTCTTCTATGAACCCTTTCGTTCGAGCAGTAGACAAACTTTGTGGTTTTCTGAATGTTAACTGGGGATGTCTTTTTAAAAATGATCGCATCCATTTGTAACCTGCTTCCTCATTATTTTTCGAAAAAACAAATTTTAAATTGTCTCGAGTGGCTAACTGGAATGCAATTCCTATACACTGTCTAACTAAAGCACGTTCAACGTCTTCGGGTAACACTTGTCGGCCTAACTTCGTTCTTACAAGTTCTTCAGGTGTTTTAGTTTTATTCTTTATATAATCTTCTAAGGCACGTTTTGGGACATGTGAAATGCTTTCGAGGGTAGCAGGTATCCCATCTCTTTATTTTTAACTGCTGAAACAGCGCGAATCATTGCCTTGTCGTTCCATTTATTACGTTTTTGATCTGGATTAGCTTCTTTCTTGGGGTTTGGCATCTTGAAAATCTGGAAATGAAAGTGTTTTGTATTATTCCTAATATCGGATATTTGATATTAGAATAATGTAGCTATCCGATATTAGGCAATGTGTTTAGGACGAAGGACAGTGATTAACATTATATACATACACACAAAGTATAAACAGAGCTACCAAATTGGTTTTAGCTATAAAAATAACATTAAATACATACAAAAGAAAATGTATGCAAACTTAAACACGACACGTGAAAAAACTCGAAGTAAGTTATAGATTTCCTACTGTGGTGCCACCTATGACTTTTCAGATGCATTAAAAGTTATTCAACATATTTGAATTATCTCTACTCAAAGCTGTAAATATTCGTTTAGAAAAGCAGGTTTCTGTAAAACCCCACTATCCGATATTATATAAAAATCCGGTATTGGGCCACTTCACTGTACTTGTGTTTCAATACAAAGAACAGACGGGAAAAGAAATGAAAATAAATTATCCGATAATTAAAGGAAGTAACTTCTTATAGATGGTAACAAGATTAGTTGCCAGCAGCTCGTCGGTTGGGTCCAGGGTCAGTTAAATAGAAACACACGGATAAAAGGGCGCCAGCAGCTTACAACATAAAGGCCCAACGAATCTAAGGGTGCCTACTCCCGCCTCAAGAAACACGCTGTCAAATAGCTATAAAAAAAGTTACTTACCACTAAACATAGGTACACCTAAGAATAATCAAGAGAATAAAGGCAAATAAGTAGATTGAACTTCAAAATAACATAATGTGAATGAATGAACTTGTCAATCATACACTAGTCCGTAATAAACATACAAACAAAATTATTCCAATTATCCTTAGTAATTTATACCATAAGTAAATAGTTTTGACTAAATCAATAATGTGACAAACAGGATATCTATAAGCCTACGGGTCTATAAAATTTTCAAATTAAGCGTCAATGGCAATTATAATTATAGATTACGAAAGGTAAACTAACAATCATGGTTAGGACGTCATCAACAAGACGGCTTTTCTATTACAATGATAATGCTTCAGCGCTGGAAGATCTTTCTATCAAGTAACTGCTTTTTAAAATTCCACATTTGGAATTTAGTACAAAAAAATCAATTGTAATTTAATCTTGTTATTGGATTTACAAGTCAAACGTAATTATAACTAACTTGTCATGAATCAATAAGAACAAGGATTACATATGTTTAATATCGTATTCTTTAGCGTTCAGAATTAAATATCCGCGATATGTTTCTAAGTGGCAGTGTGAACAAGCCTTCACTGTCAAATTTAAATCTAACAGCTATCCAAACAATAAACAATAACTCTTAACCAACGTGAATAATGAATAACAGGACCAAATAAAGATAGGGATTCAACTCTTTGCTTCCGCACTCGATGTGCAAACTTAAATTAACCAATCTGACCTTCATTATCCTGACGAAGCGGTTATCCTGGAATACGTTTATACCAGAGCCAGAAAGCCACTATAGGCGGGTCACTACCATTAAAGGTTTTGATTGTAATCTCCACAGTTTCCGATGAAGCAACTGCAAAACAAGATGAAAATCCTAAAATGAACACACTATAACAAGATAAAAATCCCATAAATGAAACCAAAATAAATGATATTTCAGAATGAAGCAATGCCAAAAAAAGAAATTCCATTTACTTCTAAGATGACGTTTGAGCTGTTTCAATTTGTAAAACGCCTTTTTTTTAAATTCCTCAATTGCGTATATGCGTAAGAAACTACCCAACTCCAGACAACTCCAAGATAAACGTGTATGAATAGTCTCTTATTTGTCAACTTTTGATTAATCCTCCACTTAGAGTTTGAAAGTAACTTTCAGAAATTGACGGAATAATAAAAAAAACTGGTTTATTTTTTCTTATTTTTTCCTATCTTTGTTGCCCAGTCACAACAAGCAACTGGCCGATCATGTATTCAAATTAATTCCAGGTATTACTATATTCATTGTGTATTAACAATTCGCATTTATAGCTTAAACGAAATGGTAACGTTTGACTTTATTCAAAAATGAATTTCCTCACAACACTACATTATCAATTAACAAGAAAAAAACAGTTACACTTATAAGTTATTGATCAATTTGGTAATTTAGTAGGTATTAGTGATATTGCAACTAAACCGTTCAATTGGATCACTAAATCATTGTCGAAGTTTGTTGGAGCTGTTAAGTAAAAGATTGAAGATCTAGATTAAGGGAAGTCGGATGACCCTATCTCACCCATGTTAATTTGCGTAACTTATGGTACATTTTTCTCAGGAACTAAATGAGATAGCTCATCATTCTTTTTTTTATCTGAAAGGGGCTACCTTTGTCTACAGTGTGAGTGTTTATTATTAAAAAAATAAGTAAAAAAAAAATTTTTTAAACGCTTTTATTTCCAAATGTGCTAAAAAGAATAAAATATTTTGTTTATCTACCCAGTAACATCAAACATTTTTGTGACTAAATATAAAAGTGTGGGGCGCTTTTTGTAGTGCCTTGCACTTTACTGTTTGAATGTAGGTGTTGATAGGCTTTGTTATAAGTATAAGATATCATGTATGCCCCACACAAGTCACAAAAATGTTTGATGTTACTGGGTAGATAAAAAAATTATTTTATTCTTTTGGAAATAAAAGCGTTTTTTAAAATTTTTACTTATTTTTTTCTATCTTTTAGTCGCTTGGGTGTAAGTTCAAACAAAGAACGAATCTCAATTTTACAATACCCTAGTTTTATATACAAAAATATCGAACTTACTTGGCCAATATACACATATATGCCAAAATTCAGCTCAACCGGAGATCGGAAAATAGTTCATTTTTTTGACCGAATACTATACTTTGAGCCCCCCGGGTGCAGCCCCTTGATCTTGAACTCAACAAGTCGTATATTTTTGTGCATGGTCTTATGCTAAAAGCTTAAATCCTGAATTTGGGCGCAATAGTCAAAGGAAACACATTCGTGTATTGTCATCAAGAATACGCATGTGTGCCAAATTTCAACTCAATCGGAGATCAGGAGTTCACTTACAAGATTTGAACCGGACAGACAAAGTGAGTGGAATGAAAGCATTAAAAAATCTTAGTTTTAAGATTTTTATATAATTAAAAAAAAAATAAAGTTTAAATATATTAAATGTAAATAAGTTAAAAACTATTTACAACTTTGCAAAACCCAACACTCAAAATGAGCAGTTTACAATAAAAAAAGTACAATAAAAAGAATTATCGAGCTATCTCTTTTAGTTCCTGAGAAAAATGTACCCCTTGTACAGAAAAAAGTAATTTTGTAAGAAACGAGTTAAAGTTTAAATTACCATAAATTTTATATTAACATGATATTAATCCTTTCATCATCTTGACTAAATTGTTGCCTGGTGAAATACCTAATTTTTTTTAAAAGTTGGCTTCTAACAATGCATCCTTTATTATAACATGATACTACTAAAGTTGTTTTCAAAATGTAGATTTTGGGATACGCGCCCATATTACACTATTACACTATTAGCTTTAATAAAACGAGCTTCGCTGATCGGAATTGTATATAATTGGTCTTAAAATAAACCAGAGATACTTAACAATAATAAAACATAAAAATCCAAAAATCGATACTTTTTTCAAAAAAATCCATCCGAGTCCCCTTAAAAGACGTATACGTAGTATAATTTATTCGTAGAGTTTAATTAAAAATATACATTTATGTCTCATTGCAAATACTAAAAGAAAACCCTGCTCTTGAAATTCAAGTAAAAAGCAAATCTTGGGAATATTATACAATTAGTTGAAATTGGTAATGAGACAATTAGTAATAGAGACTGTTTTTACTTCCTTACGCGTAAAGCACCAATAAGTGAATTATTGTTTTCGTGAAACAAATGGATGTTGAGTGTTCAACAGAATTACACGTTTTTAGCGTTTTGAAAATCATCTACACTGCTATACGAGCATGCAACACACAATCCAAGATAGTACAATATAATATATCTACATACATTTCTACTGATTAAACAGCAATAATTGACATCATATAATTGACTAACGTAGCCTTAATGTCTCGCCAAATAACGTGTGGAATTAATATTAAGCTTACAGCAACCTTTTACGATGTCTACGAAGAAACAGGTGACAGTGAAAACGTCAATAGTCGGTAGGTGATGAGATTATCAATTGCCGTAAGTAATCGCTAACCACATAATTTCAGTAAGAATTGTAGAATTTATTCATCGAAAGGGTCATATAACGACATGATTATAATTATCAATAGTAGAGAAAGTTGTGCAGAAAAATCGTAAAGTGACCAAATATGGAATACCATTTCCATTTTTGTCTATAAAAGCTTGTGGTGGCAGAAAATTCTGAAACTAATTGAATAATGTGTTAAGACAAATTACTACAAATCCAATATTAGCATTTGAGAAGCAAGGCTTGGGAAACATAAGTTTTCCATGAAAAGTAGAAATATAAATAGGGTTTTTGTCATTACAAAAAAAAACGTTAACATAATATGTAATACTTTTACAGCTAATATGGAATGTAATACAAATTAAGAATTGCAATTCTTACAGACCTTACCACTTACTTAGAGCGATTACTATAATTGTTATCGAAATGTATAGAATTATATAAAATATAAATATAAAAAGCACCATTTAAAAACCCAAAGGTAAATATTTTTCAGTTATGAATAGTAATGGTGAAAGTTTACATTTTCAAATTAAAACTACAGTCAGTGTTATAGGATGTAATGCTTGAAACAAAATGAAAATCTATTATCATGGTACAAAATCATGACTGACACATTTTTTCCAAGAAGATAACCTCAGAATTAAAACAGTCGTTCTGATTATTAAAAACACGTTGAGTTTCTTATCTACGAAAATCGTATACAAAATGATCACTATTGTCACCACCACAGCAGATCTCCAGGTCAGTTACAATATTAAACACGCCGCACCGAAATTTCTCCCTTGTAATCATCAGAAAACCTTTCCTCACGAGACATACGTTCAGCATCTTCTTCAACGTTGTCCGAGTTTTCTCGCAGCAAGTTGCCGTCAGACGAATCATTCAGTTCTACACAACCAGACACTTCAGATGGAAACTGAAAGGTTATGAAGTTTTTCTTTGGGTTGTTGTATTTTTATTGTACCTTCACTTGGCTACTCTTCGCCTGCTTTAATTTCAAAAACTATTCCCTTAATTTTTTCCTTGAATTAAGATTTTTAGTTACTTCTCTTTGAAAACACTCAATGATGCCTCAAAATCTTTGAAGTATGGTGATGACGTAATTACTTTTGCGTTACCTAGTGGTCTACCTCTCGTAACTGGTTTTTTCTGGAACAGACGTGATATCCTTTGGGGCACATAATGTCGACGGGTACATAGTGTCGACTTTCGGTATTAGGCTCTCAATAAGGCTAGATAGTTGGTACTTCAACTCCATTAGGTTTGTGCAGCTGCTAAAAAATTGAGTTAGATTGAACCCTAAGGTATGCTCTGCCAAAAGCTTTATCTAAGTCATATTGTGTGAGGGGGAATTGATTTGTGTTAATGAATATGGGACTTTTTTTATTATAGCATACCTTCAATATTTCCATGATAGACTTGTCGAGAGGCTGCATCGTATGTGTTCTATGCGGCGGTAAGCACGTAATTCCAAGTTCCTTGTGTGAGTATTATGCCCATCCAGTATAAGCAGAACGTGGTCGTCTTTGGATGGTTCTACTTGATAATAATGATAATTCGACTACATTTTGATTGTACGATGGTCAATCCCGTCGCGGCCACGTTATGTTTTTCCATCGCTTCTTCAAGTATATCAAAGAAAGTATTCTGTGTTGAAGCCTACTGCCCGTGCATACGATGTCCCTGTGAGTTTCTTAAAATTAAATTAAAAAAGGCAACGTGCATCATTTCCCACAGTCTCACATAATTACATAATGGCAATGATCTCTAGCTACCAGAAGAAGTATAGGTCAATGTTAAAGCCGATTAAGAGTAGAGAAAGTGATAGTTTAAAGGCAACGCTGAAAAAGTTTGAACTTGAATCTAAAAGACTTTTTGATATTTGCTCATGTAAATGTATCGACAGCAGCGTGAAAATAGGAAGTGCAAAATACGTCAGGATGCGTGTATTGTTTCAGAAATTCCAAATAACCTTGCAGAGGGAATCATGGAAAATCCAAACAGTGACGAGTCTTCTATTTCGAGTAACGAATAAGATGAGAATAAAGATGAAGATTACAAGTTGCCGTACCCAGGGAGCATTTTGAAAAGAAAGAAAAACAACCGCAACCAAATGAAATTATCTTTGCAGAATATGGCAAAAATGGGCTAGCATACTGGAATATCAAGTATAACAGTAGCAAAGATCACTACAGCTGTATTACAAGATCTGAACATTGTTTCAGTAGAAAATCAAACAAGTGTTAGATAAAAATAAAATTCGTCGAGAAGTAGCAAAAAACAGAAAATAATGAATGAACGAGAACAACAAGTGGTTGAAAGTATATTTTGATGTACGCAAAGACCGAACTCTAACTCAGTTAGGCGGAAGACGAGTGACAGTGCAAGAAGAGCGTATCGCATTAATTCAACAGCCAAGAAGTAATTATTTTGGTCATCTAACGTTTACAGTACCCGTGAATGCAGAGAACATTGCCAACACCATTATGTATCATTTGCAACAGAGGTCCGTTGACTTAAAGATCTAAAAGTTATTGAATGTGATGGTACTACTAACGTGAATACAGGTTGGAAAGCAGGAGCAATTCATAAGCTGGAATTGTAGCTAAAAGGACCCCTTCAATGGCTAATTTGTCTTTTGTATACCAATGAATTGCATTAAGACGTTTAATGCAAGAATTAGATGGTAAACCGACGGGATCAATGTCTTACGCAGGACCCATTGCATCAATTTTAACAGAGTGTGATACACGAAGCGTCGTTAAGTGTTTGACAATCGATGTAGTCTTACCAGAACTTAAGGATTCAGACCTAAGCACACATCAGCACTATCTGTATCAAATATCCTGTGTTATTAGAGAAGGTAACTGCCCAGAACAATTAGCCAACAAAAATCCTGGGAATTTGGGTCATGCTAGATGATTGACCATCGCAAACAGAATATTGCATCTGTATATTTCAACCATAGAACCTATAGAAAACCTTGTTACACTGACCCAATGGATATTAAAAGTACATGCTCCGGAGTAGTTTCAAATTAACACCAACCCCCAGTGTTACCACGGAGCTAAACATTTTTGAAACCTGGTGCAATCGCCAAGAAGCTTTCTTATTAATGTTAGAACCATCACAGACAAAGTTTTAGGTAACAAATCATACTTCGCACATGCAGAAAATTGTTCCTTGCAGTACTTACAGATGACAGAAGTCATATTAGGGATCTTTCTATTAGAAGAATTTTAAAAGCCAAAGCCCAGAAATTGAACGACATTCGGGTGTTTAACTATAAATGTTATTGCTGCTGATTACACTGACATAATAACCTGAAGTAACTGAAAAATTACAGAACCTCCACTAACGATGGCTATTCCAACTGAAACTTTAGTAGACCTTGTAAACAAAACATCCAACGTGCTGCTGAAATTTGACACATTTTCAAGACACGACCAAGCTGTAGAAAGGTGTTGCAAGGGACGGTTATATACGGGCTACATTGGACGCTCGAAAGAAACTCCCAAGGTTTGATTCTAAAGTAGTGTATAATTTAAATATTTTATGATTATAAACGTTTCAATATATTTGATGTAGCTCAAAATTGTATTTCTTCGAGAATACTTGATATATAAATAACTAATACCATTCCTGATAACATTCGAATTTGTAGCCTTCCAGGCGCGGTTAGATATTGAAGTTTTTTTTCAATTTTTCATATGTGGATTCAAAATACTAAAAACTAACTACTGATCACTATTATAGATCAAAATAGTAACAATAAAAAAATTACTTTTTTCACCGCCAGGGGGCGAGGTCAAATATATTTTTAAATGAAAAAACAAAAATGCATTTTTATATGCACCATATTTCATAACTTTTTTGCACTATTACGTTAAACATACAAATATTTTTTAGATTTTTACATTTTTCGGCCCACCCTAATGAGCAACTAACCTAACTTTACAATAAACTTTTTTTATTGAACGATAAGTCATATATTAATTAATTCGACATCATACTGCACGCTAATAATGGTAAAGTATTTAACAAATTGATATTACTCACGTTGTAGATAAAAATTTACACAACATGCGCACATAACAAATAATATGCCGCCATGTAGCTAATATTGGAAAAAAATAGCGCCGTATGAGCTGGTTAACTACTACTATTACATTGTGACTTATTTTTTAACCCAGTCGATGGTGCCAGTGGTATCGGAAATTCAATGGTATTACTCAACAAAAAGTCATGAAGCCATTTAATATTCATGTGCATTTTCTTACGGGTTAAAATGGCAGTACCATTTGTGTAACAGATAGAGATAATTGCAGACAGCCCAGTCGAAGGGCGGGGGTAATGTTGCTCTGAGTACGGAGTAACTAAGATTGTTATTAATCAATATCGGAACACTTCCTCATTTAAGAGCGCCAGTTAAATAAACACTAGTACCCCGAGAAAAATTTTAAAAATAAACAGAACTTGCTTACCACAAACCCTGGTATCATTTTTAACTGGGATTTATCGTGTCACGTTTGTCCACGCCTTACTCTCTACACAGACGAAAATATTAATAAACAGTCCATAATGCCAACTCGAACAAGCACTGGGAGAGGGAGTACTGTACTGTCTGGCGCGGAATCCTTTTACTGGAACAGATTTCAAATTGAGGAGCGTGCTTGCGTCTTGTCGAATTGTTTGCTGTGAGCTTAATTTACATTGAATTACATACTTACGTTTGAATATAATCCTTTAATTAATCATTGACTCATCAATATTTAACAAATTAAGATATGCCGTGTAAACTCAAGACGATAACGGTTATTTATAGATACATTGTTTACACGCCCGCTCATTAAAACCCGAATATTTGGCCATACGTTTCTTTACATGACTTTAATTTTGTGAAAAACTTACATGAAAAACCAACACAGAAAGGGAAAGGAAAAAACAAATTCACGGTTTTAATTTTACTAAAATGCACACACTAAAATGATGATAGACAGAACGGTTTACAATGAGTGTTTGTAATTCAACAATTAGTTCGATCCTATCTGAATCGCAACTCTACTGCTACTAACTATTCTTACTCCCCAAATCAACCCCCGTTTTTAAATGTTATAAAAAAACAAGAAATATTCGTGGGAATATTTTCATATTTACTACTAAATGAAATATTAAGTTTTATAATATGCATTCGTCCGTAACAAACCTTATAGGTCTCGAATCTCGTAGTAACAACCGAAGATGTCTTTTGATTTTCGGTATGTTCCGACGTAATTAATTATTAAACTAGTGACGTTTTTACACCAAGAATGTGCATATAGAAATTTTCGACGGTTCGTTACGCTCCTTCGGTAAGGCAGTTTTAAGCGGACACCTCGACATATGTGTTTCTGTTTCTTTTTTCAACCCTTACTCAATATCAGTTTCATACATTCAAATATTTCGTACATACAATAAAATATCCCGAAAAACGATACCAAACAACGACTTATTGTCAAGATATTAAAAACACATGAATTATCATTTCTTTTACGGTAACAATTATTATTTGAAAATATTTACTACAATAAAAAAAATTTCTCGGTCCGCTACCAGCAGACTAAAAGGAAAACATTGTATGAGGGGGGGGGGGTGAAATTGGCAGGCAAATGTTACTGCTAGTCAAGTTAGCTGCAGTTCCTATTGAAATTGGAGTAGATTTTTTTAATTATAAATTAACTGCCTGAAGATCATATAAATGTATATAAATATACACGCGCATTCAAACATTTACCAAAAACCACTTCTTGGACTCATGGATCCTTGAAACGATAATTCTGATACAAAAACACGTAGAAATACTGATAAAAGTTTAGTAGTAAGCAAATTTACAAATACCCATTTTTCTTTAGCTGATATTATAATTACTATACCTGGACGATGAGCATCCAGTATATTGAAGCAAGTTCTGAAAAATTCGTGTAATGAGACGTTGTGATTTATTCAATATCTAGGTTTCCTTTAGCAAAATAACATATGTGTATGGAAAACTCAATTTTAATATGCGTATTTCAAACCACGCGCATTCTAACTGATAAATGTATATTATATGTGTGTTAAATGTTGACTTTCTGGGTTATTTTGAATATTATCAATAAAAGACCTTCCATTTTGTACTTTGTATTTATGCTGTTCAACAACATTTATAAAATTATTAATTTCTGTTCGAATACCAGCAGTTTCAATAATTTTGTTAAATTGTTTGGATTCGATAGACATTTATTGCATGTGTTATGAGATTTTGGGACACTAATGGCATTGTGTCCCTCCCATAATTAGTAGGAAACGTACGATTGAAGTCAATAGTTATTTAATACTTCACGATAACCTTGTCTAACGTGATCTAAGAATATTATAACAAGACTTAGTATTACCACATTCATTTTCTTAATTTAGCTACTTTAGTCTCAAGTGCGGAAAGTCTACAGTTCGCAATAAAAATTAATGGTTTTTTCAATGAGAACGAGTGCAATCTACTTCACTTTTAGACAAATCTGCATAAATGCTGTCTATGGCAGGCTTTTTTACAAATGTCGCATACAATAGAATCTTTGTCATTGCATTTCTTAATATATAACAAGAAAGGCGCCATGATAATACATGCGGGCATAATTCACAAGACTATTATGCCACTCCAAGTATAACATACGTAAAGTACACACAAGGATTCATGATTGCAACTGAAGAATCTAGGACAGCTTAAGTAGTGGCCTTCCCTTAGGGACACGATAATCAACAATGTAACTTTTCTGTTTCTCTTTATTTATTGTCAATCATAGTATTTTAGTTTTGTAGAAAAATGGATACAATATAATATCAATATAAAGAATTTTTCACTCGACGCACAGCAAATACATACTTACACAAATTTTTTTTCGTAGGAAATTTGACCATATTAATGTGTCCTCAATGTGGCGGTCGAGGCTTAGATGGAAACATAAATGTACGTTAAATTTATTCAGCTACAACTAATCTTTTTTTGGAAGACATTTGGCCATAATTCTGTCTTTAATAAGAAGTCACGTTATGAAGCCCGGCTGTATATCATCGAAATATGATTGTAGTGCATATGACAAAACACGTAAATACGAAATTTAGGGTAAGCTCCATAATATACAGTTTATATGTGCGGTATGTGCAGATTGGTTCTTGTCATCACGCTGCAGAGGTCGCTTTTATATGCAGCTTGTCTGAATATACTAACGTGACCTTGTGCAGCCCAAATAGTGACAGTAAATACCAAATGAGTCCTAATTTGAAACATCGATTTATTTGCAAATTATTATGCTAAAAACGCGCACAGGATGCAGTAAACAAAAATAAATATAAAATTTGTTTTAAGAAAGAAATGTCCAAAAATTAAACTTTTGAAATGTAAATTGTTAATTGTTAGTTTAAACTACTCTTTTGTAATTGTAACATGCAATAAAATTTAGATAGCAATCAGTTTAAAACCAGTTAGTATAGAAATAATATAAGAATATTGAAAATTCCACATGATCAATTTAAAGATATGTGTCTACCTGCGTAAGACGATTAAACAAATGATCTTTGTCTAATGCTTAAATTATTTCGATTGTATAGGATTGGGGGAATATTTAATTATTCACAAAGCTAATATACACAATCGTAAACTGGTATCAGATTTACAGGATTTTTTTTCAGTTTGAAGTGCAGAAAAACAAACAATATTAAATATTAAACTAATTCTTACTTTGTATCTTCACTTACATGTGAGATGAGTTCCACGTAAATGCTACTTTTATATTGTATTTGTCAAGATTTCAATTTTAATGTTAACATTCAGCGTACTTTCTTAAAATTAAATTTTTCGTGAATTACTAATATTGTATGTACCCAATAATTTTTTGCCTTTAGGTTAAAATAATGTGTGTTTTATGTTCAATTAGCTTTAACAATCAAGACAACACATCAATGGTTACTATTGGCTTAATTTTAATAAAAAAATCTCTTGTTCACGAACATTATGCACACATCAAAATGGTCTAGGGGACAACGCTAAAAATAAATTTTGTTGCAACTAGTGGAATTATTATGACATAACGATGAAACAGGACATAAAGTTGAACAACAATCTTTAATGTTTAACAACAAAAACAAGCAGAATTTACTGTAGTTTGCTTACACAGGGTGCACAAATAATAGTGGAATATGAATGAAAAATTAAATATTTGCACATTTAATACAGTGTATGGCCACCTCGACTGTTAATCACAGCTCAGCACCTATTAGATAAACTTCATCAAATTGTCTATTTCATTTTGATCAATTTTTGCACTGGTCGTAAACAATTTGAGAGCTCTTCCTTGTTTGAAACACCATGCCTTGATTCAGGACACGTTTTCAGCATATCCATGTTCTTCAGTATATCCAGTCGAAACGTGAAGCAGTGTTCTTTGCATTAGTACAAATTATTCCCATTTGTTCCGCCTGTAGTAGTATAACAGGTTGTAGAATTGTGTTCGATATGCGTTTGCGGTTAAAAAGCCTTCAACAGAAACGAGCTCAGTTCTACGCCAATTTTAGCCCATACTAAACTGTCTTCACCGATCAACTTCCTGAACAGTTGCCAAACAATTTTCATTTCAGGATCCACACTTAGTTTTCTAGAATCAGGCCTCAAACGAATCTGGATTCATCTGTGAAACACGTGAGTCCAGCTTGTTCTTGGAAGTTGATGTGATCCTCCGCCCATTCTAATCTCCGTGCGATTGCCACGTGAATTACAGGAACTTTAACAGGACGTCGATGGAGATCAACCTCATGCAAGGTATTTCTTACAGTTTGACCACTGAGGACCACTTGATGGACATTTTGGAGCTCAGTCTTTAGCTGGTTGACGTAAGATTTCGGTTACGAAGACATTAGATTCGAAGAAATCTATCCTGTATAGCATTCGTTTTCCTGCTTGGGCCAGGATATCTTTCTTTTACATCACCCGTTGCTTGATAACGCTGCCACAAGCGCCCAATGGTACTTTTACAAGAAATTACAGCGGTCGCCACATCTCGAATAGTGTCATACCCACAGCTCTTAACTGAACATCACGACTAATATGCACTCTTTCCATCTCTATCGATTCTAACACGCCATAAAACCCAACCTGTTTCTTAATTCAATACGCATAAACTGAGTAATCTAAAATAACGAAAACACTGTTTCCATACAAATGTCATTAACTGAAACACAACTCCTTAACAAAAAGAAAAGAAACATCGACAACTGGATCTAGAAATTGTCAGAATAAAGCTCTGTGTACTAAAATCACAAAACATTTTGATTAACGTTTGAAAACATACTTTTTACCTTTGTCCCTTAGACCATTTTGATGTGGGTATATTATTGTAACACCTGTGTAGGTATAACATGTAAAACTATCTACTACAGATTACGATTTTTGTTGTTGAAGGTTACAAATTTAAAAGTATTTGCACTAATTTCAATGCTATATTTACAATTAATGCTATCCGCGGATTCGTAAACTACTTGGCCTGGTATTGTTAACGCAGAGCTTATTTAAAATTGCATTAAACAGTATTATAACTTAAACATAAACATTTACCCAATCATCAGTGTCTAAACATCGCCGTTTTAATTTAAATGTGAAACATTTTTTTCTCGCCCATACTGTCTAAATTCGCTCCATCGATTAGCACATGTGCAACATGGTTCCAACAATTTAAAATTATCGATTTCAATGTGAAAGGCAGTGAGCGCTCTGGTAAACTACAAAAGTGCGAATACGAGCAGTTGCAGGCGTTATTGGATGATGATCCAACTTAAACTCAACAGCAATTGGCAAAAGAATTAAATGTGTCACAAGAAACAATCATAAGACGTTTATAAGCAATGGGGAAGATAAATAAACTCGGTAAATGGGTCCCACACGATTTGAATAAACTTCAAATGGAAAATCGCAAAGTCACTTGTGAAATGCTGCTTCAGCGGTACGAAAGAAAATTATTTTTCAGTCGAATTTTGACGGTTGACGAAAAATGGATTTATTTTAAAAACCCAAAGCGGAAAAAATCGTGGCTTTCACCTGGCGAAGCCGGTTCTCCAACACCAAGGCCAAATCGCTTCGGCAAGAAGACCATGCTTTGTGTCTGGTGGGACCAGAGCGGTATTTTGTACTATGAATTCTTGAAGCCCGAAGAAACCGTTAACGTACAACGCTATCGTCAAAATAAGATTAAATTAAATCACGCATTGATCGAAAGACGTCCGGAATGGTCCAGAAGACATGGCAAGGTGATTTTGTTACACGACAATGCGCCGTCCCACACAGAAAAGCCAGTGAAAGACATATTGAAATCGCTTTTGCAACCGCCGTACTCCCCAGACCTGGCGCCATCTGACTATCACCTATTCGCATCAATGGGGAACGTGCTCGCAGAGCAGCACTTCGGCAATTTCGAGGAAGTTCAAAAATGGCTCGACGAATAGTTTGCCGCAAAAGATAAACAGCTTTTCTGGCAAGTATTCATACATTACCTGAAAGATGGGCGAAATGTGTAAAAGTCAATGGTCAATATTTTCAATAAAAAGAATAATATCCCTTGAAAATTACGTGTTTTCTTTACGAAAAAAAGCTGAAAAAACTTATGCATACACATGTATATTTAAAATATTATTGTTACGGTTCTACACGAGTACTTGTGAATTCATATTTTGTATCAATTTGTTGGTATATTCTAAAAACGTCTTTGAATTGTTATAAAACATTTAAGCACAGTACTAGTTTTAAAAAAGTTTTTAAAAATTGAAATGAATTGGATTATATAAGCACCCATACTTCTTTCTGTCGAATATGTAGTAGATAACATTGGATGTTACTGCTAACCAAACCGACCCTGTATTTTATCCATACAAATAATGAGATTATAAAAAATGTGGGCTCTATATTTCGAAAAGAAATTTGGAGCTATATGTAAAAACTAAATACGTTCCATTAACTTTTTATCCCAATTTCACCTCACTACAAAAATGTCAAAAATCGCCCAGTGGTATCCACTCTAGTTCAATGAGGAACTTATAATCCAAATCTTAATCTCCCAATGGAATTAACCAGAAAAATGATATCCACCATCAACTCCATGTTTCACCCTCTTAAGGAGAGCATTTTTGAAATCGTTTCTTATTTTACACCTCCATCATGTAGGCTTTCATACCTGAAAATTTCATGTCTCTATGTTAAATAGTTTGGACTATGCTCTTCTTTAAAGGCTACCTTACTAACTTATTTATTGATATTTACATTATCTTGAATGTGAAATCAGATTTATTTTGTAGAACAGTGAACTGCAACAGACATCAGCTGTTCCTTTTATGGGAATTTGCCTCATTGTATTGCTTTCCTGCATTTTTCCGCAATGCTAATTTAAAAAAGATTTAATTTTTCACATATCCCATGAGAAATTTTCATTCACCGTGATATTTAAATGTGTTAATATGATTCCCGGCGGTCGCCAGAAGTGTTGCCGAAGTACAAAGCATATTATGGCCAGTACATAAACCTTCATCTGTCAGAGACATGTAATCAAACCAAACGGATTTACCAACTTTTTTTTAAAACTGTGAAGTCTCCTGTCTAGTATCGAGTATCAATATATGTATACAGCCTGTTTCGGAGTAAGCGCCTTATTTTTTTTTAGATACACTATGGGTACTACTTTCAAAATATTAGGCAGTAATATGTTTCAGGACATTCTATACACGATGGTGATATGAGATTTTCAATTGGACTAATTATTTCAAAATGGCGACTTTCAACTTGTTTTTTTTAATGCAATAATTTTTTTTATTATTGAGATCTAAAAACATTCTTTTTGCGATAGTATTTCGTTTTTCTTAAGAATTCATTTCTTTCCTACCAAAAAGCAAACTAACATTTTAATCTAGTAGCGCATGAATGTTTTACACTCGATGTTATTTTTGTCCAAATATCAAGTAGCGTTAGATACAAATGTAACAATTAAACTTTATCTTGCAATAAACATCTACTTTTTGAAACTAAAAATTAAAAATTTACATCAAGTAAACATTAGGTATTTACAAAAAAAGCTCGAAATGTTTTCTTTCTTTTTCAATACATAAATTGAAACGTTGTCCAATGGAGCCAATAGATCGAAGAATAATTTCCGAGTAAATTTCGTTTATGCAAGTACGAATTCTCTCTTGCATATTTTCAATAGTTGTTGGTTCAACGATGTACACCTGGGATTTTACACACCCAGAGAAAAAAGTCCAGTCGTAACATACCAGGTGACCTAGGTGACCAAGCAACTGATAAATTATTTCTGATATTTTGTGGGAGTTGATTTAGATGATTTTGAATTTCATTTTCTAATAAATTGGGTAATTATCTAGTTAGTCCTTACTTATTACACACCACACATTCAAACTCCATCGATGTTGACAACGTCACTCACGGGTCCAGTGTGGATTTACATTATCGTAGTAATGCATGTTATGTTTTACAACAGCATCATTTCGAAAAATTGCTTGTCCGAAAATAAAACCTTGTTAAAAAGTTTCTATTTTGCTATCTGTTTGCATAACCTTCATATGTGCAAAATGGTAATTTTAACTAGATTAAAATTATTTTCGATTGGTGAAAGAAATGATTTTTGGACAAAAATAAATATGTAAAATATCTTTTACGATCTACTAATATAAAAAGTTAGTTCATTCCTTTTTGATTGAAAGAAATGAATTTTTAGAAATAACGAAATTTATCTAAAAAGATCGTTTTAGTGATCTCAATAATATTAAAATATTTTGCATTCCATTTAAACAAAAGTTAAAGCTCTGACCACTTAAATAATTGTCCAATTACAATATCTAATATCAATCGTTGATAGAATGTCTCTGAAACATATTACTGCAAATTTATTGACATTATCTCGAACTAAAAAAAATAAGCATGAAAAGTATAATTGCCTTTGATACAATATTTATATGCTTGAAAAGGTAAACGTTACCTAAAGTGTAAACCGCTTAATTTAGTTATACTATGTTTCAAACACTCTACGAAACCTAAATCACTAAATAACATAACTAAAACATTAGAATATTAAGTTAAATTGTCAACATAATGACATCAAGTATTTTTATTCTTCTTGGGCTAAAATTCCAATTTTACAAACCTTGAAATATTATTTGTTATACTATATTTCATAATTACTCTGGAACATTAACTAAAATTAGCTGATTTATAACAGTCCATACTAAATTACCATTTACGTAAATCATTATTAAATTAATCTTATAATAAATATTAATATTTTATTGAATTTGCTAGAAATAACAAATTAGGTAAATTGGTACAAAACTTAAATACTATTACTATTACTATACATAATTCAACTATAAATAATTAGTATTTATTCAAAAGATTCATACTACACATTTTTACGTAAAATATTGATAACATATTACAAAAATTATTATTCAAATTTTACTTTATGAATTACTCAAATAAAAAACGAAATGACATAAAATTTAATTCGTGTACTTTTAACATCACTAATTAGATAACAACATTTAAAAATTTAATGTAATCGTATTAAAAAAGCTTCTGTACATTTCATTCAAGTTAGAAAAAATTAATTACAAATGAATTCTGGTTTATTCTCAAATTACATTATTTAATACTTAACTACTCAATATTATAACAAAGAACTAGCATAGCACATGAAACGATTTAATTAAACTTCTAGTCTTTAACAACAAAATGATTAATAAGCCATTTAATAATTTGATAAATTAATTGCTAAATGACAATAGAATTTTAAAATTTTATTATAATAATTTAAAGTTAAAAAAAATGAATGAGAACTTTGATTTAAATTACAAATGTTAATTAAACACATCTATATTTATAACAAGAACGTAAGCTTTTCGTATTCAACTATATTTATTTATAGTAACCTTTAGACAATTGTTGTAACTAAGAACAAGCATCTGAGTATAATGTTGTATCTAGTTGTCAAGCAAAGATGCAATTCATGGATAAATTTCAAATTCATTTGCTATAATATACTAATAGAAGTATATATATATATATATTTATAAATGGTAGCATTTAAAATACCGAAATGAAACTGAGATTCTATGATTCAAAATAAGACAAAACTATCATTAAACGCTTTTCCGAAAATGCTTCTAACCGAGATACAAGGTTGATTATAACTATTAGCCTTTTTAAGATTCCTCAAAACTAAAAAGATTTGCACTTTGATGATTTGGTACACGTAAATTGCTAATTAAATACAGAACAGTGGTTTGTACTGACTCCACCAGTCCTAGAATATTTTAAGTTAAAAACAGTTTAAGTAAAAACGCCAACCTGGTTTGTTGATAAAATATTTTCGAAGTCTCAACAGTTACATTGTACCATATATATATATATTTATATTATATATATATATATATACAGTGTATTTTAAAATCACCGCAAACGATAATACTTGAAGATTCTATGATTCAAAATTAAGACATAAACATCATAAACGCTTTCCGAAAATGCTTCTAACCGAGATACAATGGTTGATTTAAAATAATACTTTTATTAAGGTTTTTAAGATTCCTCAAAAACTAACAAAAGATATTATCACTGAGATTTGAAGTTACACCTTAAATGTGTAATTTAAATACAATTAATCAGGTGAGTTTGAGTCAACTGACTCCATCCAGTGGCGTAGAATATTTTAAGTTAATCAGTTTAAGTAAAAAAAACGCACACCCTGGTTTTTTGAAGAAATATTTTTGATAGATTCAACATTTAATTAAATATATCTTTGTTTTTAATGGTGTACTTTAAATTATACAATTTAAACGTTTCGATAACTATAGTTATCTTGTCAAGTAATGTTTGTTAAAATTGTTAAAGATGTAGTAAACAATTTTGTCAAATTTGAAAAAATTTTCAAATTTGACAAAATTGTTTATATCTTATACAATTTTAACAAACATACAGACGAAAAACTAGTTATCGAAACTTTAGATATAATTTAAATACAATTAAAAAAAAAATATTTTATTATGAGTGTTAATGGTGAAAGTTTACATTTTCAACATTTAATTCTTCAAATAAAATCATACTTGGTATTTTTTCGATTCGGCACCCCGTTTTTGAAATATTTTGCATTAACGTAAACGACCACATTATTTAATGAAAATCAAAATTTGTTTTATTTTATAAAAAAATAGCACAGTTAACTATTAGGTACATTATTAAAAAGATATTGAAGGAATCAAAAACAAAATAATAATTATTTTTATACATATTGTTCAAAATGCCCTCCTTCCTTTTGAATGCAAACTTGTATTCTTCTTAGCAAATGAAACATAATACACTGAAAAATTTGTGGCATAGCCCTAATCTCATCGCATGTCATCTGTATGCGATTCCAAAGTTGCTCTCGATTATCAATTTGAACAGAATAGACACGAGTTTTCAGATAACCCCACACAAAAAAATCCAATAGGTTTAAATCTGGCGATCGTGCCGGCCACGGTCCAATCCAGCGTCCAGGGAACCATGCATTTAAAAATTCTCTGACGTTTGGTGTAGAATGTGGTGGTGCACCATCATGCATGAAATACATGTTCATTCTAACATCTAAGGGTACGTCGTCAAACAATTCTGGCAAATCTTCTCTCAAAAAATTTAAATAGAATTCGTCAGTAAGTCTTTGAGGAAAACGGATTGGTCCGATTAGGTGATCGTCTAGTATACCTATCCAAATATTTTCGCTAAATCTGTGTTGGATGCTGATTTTCATCTAACCATTTGTGGGAATTATGCAAGTCTATTATTCCATTTCGGGAAAAAATACACTCATCAGTGGTCAATAAGTTTCTAACAAATTGTACATCTTCGGCATTTTTATTTAAAAATCATTCGCAAAAATTCATTCGACGAGGATGGTCAGCAGGCAATAATGCATGCAGTTTTTGTAGGTGAAAGGGATGTAAATTTTGTTCTCGTAAAACTTTCCAAGACTTGCTATGCGACACACCAAATTCTAACCCTAACTCACGCGTACCTATTGATGAATTTTCATAAACTCTATCTAAAATTTCTTCCTCAATTTCAACTGGTACACGAGCATTTCGTCCGGACTTTTCCTTTCCTTTTAAACTTCCATACTCTAACAAGTTACGATGAACGGTTCTAAACGTACTATGATGTGGATGTCTTCTATTTGGAAATTTTTGTTCATAAAGTCGAGCAGCTGCACGAGCATTGCAATTAGTATTACCATAACATAAATGCATATCGACCAGTTCTCGTTTGGAATAATTAATTTTTTTTACAGTAATTAGACACAAACAATGAATTACAAAACACGCGTAAATGCAACTATTTTAGCAAACATAAGATACGAAACTGTCAAATACAAAGCATTCTCTGATTTATTTAATTTGGTTTTTACTGAATAATGTAGCCGTTTATGTTAATGCAAAATATTTCAAAAACGGGTGCCGAATCGAAAAAATACTAAGTATGATTTTATTTGCAGTATTAAATGTTGAATTTAACAAAAAAATAGTTCTTCAAAAAAAGCAGGGATGTGCGTTTTTTTTTTACTTAAAGTGATTAACTTAACATATTCTACGCCACTGGATGGAGCCAGTTGACTCAAACTCACCTGGTTAATTGTAATTAATTAGACATTTAGATGTAATATCTTTTGTAGTTTTTGAGGAATCTTAAAAAATCTTAAAAAAATTATTTTTTAATCAACCTGTATCTCGGTTAGGAAGTATTTTCGGAAAAGCGTTTATGATAATTTTTGGCTTATTTTGAATGAAAAAACTCCAGTTTTCGTTTGTCGGTGATTTTAAAATACACCCTATATATATATATATATATATATATATATATATATATATATATATATATATATATATATATATAGACAGGTGACTCACGAATATTCCCTTGGTCTCTTGTGCTTAAACGGTAGGAGATATCAACTTAATTTTTTGGCGACATGTAAATTGATAAGGACTATTTTTTTATTATTTTCAGTTATACAGGATGGTTCAGAAAATTGTAATATATCAAAGTTAGGTTTTTTATGTCATTTTTAGATTATATGTTAAAAATTAGGTCAACTTTAATCAACGTTCTCTATACCTATCGCTTAACAATTTGGAGAAAATTGTGATTGAAGAAAAGCATTCAATTTAATCAACAACTAAGAACACGGAAATCTCTTACTATCGATTTATTCTGACTGGAAAAGGATTCTTATTTTAGAATTTCCAACACCAAAAACCCACTTAACTGTGTTATGTGCTTTATTCAATATTTACAAACGATAATTTATAACGTTTGTGATATGTTAATTATAATATTAATTCTTAGAAAAGATAATTTTATTACGTTGAAATGTGAACTTTTTTCATATTTACTAGTAATAGAGAATAAATAGATGTATATTTGAATTTGAGTACAAAATTCATTGATATAAAAATTTATATATTCTTGTAGAAAAATTATTTAAGAGAGATTGATTTCGATAAATGTTAATAAAATGCTCATGCAAAATTATATGTAAAAATTTAAAATAAATAAAATTCGAGTTAGAATAATCTTCTAAGTGCTTCAAATTAAAGGTACCTAACAAAAAATTTCCTCCTGCCTTCTCAGCTTGAACATAGAATTGCATAATTATATGTTCAACACTGTTGAGCACTTTTTGTATTTAATCTAGCACTTCTACCCAGGGGTGTGTTAGCAGATTGATGTTCATTGTTTTTATTCTCAGTTTCATCTTGTATTTCTGACATCTGATTGAAGTTTCTTCATATGCCTTTTGCGAATTATGACAACAGCTAGTTATCGCTTTGATTACACATAAAATGGTTTTCCAAAAAAAAACATAAACTAATTTTATAGCCAATAATAAACCTACGTAATGAAACATATCATATTTCTTAACAACGTTAGGGTGGTTTAATACATTATTAATGTTATCTTCTATAACTCCTAACCTATCTGAAGAATGATGCAATTTATCTAGGTTAATATTAGTTAATTTTAATGGAGGTAAATAAATATCTAATGTTTTATTTTCAGGGTTTAGTTTTTCACAGCAATCGTCATGTAATATATCAACAGATGGAATTCATATAAACAAGGCTATTACTAAATGTTTTACTGGAAGTTAATCTCGCAAAAGAAGTAAATAATATAAAATATCTATTTAATGTTCCTTGCAGAGTAATACCTTTTTCAATAAGACTATTATTACTAAATAATGTTCCTAAATCTATGTTTGTTAACACATAACGCCATGAATTTGATCTTTCTAACCTGTGAAATATTTCATATTCATTGCTAGATGTTCTTATCTTACAAACAGATGGTATCTTATTATATGTTGGGTTAATTAATTTTGTTTCACATCTTGGTTCAGACCTAGCTAAATGTAAAGAATTCATATTTTTACAAACATGAAATTGTGGATTGAGAATTTACAATTTGAAATATTATCAACACTTATATATTGATCTCACATTAAAGTCAGAAACAAATATTTTGCAGATGGTTGTATTTCGGTTATTAATAATTGGATTAGATAAAAGGTGATATAGATTAAAACGATATTCGTTAAGTAGGGGTTTCGTAATTCATATACAAGCTGATTATTTACATACAAAACTCTTAATTCTACCAATGTTAACAAATTATGAACATTTTTTATTTCTTAACTAATGGGCACGTTAACACATCTGGTAAATGAGGTAATGATTCCTTAAGTTTTTCAATAAGAACAGATGGTCAAATAATCAAAATAATGGAGGGTGAATTATGTTTTATTGAACAAATAAGACGGCATTAGTTAATATATTTAATTCATTATGACAGTTTTCGATTAATTGTGTCAAAAACAGTATATGATCTGAAATTTCGCGATAATGTTTTTGTTGAACGTGTTCATCTCGAATATCATGAATATATTGATGCAACTTTTGAATATTTTCGTTAAATAATTTTTCATTCTTATTTAAATTATAAATAGTATTATAAAATGTCGAAATTGTCGTTTGTACCTGTGATAGGTTCTTTGTGTTATACCTACTGTTGGGGGCTATTTTGTGATGGGCATCTAAATGCTTGGGTTCAATTTCAATCTTTTACAATTTCGAACTTATTTAGTAAAATTTTATATTGTTTTTCTGAAAATGCGAAGTGATTGAACGTCAAGTAACGTGATTTTAATTTATAAAGATAACATTCATTAACTAAACTTTATTTTTATTATTATCAGATTTCTGTTTGTGGGAATGAACTTTAGTAATTACTCAACTAATTCCTTTCTCCTTTTTATCGGGACGCTCCAGCTAGCTTAATGTGGGTTAAATGGTTATCGTTATCATTCATCAAAATTATTCTCAATCTGATTATTAATTACTTGTACTTTCCAGTTAATTGAACTTGCTTTCTTTGGGATTTACACACGCAGTCTTTGTATAAGCTTTTAAAATTTGCAACAGTCAATAATAAAAATGAATCAAAAGTGATAATATTTAATTAAGTCAAATTTTAAATGCAGACTGTTTCGTTTACAACATTACATAAAACTGATTCTAATTCTAATTCTCTTGACATTAACATGCAAAAACAATCCTTTACAGATGATCAACGAAATACATTTTCTTTCGCATTTGTATCCGAACATAAACTTTAGAATAAATAGAACACCAATTTTCGTTTATTTGTACTATGAATGGTCTTACTTGTTATCACGTTGTTGAAAAGATTATGTCATGCTTGCCTTCCTTGGACCGGTTTTATAGACTGCTGGCGCTTCGCTCTCTTTGTTCCTTTTCGCTGTCTTCTTCGGATTTTTGTTGGGTATTCTAATTTTCTTTCATCAGTTAATGATTTTAGTCAATAGTTGCTCGATATATTTTCCTTAATTGTTCAGTTTTAACTACAAATAGCCTGCGCCACAAAATGCAAGCTATTTACAAATCGCCAATGCTCCCTTTTTATACATCAATAAATTCGAGTTATTGTCCTTTATACTTTGATTTACCAATTTGGATCGATTACTGTCTATTATATTTATTGTTCACTATTTAAGCACAATTGATTACGGTTCTGATACATATAAAACGCGTATCTTCACTTATTACGTCACTTTTAATACATATTTCAGATTACTTATTTCCGACAACTCGACAACAATTGCACTCTATATTATTTTAGCTTTTCCTCGCATTCATACGGAAAATATCATTTATATTCTCTTTATCACTATATTAACTGACTTTTCGTTATAATTACACAACATTGGTCGCAGCATAACAAAACTACGGCAATCGCTTTTTCACACGTTTAGTTAACTTCAATTCAACCTTGATCGCTTACTCAGTGCGACCTTTTCTGTTCGCTCACTTAGCGCGACTGACCTTCATCGCTTATTTAACACGACTGGCCCCTAACACACCTCATTATGGCAGCGTCTCTACTTGCTTCTTTATACAAAACAGTCATATCCTTAATTTGCCGCGTATATTTAAAAGCTTTCCAATTTACTATGTAAATACTCATCCAAACAAGTTTTTTATCTTAATATTAATTATAATTTTTTCCTCGCATTCATACGAAAAATATTTATATTCTCTTTATCACTATATTAACTGACTTTTCGTTATAATTACACAACATTAATCGCAGCATAACAAAACTACGGCAATCGCTTTTTCACACGTTTAGTTAACTTCAACTCAACCTTGATCGCTTACTCAGTGCGACCTTTTCTGTACGCTCACTTAGCGCGACTGACCTTCATCGCTTATTTAACACGACTGACCCCTAACACACCTCATTATGACAGCGTCTCTACTTGCTCCCTTATACAAAACAGTCACATACTTAATTTAAAAGCTTTCCAATTTAGTATGTAAATACTCATCGAAAGAAGCTCAAGTTTTTTATCTTAATATTAATTATAATTATACAGAAATAACCAATAACCATTTAATTTCATATAACAGCACGAAATTCGAATTTCTAATGCCACCATTACATACAACTAGTGTTTGTTGTTTTAATAAAGTTAAAGTTTATCATCATTTTTTATTTGAGTTGAGGTGTTTTCATAATATTCGACGTCATCATTATCAGCAATGTCAAATAAATATTTTAAACCTGTACCAATTGCATTAATTCAAGCTCTTTTGACTCTATTATTTGTATTATGAATAAGTTATTAAATGATTAGAATTTTTGTCTTAATATTGGCAGTGTAGTTTCAAGTAAATGAGGAATTTTTTACGTGATATAGCAAATTTAGATGTTTGGCAAATAACTATTGTTCATTTATATACCTATTTGACCATGCAATGGTGTAATATCCACAAGAACTATTAGTTTCCAATAATCATTATAGAATTAGCCTCTCCTTAATGTTCAAGGAAAATTCCTGATGAATGTTTTTCAGGAAATATCTCATAACCTAAGGTTCTCTATAAATAGCACTTAAAGTAGCTAATCTGAAACATAATGTTTTAGTCTATTAATATGTAGTTACATAGTTATTCTTAATTTTTACAACTGCATTCAGGTTCGATATTAATTTCGAAATTACATAACGACCTGAGTAATGTTTTGATTTATTTAGTTTAGTAACTTCGGTATGTAATAGAACTTTGTCTCCTTATTTATATTGATGTATACTTTAAATTGATTTATCATGAATACCTTCAGCATTTAATTTCTTTTCTATTAAATTATCTTTTGCGATTTTATGAGTTTATTGTTATAACCTAACTTGATTATATTATCGCCAAATGGTAATAACAATAATGAAGTTAAAGTATAAAATAAAGTACCGTTGACTCATCAGTAGATTGAGATAGGGGGGGGGGTTCAATTTACGCACCTGAATTACTGCCTGCGTTTCAATAGCTTCATTATTTTACTTATGCCTAATTAATAAAAAAATATGTATTAAGTATAAAATATAATTAAATGAATTCTCGGGCACCATGTTATCTTTGACAGGAATAACAAAACCTATTTAATGAACTTTAAAAGCTTTTTAGTAATAACAAAAAAAATAATATGCAATTAAATTTATTTACCAAATTTATGGATAATAAGGAGAGGAACGGAAAAAAGGGTTTTTTAAAGCTAAGCTTAAAAACTAAAAAATTCACCACTATATAAATACCTCTGTAAAACAATTTTCCAAACGACAGCTTCCAGTGTTTAATATGGATAAGGAACGGTCAGCTAGAATGATAGCGTTTCACAACGTCCTTACGAGTCTTGTAATAACGCGATCAACTTTGTCTTTGTAGAAATTTTCAATCCAATAAACTTATTGTATTCTTGTTATTTGAATGAAGAGAAACTTGCGAAAATAAGTACTTAAGTAAAACTTGCCATTAAAAATTATTAAGTATACAAGGTAATTAATTAAAGACGTATTAAAAAGTAAGTACTTAAAATTGCATACTTGAAAAGTGTAAATTAACGTTCATATTAACGTTCAAATTAACGTTCAAATTAACGTTCAAATTAACGTTCAAATTAACGTTCAAATTAACGTGCCTAAAAATCAAACAAATGCTTAGTTTAAACTATACTGAATTAAAAAATAACTTACCACCAAAATTTTCTTGATGGCACGAATATAAAAATTAATTAAAATCATTCTTATTGCTGTTAACATTCAGCATTAACTGAATTACAAAAAGCTTTCAGAATAACTCAAGTGTAAAAGTTTTCTTGCGTTGCGCTGTTACATAATATAAATCCAATTTTTTAAGAGAGGGAACTAAAACTATTTATGTAATATTACACCCAAAAGATTTGTTCTAGGAAATGCCAATTAAATTGCCAGTTTTCAAATCTACACATTAATAATTAAAAACTTTTCGAATATTATGCCAAATAAATTAATGATTTTAGATTAACGTATTTTTTAATACAACCACAAAAAAAGGTTGTTACATTGTAACCTATGTTTTAACTGATGTAAATAATCGCCATAGTATATTTCTAGTTGGATGAAGATAAATTAGGTTTATTATCAAATACTAATTCAATGGGAGTAAATTTAGTAGAAGAATGTGGAGTAGTGTTATAAGAAAACATAGCAAATGGAATCCATCGATCCCAATCAGTTTGCGATGGTGAAATGTGGTGTTCAAGATAATCTGCTAATTTGGTATGACTTCTTTCTGAAGCACAGTTGCTTTGAGGATGATAAGCAGTGGTAAATACTTTGTCGATTTTGAATTGTTTACAAGTTTCTTCTATAACGATGGAGATGAAATCAGCACCTTAATCGGTAAGAATCTGATTTGGAATTCCGAAAATAACGATAAAATTGTTGACTAATATGATCAGGAATAGGATATGCTTGCGAATATTTGTCAAATCGTCTTGCAAGCTAAGTATGTAAGAGTTGTTATCCTCAGTTAATGGCAGAGGTACCAACAATGTCTAATGAAATTTTTTCAAGTGCTTTTGAAGAAATTATGGTTATTTATAATGACTGTGTAAATTTTTATCGACTAACTTTAGTCAATTGACAATCTTACATTTTGATACATAACTTCTAATATCTTGTCTCATATCAGGCCAATTATAATAATTTTTAATACGATTATAGGTTCTATGGAGACCTCAAATGACCACCAATTAGATTATCATGAAATTCTACCAAAATGCTTGGTGTATCATCTAAATTTGGAATTAATATTTGATTAGGACAAGTAGTTATATTAATAAAAGAATCATAAAATACATATTGTATCATTAATTTTACCTTGTTCCAATTTAATTGATCGAGACCACATACTAATTTAGGAATTGACAAGGAAAATATGTTTTCGTTTTTAAGTTGATGTGTTAAATTAACTAAACATTGAAATAAATCAGGACACTGATATTTATCCCAAAAGTTTTGTTTTGTAATTAAGTGAAATATTTTGAAATTCTTGTGCTTAGATTCTAATATATCATATAGGTGTGTATCGGTATTTAATAACAGAATAATATCTGTTGTATTACGTATTGGGAATATTATCTTTTATTTTTAAACTGTTCGGCTGAACTTCTTTTATATTTTCCGATAGCTTTATATTATTTAAGTAACGTTGTTTAATAAAATTATCGTACGTAAGTGGATTAGGATTTGAAGAAATAGGTAATGATTGAACTTCAGGTATAGTACGCGGTAATGCGTCTGGATTGCAATTTATGTTTAAGTATAATTTCGACTTGTACTCTTCCAATTTTCAATCTAGCACGTAGAGGATCTCGTGCATTTACAAGCCAAACCAAAGGTGTGGGGTCGGTTATTGATTTAAATTCTCTTCCATAAATGTATGATCTGAAATGATTAACTGCCCAAACAATAGCAAGCAATTCTTTATCATAGTGGCATAATTTTATTCAGCCGTATTAAGAGTACGTGATGCATATGCTATAGGCAAATCTTTACCAATAGTATCTAGAGAGAGCACAGCCTATTGCATCTGTGGTTACGTTAAACGGAATTTCAAAATTCGGATATTGTAAAATAGGTTCCGTAACTAGTTTTTGTTTCAGTGTTTCAAAATATTCTTGTTGATCATGAGACCAATAAAAATCAATATCGTTTTTCGTAATTTGGTAAGGGGTTGTGAAATTTAGAATAATTTTAATGAACTTCCTATAATACCCAACCAAACCAAGAAACGATTTAATATCCTTTGGATTTTTGGAATTGGATAATTAACGATTGAATTTATTTTTCTGGATTTGGTTTGACACCTTGACTAAAAATTATATGACCAAGGTAAACAACTTCTTTGCGCATAAATAAGCAAATAGGCAGACACTGTAATTTGAGATTGTGTTCATTTAATTTTTCAAATATTTGTTTTAATTTTCTGGAATGATCTTCAATAGAAGTAGTATAACTTACGATTTCGTCTAGATACACGAAACATTTAAGAGCTTGTAGACCTACTAATACATTATTCATTAGCCTTTGAAATGTCGCAGGTGCGTTATTTAATCCAAAATGCATCCTTTTGAATTGGTAGTGTCCTAATTGGAGTTGAAAAGGCAGTTTTATCTCCATCTTTGGATAATATGGAATTTGGTGAAAACCCGATGCAAGATGTAAGTTGTGAAATATATTGAGTGCCCTAATTGATCTAAAGTGATGTTAGGATGAGGATAAGTATCGCCCACTGTGACATCATTCAGTTTGCGGTAGTCGATAACTATTCGCCATTGCTTTTTGCCCGATGCATCAGCCTTTTTTGATATAACCCAAACTGGAGAAGATCCAGGACTACATGATGGTATAATGATTTTTTGGTCAAGCATTTTTTTTATTTGTAAAGTTACTTCTTCTTTATAAACTTCGGGATAACGATAGTTTTTTGTAAAGATAGGAGTTTGGTATGTGACTGGAATTTCATGTTTGATTAAATTAGTTGTCGTTAAATTGTACCTAAATGAAGAATGTGATTAAATTTCTCAATTTTTATTCCTAAAGGAAGCCAGTACAATCTGAGAATTGTTATTAGTGATAACATCATAATTAGAAATAGGTAATAAAGTTAAGGCTAATTATTCAATTTTTATGGATTTTTCATTAGTATTGGGTATAGAAGTTATTGCTTTGTTACTTTCTACTTTGACTAATGACTTGCAGAGAAATACACCATTCAAGTACATGAACATCTGGGATAAGACCTTGTTTAACTTCAGGATTTTGTACATCAATTTCTATAAAGATTTCTGATCTTGGAGGAATTACGAGGAATGTATTCTCGGTTTTTAGTTTAAAATATAGTGGCAAACCGATGTCGATAACGACAAAATAGTTGTAA
Source organism: Vesta saturnalis (assembly GCA_036346205.1). Taxonomy (NCBI): domain Eukaryota; kingdom Metazoa; phylum Arthropoda; class Insecta; order Coleoptera; family Lampyridae; genus Vesta; species Vesta saturnalis. The sequence continues at coordinate 249,085 of JARFJB010000966.1, read as the reverse complement.
AGGTGGATTAGGTGATTTAGTTAATGTTAAAATGTTGAGATTCATTATTAAAAAATTGATTTTCATTATGTTTAAGATTAATTGATTGGTTTAATTTTTTATAATAATTAGTGATGGAATGGTTAGATTTCTTACAAAAATTACAAAAACTTGATTTTTTTGAAAATTGATCTTGAGAATTATTCATTATTATTTTCATTTTTGATCTTTAAGCAAAAATATGATGCTTCTTGATAATTATTAAATTCCTTTATTGACAACAATTGTTTATAAATTGGTATTACATCAGATAAAAATGATCTTAAACAAATGTTATCTTTCATTCGTAACTCCTGGTTATGTGGTGGAATCTTTTTTTCCAAAATTAGAGTTACTTTTTTCGTGCCTTGCGTTTTTATGTGACGATGTATCGTATGTGACGAGAATCTAATATCTGCCGAGTAGGTGTTTGTTGTACTGGGTGTGGCTTGTCATGCCGCGTTTTGTACTAGGTTGCCTCGCATAGATCGTGAGCGTCTTTAATTAACATAGCTAGATTTACTTCGTCGTCAGTATACTTCTAAAGTAGTCACAACTGTCCCATTGTGTGAATCTACTTTGGTATATGTGTTCGCTATACCACAGGAAATACCGAAGTCTTGAAAATCAGGGATTTTACTTATGTTTGTAGGCCAGTACGTGGGTTCTCCTGGTTGACAAGTACTTTGTGAAGTTCGGCAGAGGTTAGGTGGTTTTTAATTAGACAGTCTGGATCCCCCGGCTACGCGTTTGGCGCTTCACCAATGATGAATGTCGCATCAAGTGGTTGAAGGGGTTCGACGTATTCATCGGCTAAAAGAGCGTGTCGGGCAGGCTATATACTACTACTATAGTTAGTGGGTAATATGTCATTTGAATTTTTATGTTGGAGCTTTGGATGTCCGTTTGAAAGAAGTTCCACTCATGGTGGTATAACAAATACAAAATTAGAGCGATTGATTGATATATTAAAAAGGTAAATTCCACCACGGTCTAGCTCAGTGAGGTATAAACTTATGAAACTCACTGTAATTGAGAACTCCTCTTGAACAGGTCCTGAGGGAAGCAGAAATATATCCATAGATATAATCAGTATAAAGCATTTTGTTTGTTGGACGCCACTCAATTTATAGGTTTAGTAATTAAAATACAACAAAAATTGAGAAAGTTGGACCGTAATAGCATAATAGGTAATCTGGATAAACACTAAACAGCTATATTTAAATGTATATTTAATAAGGCAAAATGTATGATTAATATGAGCATAAAATAACTAAAACGATACTTCTCGTAAAGATTTGCGATACTAAAATTACTAAATTTAACACAACTACATATGCTTACAATCTATATTTACTTAAAATTCAAAATGCGATATGGTCAACACTATTCAAGAATAAAACGTATACTGACCTTTGTCAACAAATATTGCGGTTAATGCTGGTTATGAACTCAAATATCTTTATCTTTGGAACAGACAACATCTGTTCCTTTATAACCATATCAACACACTATACTGATTTGTTAGCTTAAAACTTACATTGCATAAAAGGACACGTATTACTTACATGTACTCAAAATAAATATATTAACTTCGTCTTAAAACGAACTACAGTTTGAGAAGTTCATTTCCCATTCACAAAATAAACGTATAGTACGAGACGGTAATTTCCAATTATCCTCACTAACGTACAAAAAAAACTAAATGTAGGCTCAAACCACTAAAGACGATATTGCTTCATTTCCAATATGAAAGGTAGGCCAGGCTACTAACATCAGGCGTAGTAACAGCATTCAATGTCGGCACAAACCAAAGATACCTCCATTCTTAATCCTTCCAGATAAAATTGCATATCATCCATGACATTTTATTTAACTTCATGACGTCACCACCTCGCCTTTGCAAATACCAAATTCATCTTAAACCAAACTGTAGCATAATAAATTCATTTCTCATTCATAAGATACACATACGATAATTTCCATTTGCCAATAACATACAAATAAACGAACTGTAGACCATATATGAAGGTAACGAAGGTTCCATAATATAAACGTAAGGTAAGGTACTATAATTTTCATTTTGTTTTCTACATACAAATAATGAAATGTAGATTCAACAATGAACCATATATATATATATATATATATATATATATATATATATATATATATATATATATATATATATATATATATATATATATATATATATATATATATATATATATATGTGTGTGTGTGTGTGTGTGTGTGTGTGTGTATATGAAATAGCGTGCGTTATTAATGCAAAACACAAAGCTTTCTCCATTTATATTTCGTATATTTCGTGAAGAATAAATTTGCACCATCTTGATCATGAACGCCATTTTATGAATGTTCACGTTGTGACGTCATGCATTACGCTTTTACAACGAACAAAATTCTTTAAATTTTCAGCTTTTTCTTAACCCAAGCGGTTTGCATTTGCGTACAAAAAATAGACTTAACATGTGTACAAGGACGTTCGTAATTAAGTACACTAAAGAGAAAATATCGAAATACATTCCAAAATTTAATTATTGAAAGAAAAAGACACCAACTTAATGTAAGTATATTTACTAATAATAATACAAACTCAAAACTTAAATTAAGATAACAATATACACGAATTGGCACGTTACAGTGGGCGATTGAATTTTGATAATTACAGCTGATCCGCAATGTGCTGTGCCGTCTGGGTGGTTGGACAGGTATATGGTGTAGCGTAGATTTTTAACTACTGTTCTAGCGGTTGCATGAGTTTCGGAAACGAGTAGCACGTCAATATCTTGTAAGAAGTTAGCAAACATTTGATTGGTGCTTGTCGTGGGGTGTATGAGTAGGATTTCTTCTGTCTGGTGGCTGGCAGAAGGGTAGTCTGTGGTAAGCATGATTTATGGCTTTAGGGTTTGTATTGACATTTTGATTTGAAGTGGTGGGAAATCAGCTATGTTTGGTGGAGATTGGTGTGGTCTAGTGTTGTGTGTGGGACCCCTAAATGTTGATTTTCCAGCTCTCTGGATGTATGGTATACAGAGCACCCCTTGTTGCTGGCTTACCCATTGCGTAATCTACACCTGTACATTACGCAATGGACAACTAGAAGGTCAAGTTTTTTTGCATAAATGGGTTGCGTGACTGCTATCGCATTTGACACAGATAATTGGTTTATTACAATACGTTTTCGTGTGGTCGTGCTCATGATAACGGGTGCACTGGGGTATGTTTTGGGTCTTCTTTGGAGGTTCAACTGTAATTATCACATCACTTAGATGCTTTATATCGAAAATCGACTTATCGTTTTCTTTGGATTCTACACCTACCATGAACAGTGACAAGTTATAAAACTATTTTTACGCTTGTAGACTGGGCATGAACGAACCTTTCTGCAATAAACCATAACAAAATGTAATTTTTTTTGTAAAAATGTTGAACTAAATGAAAAATTTGATAGCTTGAAGTTTAACTATAATGGTTTATTAATTATTTAAGGACTTAATGACATTTCACATAATTAAACAATTTCACTTCAAAAATGAAATCAAAAACGTAATAACCAAAAATCTTTAGAATCTGTAAATGAAGTTTTAGTTCTTTTGTCAATCTATATGCTACTGACATTTGACTTAAATCAACTTATTACGCATTAGCAGTCTGCAATAAATTTCTTATTGCACTAGTGCACTAAACGATAGATAGACTACAAAGCGCTACTAAAATTGTTCGTTTTCTTAATGAACGTAGAAAAAAAAATTATAACACTAACAGGGAATTTAGAAAAATTATTTTGGGGCAAGTTTCAAATCGGTCAAGAAATTTATTAAAATTTTACATTGTACTTGTAACCTTATAAGACCATAAAACAAATTTTCAATGCGGACTTTAACAGTTTGAGAAACACACGTAAATTCAATAGTATGGAAGAAAGCAGTAGCTCAAACTTTATAAGTTTGTAAGTTAATAAAGCTCCTCACTTGGTCGAAGAGGTTCAGGGTTATTTAGTACGTTTCAAACTGGAAGGTAAACATTTTTATAACTTAATGACATTATTATACCAGATAACGTTGTAATGTTACTAAACACATTACTTCATGAAAAATTTCGTTTGCGCTTCAACTTTCGTTGGGTTCTTTTAGTGCGCCCACTATTAAAATAGTAACCAAGCATTTACATGAGCTCGACTAATTCCTCTAGCCTAATTTTTCTTTGTTGAGACATTATTCAGTATTGCAAACGAAACATTTATTAAAAACTAATAGATAGTAATGGAGACATAATGATATTGCAAATAATTTTTAAGCGCTTTGTGCATTTCAGTTTGATAAGTGCGATTAGAAGAAAACAATATTTTCGCGTCTTTCAGTAAACTTTCCTTTTTGTCCCAAAAACTAATATGTTTGTACTAAAAAAGCAAATATTGTATTAATTGTAATTGTATTAATGTTAGGAGGAATTATACACTACCTGGCCGAAGTCATATTTATTTGATTTATTGAATGATAAGTCGATGTTATTTTTGGTCTTTAACTAAATGTAATATGTCCAAGCATAAAAAAATATGTATGACGTAGTAAAAATGAAGTACTTAGCTCAAATGCTGTCATTGAACGTTGAGAGATAAAAAGAGTATACTATTTATATCGTAGATGGTATCTAAATAAATGAGGAGTTTTTCAGAAACCCCTCGATCCTCTTAATTACCATACTAGTTTGTAAATACTTTCCCTAACGTTTTCAGTACATTTAATTAGTGAGCTGGAGGATAATTTGCTGACAACTTTAAGCAACATGTACCTATGCAAGTTTCATAAAAATCCTTCAACTAGTTTGGTAATAGAGAGAAACAACAACTGCAAATTTGGAGAATGGTATGTTTAAGTTCACTAATAGTTGCCACCTGGTTCAAGATCAACATTTATATCAGTAAGAGTGTAATGTGATAGTTTACATTATTGAAATTGCATCATATTACATACAGATAGTGAATAAAAAATTGTGTTACTACAGTACAGTCGGCTTACATTCCCCTATGACGGTCTGGCATCATTTTCTGTTTTTATAAGAGCAGGCATTATGAAAACAAAATTTCATTTGAATAATAAAGACAAGTCTTGCGTAAAAAATTTCCGAGTTGTTATTCTTGTACCTACTAAATGGACCAACTGCACATTACACGCGAGCTACATTGAAAATGAAACTAAAGAAAAAAATTTATTCAATAGTTGAATAACTATAAATATAACATACTGTGAAAAATGGCACATAAACTATTTTTACTACAATACTATAATAATAGTATAATATATACCAAGCCAGAGAAGACAATAATATAATACAGTTAATAGATAATCCGTATTCTAATTTGAAAAATGAATAGTAGACTACTTTTAATATGTCAGTCGAAATCTACCAAATCTTTGGTATAATAGTAGTAGGAGGTCACCTGAGGCCCTGACGTTATAATCAAATGAAAGTGGTGGTGGGTGGAGTGGCGGCAAATGAAAGTGGTGAGGGAGTAGTCACGTGATCACCCCACCTCCACGTGGCCACGATCACAGTAGGGGAGGAATAGGGGTTGTGTGGGTCTTGTCACGTGACCACCCTACATCCACGTGGTCACGTCCACAAAGTGGTGAGTGTAGGAGTAGGGTTGGTGAGGATAGGAATGGTGGTAGTTACATGACCACCGCACTTCCACGTGACCATTCCCTCACCCAGCTGTTTGGTCGTGCGCGCGTATACATCACCAGTCCGATCGTTCTGATTGGAGGACCTAATGACAGACTACACTCCTTTGGTTTCTGACTGGTCCTTACCTGGCGCTATCTGGTAGTGTATTTCTAGGACTAATGAATGTTTTCTGTAATAGAGGTAGATCGTGGCTCCACCTAACGACATATTTTTAAAAGTTTATTTAGATCTCTGTAATCGTTATAGGCGGGAAATTTGAAAATAAGGGGGCATTCATACTATCTCATAATACAGGTATAGGAACCTTTTCTAGAGTCTTCCCCCCTTATCGGGGCCCCTTTGGCGCGAATTTTGAATTTTTTGTGGCGCCAACTAGTGGTGTATGTACTAATGAAGGTTTTCTGTAATAGAGATTGTTTGTGGCTCCACTAACGGCAAAAGCACATGCAGCACCCTGCTATCTTTAAAGCGGGAAATTTAAAATAAGGGGCCCTAACCTTTTGTTTTAAATATGAGTTACTAGTAGTAACACAAGTTCCTATACCTGTCTTATATACACATATATATATATATATATATATATATATATATATACATATATGATATGATAGTATAAGAGCTCCCTTATTAGAATACTATTTACCGTCAAGGGGGCCCTGGCAATGGGAGCGAAGACCCTAACACAACTTCCTATTATACCTGTCTTATGTGATAGTGTAACGGTCCTCTTATTAGAGTACCATTGATCATCAAGTGGGCGAAGACCCTAACACAAGTTCCTATACCTGTCTTACGAGATAGTATGAGGGATGTTAGAAACATCCGAACTGAGTTTTATCACAGATTGGGTTACTGCCTTGACCGCCATGTCATAAATTCACAATTACAATAAACTTCGATGTTTGAGGTATTATCATTTAATGTTTAAGTGTAAAGTATTTACTTAATAGTTCAAAGAACACACAACCTTTCAGCATCATATTAATTGCTTCAGTTTCGTTAGAAATGTTGAAGCTCGATTGAAGGAGACTTAAGTAGTTCATATTTTGTGCCTACATGCAAATATGTACAAGTAGCAACATCGCTAAAGTTATGCCTCTCTCACACTCATATAATGCTTATTGGGTTTCTTTCTAGCTTATTATAAGTCGGACCCGCACTAATGTTTCCATACCTGTATGTATATGGGTGCGTGCGTACATGAGATGTGTGCATCTACATGTTCGTATGCGTGTGAATTTGTGTGTGGGGGTGCGTGAGAGTGTGAATGTGCGTGGGCATGTGAGTGTACGTGTGCGTGTACGCGTGTATGCCGCTGTGAGAGTTGTAGTAGGCGCGACTATTAGAGTGGATGTAGATGTGTGTTCCAGTGCGTGTGCGTATGTATGTACGTGTCCGTGCACGTGATCGTGTGCGTGTACGTGTATGTGTATGTGTGTGTATGTTTGCGTTTAAAGGGAGGGAGCCAAAGGGGGAGCTTTATGGAGGGGGCGTGGCCGTACGAGATGATGTGAGCGTGGATGTACCTCCGCGTGTGCGTCTGAGTGCATATGCGCTGGTGTGGGTGTGAGAGTAGGCGTGAGAGCGAGCGTAGGCATGACTCTGTGTGTGTGAAAGAGGGTGGGGGCTTAATGGAGGGCGTGTCCGTGAATGTGTTTGTAGGAGTGGACGTGAATCTGGATGTATCCGCGCCTATGCGTGCAAGTGTGAATATGGGTGGGTGAGAGTGTGAGAGCAGGCGTAAGAGTGGGCGTAGGCGTGAGTCTGTATGTAAGTGTATGAGTGTGTGTGTGTGTGTGTGTTTCAAAAACGATTGTATTGAAACCTAAACATCTAAATCCCAGTGATCTTTGATGGTGATATCTTTTACAATCTGGGTAACAGAACCAGTACTTTTAGGGCACGTGTTCCTAAAAATTACTGTGACCAAAGCAGAAGGACTCGATTCTTATCAATATGTACGTGTTCGTGTTCCGTGTAGGGAAGGGCGTGCACGTAAGCGAAAGCGTAAGCGTGGGTGTGGGAGGGTTGTGTGTATGTGTGTATTATTGTATTCAAATTTCATTTTCGTATTTCTGACTTAAATATCTGCACCGCAATGATCTTGTGTGAGGGTGGAGGGCGGAGTCACGGGTAAATTTGATTTTATTTTGATAAAAACATTGGAAAGCGGTCGTATTCAAAACTAACTATCTAGAACTCAGTAATCTTTGGTGGTGGTGGATTTACAAACAAAAAGGGTTAATGTGATTTTCTTTTGACCACAATACTTGAATATCGAATGCATTCAGGTTTTATGTGAGTGCTGAGCTAAACATTTAGAGACCAGCGAAATTTGGTGAAAATATGTGGAGGGGTTACTGAATAATGAAAATAACATTTAGAAATGAGCGTAATGTAACTTGCGGTAGACGAATATAAAATGTAGTAAATAAAACGCGTCTAGTATTATATGACTGAACGCCTGCACTCTATATGAAGTGTTACAGAAATAAATAAATAAGAAAAATTAAATACGGTAGTAAAAAATAAAAAACCTTTAACTAGTCACCTTTAACTGAAAGCCCTTTCTTATAAAAGGCTTTGAATATAAACTTATATTCAAAGGCAAGGGGCAAATCACATTACAATTTATTATCATTTTTTTTATGATTATGTGTGTCCAGCCCACAGTTGGGGACTATAAACACATTTTATGAAAGTACTTACTCTATATACCGTACAAACTATATATACATGTTATGTAGAGTGATGCTCCAGTGAGCAGCCTCTATTATTAACTGAAAGTATTACTAAAAGGCAGAGTACTTATTTACTTAAAGGGATTGGTAACGCCCTAAGGGCTTAAACCTTTTTAATCTACTGGGCTCATTTTCATCTTCCAACAGTTGATTTGGATGTGTCATGACCTTATCGTTATATTTGACACTAATTTTTGCAATTACTTGACTTGCTATTCGCATACTAAAGTCATCGTGGAGTAGGGTATTTGGCACATACCATCACGCGTTATTAATATCTTATTTTGATATCGCTGTATGATTTCAATATTTGACTTGCTTGCAATGCCCCAAAATGGTAGTCCATATGCCCAGAGAGGCTTTAATATGGACGTATACAGCAAGACTTTATTGTCTATAGATAGTACAGAATGCTTCCCGACTAGCTAGTACATTTTGCTGAATTTCGTCCCTAACTGTTTTCTTTTATTAAAAATGTGACTGCGCCATGACAGTCGTCTGTCCAGATGTAGTCCCAAGAATTTTATCACATCTTTTTGCGGTATTTGAGCAGCATTTAGATATACGGGGGGGGAGGGTAAATGTGCAAATGTGATCTGTTCGGATTTGGATTCGTTGACTTTTATCCGTCATCGTCTTGCCTATTCTTTATACTGATTTAAATATACTGCAGGTTACTGGAGGCAATATCGGGATTGTTGTGCGATGCTAGGATTACAATATCATCGGCTACCAAAGTTACGTATGTTTCTGGGAAATCAGAGGTATATATGGAATAAAGAACGGGATCAAGGATACTTCCCTGTGGTACTCCAGATCAGATTGGAAACAGTTCACTATAATGATCTTGATATTGACATGGAAGGTTCTGTTTGTAATGTAAGATCTTAGGACAAAAAATACTGGGTGTGGAAAAGCGGATTTTATTTATAGAATAGGCCAGTATGCCAAACCTTATCAAACGCTTGTCTTACATCCACACTTACTGCAGACCAGTAACGTTTGTTTTCAAAGTCATAGTTGATGTGGTGGACCAAGGGGTGTATTTGCTCTGCGGTTCCATGACTTACGAAAACCAAACTGACGATTTCGTAGAAGTTAATTTACTTTAATGATTGGTGTAATTCGTTCTAAAATGATTTTTTCTAGTACTTTGGATAGGAGTGGGAGATTCCTTAAGGTTATGAGGTCGTATCGCGGTGCCCTTTTTTATGGATGTTATGTTGAATAAGTCTTTCTGCCTCCAATTGATTTGTTTTCTTCAGTGGTATAGCCATTTGATATGGAATTTCAAATTTTTTATTCATTTCCTCGTTTAATATGGGTAGCTGAGATAAGTTCGGTTGGAAGACTGTGGTAAGGTGTTCGCCAAATATTTAACCTTTCTGTGGACGAGTTCTTGCCCAAGTATGATCCTGTTTTCTGATCGGTGAGACTTGCTGTTGCGGATATTTTAACTCGCGAGTAGCCTTCCAGAGTGAATTGTCCATAGCCTTAGTTGGAGTTAAGCCTGTAAGGTATTCTTGTATTGAGTTATATCGTATTTTATACTCTAGAGCACTAGTAAATTGCATCTTTTCCTGGCTCTCCTTTTATCGGCCAGCTTATCTTTAAGGATTACAGGAAGTCTATCTACGATATGAGTGTCTCTAATGTCTGGAGTTACTTATCATCTTGCAGATTGTATTACTTTTGTAAATTTAGTTACTGCGTTTTCTATCTCAATTTCAGCTTTGAGTGGGATATCTAATGTTATTAGTTTGTCTAGTTTTTCTCTCAAGAGTTTCCAGTTCGTTTTGTTATTATACAGTGATGTTTTTGTTTGTTTTCCGAATATTTGTGTTTGAACGGTTAGTATTATTGGAGTATGATCAAAGTTCTAAACAAGGTTCAGCTAGAATTTTCTTTTTGTTTGGCCCTTTTGCGATGCATAAGTCCAGAAGGTCAGGTATCCTATTAGAATCTGACGGCCAATATGTAGGTTCCCCTGTTGATATATAGAATAGGTTGTTGTACTGCATGGTTTTCAAAAGTTCCCTTCTCTTGGTTGTGATAGTTCTCGAGCCCCACACTGTGTGCTTCGCATTAAAGTCCTCTCCAACAATAAATCGAGGTCCCAGAGTTTTGAAGAGATCTGTGAAATCAGCTTCTTTATGGTTATGTTTGGGTGAACAGTAGATCGCTGATATGGTAATTTTCTCGGTGGAATCTTCTACGACGACATTGGTAGCTTGTATACTGTTGAGTTTGTACTCCAATTGCTCATAATGTCTAATTTGTTGTTTAATAATGATTGCTTATCCTCCGTGTGCCTTATCACTAGGGTGATTTGTAAAATATACATTGTAATTGGGTATTGTTATGCAACTTTTTGTGGTAAAATGAGTTTCAAATAGCAATAGTGTATCTAAGTTTGAATTTTATAAAAACAATTTTATTTCTTGTGGGTGTTGGTGTTGGCACATACCATTGGCGTTCCATACAGCTATTTTTAAGACTGTATCCAATATCCATTAATCCATTATCCAGGTGGAACGGTATTTTGCTGATTAAGGGATTAGATGTGTTGTCTATTCGCTAGTTGAGCGTATGTTGTTTCAGCTTGAACTGGTCTAATTGAAATGTGGCGTTCTCTTAGTGTTGGGTAAAATGTTTGTTACAATTGTTTGTACACCGCACAACCTCTGTAGTTGGACGGGTGACTTTCCTTCAGGTTGACACATTTTACATTGTTATCTCTTTCTTTTCTTGAACATGCTGTTGTATGATGTAACTCTGTGTATTTAACATATCTTGGGATATTTTAAGAAAAGTTTTTGTGTGGCCGAAGCTTTGGCAACGTTTGTTTCCATTGTGGTATTTCTCGCTTTGCGCGTGAAGCTTCAAATTGTACCATTATGATTAAAAGTATGTCTACATTGTAAATTTCCTTATTGTTCTCATTTGGTTTTAAATCTATAAAATACATTGGTAGTGGTATTTTTGTGTCAGGTTGTTTTATATTCCAGATGTTGGTTACGTGATGAACTTTTTGTAGTAGGCTACTTTTATGTCTTCTACCTCTGTTGTTAGATGAATATTCTTAAGAACTACGCGAAAGAATGTGTTATTTTTCGCTTTATATGTGTGGATTTCTGTTTTTTTATCTACGAACGCTTTTATTATGGAAGTATAGACTGAACTTTCTAATGGTTATACTTTTACATAATCGTTGTACCTAGTTTTTAATACATAATTGTCTTTGGCAATTTCATCTAACAGGTTCAACTAGAGGTTCTATGTTTTTAACACCCATTATAAATATTGACAGTGGCTTAGGTTCAGTAGCTTTATTATTATCAAAATTATTTTATTCCGAAAGTCAGCTAAACCTATTAGCAGTAGACGGACACCACTTTCACTTTTTGTGTCATTTGACCTTGGGGATTCCCCACGGCCGCCCACCTGGAAGACTGTATTTTCCACTCCTATGGTTTCTTTTCGGAGGCCTATTTCAACCCCTATGGTTTCTTTTCGGAGGCCTTTTTCAACCCCTTGATGGAATTTTCATCCCTAATTATGGTCTTTTTGACAGCAATTTTTTGTCGGCCTTATTGTATGGTTTCTTTTCGGAGACCATTTTCAACCCTTAATGGAATTTTCACCCTAATTAGAGCCCTTTTGGTTGTATTAAGAACTTTTTTGTCGGTTCACACCTATGGATTCTTTTCGGCAGTCATTTTTAACCCCTTGAGGGAATTTTCACCATAATTACGGCCTCTTTGGCAGTTTAGCCCCTGGAAGGTAGGCAAATGCGTGTGCATACAATGTTCTAATAAGAGGCCCTAATGCTACCTCATAAGACAGATATAAGAAGTTGTGTTAGGTATGCGCCCCGGCCCCCTTCGCTGAAAATAGTATTATAATAAGGGGATCCTAATGCTAACGTGTAAGACAAGTGGGAACTACCCAGTAGGCTTTCGATCTTGTGTTAGGGTCTGCGCCCCTGTTGTGGCCCCTTGGCGGGAAATTTGAAATAAGGGAGCCCTAACGCCAACTTATAAGGCACATGTAGATCTTCAAAACTTGTTCTCGGGCCTTCCGGGGCCTTGGTCCCTATCGTGGCTCCCCTTGGTGCAATTGCATGTGAGTTCTAACCTAATCTTACAGGTGTAAACGCGCTAACACAAAAACACGCAAACGTGAAAACATACAAACACGAAAACCCGCTAACGCAGAAACACACAAACGAAAACATGCTAACACGAAAACACGTAAACACGAAAACACACAAACGAAAACACGCAAACGAAAACACGCAAACGAAAACACGCTAACACGAAAACACGCAAACGCGAATAAATACAAACACGAAAACACGCTAACGCAAAAACACGAAAACACGCAAACGCGAAAACATACAAAGACAAAAATGCGCTAACGCAAAAACACACAAAAGGAAACACGAAAACACGTAAACACGAAAACACACAAACGAAAACACGCAAACGAAAACACGCCAACACGAAAACACGCAAACGCGAATACATACAAACACGAAAACACGCTAACGCAAAAACACGAAAACACGCAAACGCGAAAACATACAAACACAAGAACACGCTAACGCAAAAAACACGCAAGCACGAAAACGCACAAACGAAAAGACGCTAACACGAAAACACACAAACGAAAACACGCTAACACGAAAACACACTAACTCGAAAACACACTAACACGAAAACACACAAACGGGAAAACATACAAACACGAAAATACGCTAACGCAAAAACACGAAAACACACAATCGAAAACACGCAGACGCAGAAACATACAGACACGAAAACACGCTAACGCAAAAACATGCAAACACGAAAACACACAAACGAAAACACGCTAACATGAAAACACATAGGATGAGAGGACTCTTAAGCGGTGATAGCCTGGTCGGTGGGGTAAAGTGATACATTTTTTCTGCAAACAGCAATTTTGAAGATTACCGATGTTTTAGCACGAGGGATCGGATGAGGATTCTTAAGCCATAACAGCCTCATTGGTGTTTTCTAGGGAAAGCAATGCACTTTCTGCAGACAGTATTTTTTTTAAGATTATCGATGTTTCGCACGATGACTAATTTCGGAGAGCGGTACGCTTTTCAAGATTCAAAGTATCATTCTCCTTGTGGCAGATACAGCATTGTAAACCATTTGTAGCTGAAAGATTTAATAAAACATCGGAAACAAGAATGCAACGCTACTATACCATAATAATGATGAGGTAATTCCTTAGTGTGGAATGCATTTTCTAATCATTATTTTCAGATTGATCAATTTATAAGCTGGAGAAGGGGTCGATTACATTAAAGACTAATTGATAGTGTTAGGGTGATTCTGATACACGGAATGCAGTTTCTAGTTATTATTTATAGATTGGAAAATTTCTAAATTACAGCTGATTACGTTAAAGTCTAATTGATTAGCTGTAGAGTAATTTTCAATTCAGTTTCTAATCGTTATCTATATGAGGAATTTCTAAAACGACTGTTTTAGAAATTAACAGACTTTCTTCCTATGACGCTGATAATAATGACTTTTTTCTGATATATTATAATATATATACATATATATATATATATATATATATATATACACAACCCTTGCGAATGTGCTTCATAGTATTAGATAACATCAGCTACACACACACATACATGCATCTGAAAAAAATATGGAAACTTCGGGGCTTCAGCTAAAATTAACGTCGAGTACGATTTAAACGTCACCGTCGCCATGAAACACCTTCGGGGGTTGTTACGAGCCAGGTTAGATCTGCTGCAGAGACAGTTCGTCGAGGGGGATGCAGAGCTGGAGCAGCACGAGAGTCAGGTTAGACGCCGTATAGGCGGAAAAAGACGGTGGAGAAAGAACACAGCCGGAGGAGGGCACCGCCACAAAAAAGTAAAACTCCATCAGAGGCATGATGATGATGAGGATTCCGACGGGCCCATGATTGAGGTGCGCGTTGGGGGGGACGAAAAGGAGCGCTCGCGCACCAGACAACCAACGATGATGTAGAACGGGTCAGTGGGAACCTCAACGTCGCGTGGCACTGTCGGAGGAAGAGGAGACCTTATAGAAGAACCGGTATACTGCTCAAGTTCCAATCATCCTACATGTCTTTATGAAGATATGTCGCCACCCCCAACTACCATAGTTGAAGTACACCCTACATCTGCAGCACCGAGAGGGTCGATGGAGGACGCGTTTTCACGCTCGGGTAGTGGTCTATATTAGAGGGACTCCTCAGGAAACCACTCGGGCCTCTTCCGACTCCATATCAAACCTTTAGTTACGGGGATACGGATGACCTGGACATGATTTTAAGAAGGTTAACGTATATTAATAAATAAAATAACTCTTTCTGTTCATCTGGTTTATTATTTATTCCTTACATCCAAATGGAGGTTTTCAATTCTCCGTCGCTTAGACTAACTTATTCTATATTGTTTGGATTCAGGTCTACTTAATACATTGTAACACCTATCTCTAACTATTTTCCTATCATTATATACAAAAAGAGAGTCTTTACTATTACTAAGCACCATATCCTTCATCGATTCAAAGTTTATAACGCGACACGCAAACGCAAAAACATACAAACACGAAAACACGCTAACACGAAAACACACAAACGAAAACACGCTAACACGAAAACACACTAACTCGAAAACACACTAACACGAAAACACACAAACGGGAAAACATACAAACACGAAAATACGCTAACGCAAAAACACGAAAACACACAATCGAAAACACGCAGACGCAGAAACATACAGACACGAAAACACGCTAACGCAAAAACATGCAAACACGAAAACACACAAACGAAAACACGCTAACATGAAAACACATAGGATGAGAGGACTCTTAAGCGGTGATAGCCTGGTCGGTGGGGTAAAGTGATACATTTTTTCTGCAAACAGCAATTTTGAAGATTACCGATGTTTTAGCACGAGGGATCGGATGAGGATTCTTAAGCCATAACAGCCTCATTGGTGTTTTCTAGGGAAAGCAATGCACTTTCTGCAGACAGTATTTTTTTTAAGATTATCGATGTTTCGCACGATGACTAATTTCGGGAGAGCGGTACGCTTTTCAAGATTCAAAGTATCATTCTCCTTGTGGCAGATACAGCATTGTAAACCATTTGTAGCTGAAAGATTTAATAAAACATCGGAAACAAGAATGCAACGCTACTATACCATAATAATGATGAGGTAGTTCCTTATGTGTGGAATGCATTTTCTAATCATTATTTTCAGATTGATCAATTTATAAGCTGGAGAAGGGGGGTCGATTACATTAAAGACTAATTGATAGTGTTAGGGTGATTCTGATACACGGAATGCAGTTTCTAGTTATTATTTATAGATTGGAAAAATTTCTAAATTACAGCTGATTACGTTAAAGTCTAATTGATTAGCTGTAGAGTAATTTTCAATTCAGTTTCTAATCGTTATCTAAGTATGAGGAATTTCTAAAACGACTGTTTTAGAAATTAACAGACTTTCTTCCTATGACGCTGATAATAATGACTTTTTTTCTGTATATATTTATATACATATATATATATATATATATATATATATATACAACCCTTGCGAATGTGCTTCATAGTATTAGATAACATCAGCTACACACACACATACATGCATCTGAAAAAAATATGGAAACTTCGGGGCTTCAGCTAAAATTAACGTCGAGTACGATTTAAACGTCACCGTCGCCATGAAACACCTTCGGGGGTTGTTACGAGCCAGGTTAGATCTGCTGCAGAGACAGTTCGTCGAGGGGGATGCAGAGCTGGAGCAGCACGAGAGTCAGGTTAGACGCCGTATAGGCGGAAAAAGACGGTGGAGAAAGAACACAGCCGGAGGAGGGCACCGCCACAAAAAAGTAAAACTCCATCAGAGGCATGATGATGATGAGGATTCCGACGGGCCCATGATTGAGGTGCGCGTTGGGGGGGACGAAAAGAAGCGCTCGCGCACCAGACAACCAACGATGATGTAGAACGGGTCTGTGGGAACCTCAACGTCGCGTGGCACTGTCGGAGGAAGAGGAGACCTTATAGAAGAACCGGTATACTGCTCAAGTTCCAATCATCCTACATGTCTTTATGAAGATATGTCGCCACCCCAACTACCATAGTTGAAGTACACCCTACATCTGCAGCACCGAGAGGTCGATGGAGGACGCGTTTTCACGCTCGGGTAGTGGTCTATATTAGAGGACTCCTCAGGAAACCACTGGCCTCTTCCGACTCCATATCAAACCTTTAGTTACGGGATACGGATGACCTGGACATGATTTTAAGAAGGTTAACGTATATTAATAAATAAAATAACTCTTTCTGTTCATCTGGTTTATTATTTATTCCTTACATCCAAATGGAGGTTTTCAATTCTCCGTCGCTTAGAGTAACTTATTCTATATTGTTTGGATTCAGGTCTACTTAATACATTGTAACACCTATCTCTAACTATTTTCCTATCATTATATACAAAAAGAGAGTCTTTACTATTACTAAGCACCATATCCTTCATCGATTCAAAGTTTATAACGCGACAGTTTTTATAGTTTAAGGTAATGCCCTTCACTTTACACAACTTTACACTGGTTGAAAACACGGTATAGCCGTAGCTTTTCCGGCCTGCACTAACAAACTCAGCTATATAACTTCCTTCACCGTACGTCTCCAGCTCGTCGGTCATCCGTGCAAGGAAATCCCCGCAAGTTGGATTCCAGTCGTCGTGTTTCGTCACAAACATGACACTATCTGTATCAATAATACAGAACACGGCGATCTAGTTCTTCCAGGTAACTATATAGCTCTAAAAACTGTTAATGTGTCCATAGCCGCTTACACGACAGCTCATGCACGTTTAGAGCTATATAGTTACCTGGAAAAACTAGATCGCCGTGTTCTCCAATTCCCCGTCTTGATTCATGTTTGCAGCTTTACGAGTTTTCGCGTTATCGTGTTTTCGCTGGCGTGTTTTCGTTTTACGTGTTTTCGCGTTATCGTGCTTTCGTGTTTGCATGTTTTTTGCGTTGGCGTGTTTTCGTGATTGTATGTTTTTGCGTTTGCGTGTTTTCGTGTTTGTATGTTTTCGCGTTTGCATATTTTCGTGTTTTTGCGTTAGAGTGTTTTCGTGTTAGCGTGTTTTCGTTTGTATGTTTTTCGTTTGTGTTTTTGTGTTTGCGTGTTTTTGCGTTTACGTGTTTTCGTGTTAGTGTTTTCGTGTTTGCGTGTTTTCGTTTTGTGTGCTTTCGTGTCTTTATGTTTTCGCGTTTGCGTGTTTTCATGTTTTTACGTTAGCGTGTCTTCGTGTTTCTGTAGCTTTGTGTTCGTGTTTGCGTGTTTTCGTGTTAGCGTGTTTTCGTTAGTGTAGCGTGTTTTCTGTGTTTGTTTGTGTTTCGTGTTGGTGTTTTCGTGATGTCGTGTTTAGCGTGTCGTTGTGTTTCGTGTCTGTATGTTTTCGTGCTGTTTTCGTGTTAGTGTTCGTGTTAGCGTGTTTTCGTGTAGGTGTTTCGTGTAGCGTTTTCTGTGTTTGCGTGTTTGCGTTGTTGTTGTGCGTTAACGTGTTTCGTGTTATGTTTTGCGTTCTGTTTAGCGTGTTTTCGTGTGCACTGTTTTCGTGTTAGCGTGTGTTGGTTTCGTGTTGTATGTTTTCGTTTGTAGTTTGTTCGTTTGTCTGTTGTGTTTCGTGTTTGCGTTCGTGTTTTGTGCTTTCGTGTCTTATGTTTTCGCGTTTGCGTGTTTTCGTGTTAGCCTGTTTTCGTGTTAGCGTGTTTTCGTGTTAGAGTGTTTTCGTTAGTGTTAGCGTTTTTTCGTTTGTATGTTTTTCGTTTGTTTCGTGTTTTGGTGTTTTGCGTTAGCGTTGTTTTGCGTGTTAACGTGTTTTCGTGTCTTATGTTTTTGCGTTTGCGTGTTTTCGTGTTAGCTGTTTTCGTTTGACCTGTTGCTAAATATTGATAGTCGTTTATGTCGTTGTAGCAATATTGTTTTATAAAACATAATTGAAACGTGTTTGCGATGTCCAGTCCGTGGAACATGTTTAATTAGCGTTTTGACACATGTTATATACGATAAGATCTGCTTGGTTAAAATAATATAGCGTGAACTAGCTAGCTTAACGTGTTTTGTTGCTACAGTGCAAACAATATTGAGATTAGTTTAGATTGTACTAGTGTCGAAATCAGAATGCAGATAAATTCAAGGTAATGAACCGGTAAGTTCTGAGAACGAACTGAAAGAGTTGAAGATTGCAGATTTCCAGCCGTGTTGAAACCATTTAATTTAGAACCTCATGTCACATGTAATAATAATAATCAGTGCCTGATAAAAATGTAGGCGTGTATAGCTGCTTTATAGGTTGTTACAATATAATCGTTCAAGGTGAAGACGACGAGATGAATGTATTCAAACTGTTTGATGATGTGAACGTCTCGTTGAAATTTCAGAATGAATTAAATTACGTCACGGTCTTAGTTTCAGATTAGAAATTTTAAAGCGTTGTAGTTAGCATATTGCTCAACTGGTAAAATCCATATAACGTACAGTGTGTGTGTGTGTGACGTGCGTGCGTGGTGCGTGCTGGTGTGATGGTGGTGAGTGCTGTAAACGTGGTGCGTGTGTGTTGTGCTGCGTGTGTATGGTGTGTGTCGAATGTAGTCGTGTCAAGTGTGTGACGTGTGTGTGTGGTGTGTGTGTGTGTGTGTGTGATGATGTGTGATGTGCTCGTTGACAGTAATTATGTGCGTCGTACGTGCTTATGGTGTGCGTGGTAGAAATGTGTTAGTGTTTGTGTGCTAATTGAGTATACAGATAACATGATTGCATAAAAAAGAATCATATCTATACAAAATCATATCGGGTAGAAATGTTTATGTACTTTCGACGTAATTATTTTAGTGTAATGTATTGTGCGTGCAAAATATTTGTAAATATTGTATGAATGCATTCCAGCAAAATAGTTTATGTAACCTCAGTGGTGTTCAAAGTTATTTAAAGTAATTTTGCAGTAGCAAAATTTTTAAAACATTTGTAAGTGATGTTTGAATGTAAATTTACAAGTACAATATAATTGCTAAGTACGAGTAGCAGTAATCAGGTTCTGTGTACTACTTTCTAAATTAGATAATGACCGGAAAGCAATAGCCAGTTTATATCCAACCATTCATAAGTAGACAACGTGTCTAGTGAGACTACATATGGATACGTTCAGTTCAACATATGGTTATTATTAGAACAACTGAAAGAAAAAACACTTCTGAAGGTATGCGTATTATTTTTAATATGTTTTTACTTGATATTGCTAACAAAAATGTCGATAAAGGTTTTTAAAATGTATTATTACTCTTATAGAATAACGTCATAAAATCAGGTCTACAAATAGTTGGTACGGATTCGTGGATTTTAAACTTGTAGTTATTGTTAATTGGCCTATAATAATATAACCATTAAAACGTTTTGCCTTTTATTTCCATTATATCAATTTGATATTCGTAAAAACATGTTAATTTAATTTAACTCTGTTATATATAAGTAATTATTACCTTCCAGTCCTTTTAATGAGGTTTTTATAACTGTTAATGAACACGTTTCTATTAAACAATTTTGTGTGTATGTAATTGAACATGCAAATAAATCTGACTTAATTTTCCGAATGTATAGGTGGTGCCTGTTTAGAAATAGAGAATCTGCCTATATAAAAATTATCATTGCATTAGGGTAGAAATTATTTATTATTTCACGTCATATTTAATTTAGAGTCTAATGTATTCAGTTTTGAACTGTAAGCTGGTTTCCGCAAACTGTAAGATATGATTTCGGTTGATTGATTGAGATTGATCTGATTGATTTGATCGATCATGATTTGTTTGAGATTGATTGATTAATTAATTAATTAATTGATTTGTTTGTGTGTGAGAAAGGGCCGAAAGGGAGAGAGAGAAACGGATAAACGGGATAGAGCAAGAGAGAGGTATGCATGATCAACTTCTACTATAGGAAATGTTCATTAGTCTATATACCACTAGATGGCGCTAAAATCAATTTTAACTCAAAGGGGCCTGATACAAGTCCTGTCTTACAAGGCTAGGGCCACCTTATTAGAATACAAATTTTTTATGACGGGACGAAGGCCTACAACTGTAAGATTAAGTTAGAACCCTCATATAATTGCACCAAGGGGGCCACGATAGGAGCCAAGGCCCAAGAGCTAGTTTCTGCACTTATATATAAGGTTAGGGCCCCATACCATTACCAACCACGGGGCCGCGACAGGGGACGAAGGCTCGAAAGATCTACACGTGTCTTAAAAGGTGGCATTAGGGCCCCCTTATTTCAAATTTTCCGCCAAGGGGCCAAGACAGGGGCGCAGACCGTAACACAAGATCGAAAGCCTACATGGTAGTTCCTACACTTGTCTTACACGTTAGCATTAGGATCCCCTCATTATAATACTATTTTCAGCCAAGGGGGCCGGGGCGCAGACCTAACACAACTTCTTATATCTGTCTTATGAGGTAGCATTAGGGCCTCTTATTAGAACATTGTATACACACGCATTTGCCTACCTTCCAGGGACTAAACTGTCAAAGAGGCCGTAATTAGGGTGAAAATTCCTTCAAGGGATTAAAAATGACTGCCGAAAAAAGTCCATAGGTGTGAACCGACAAAAAAGTTCTTAACACAACCAAAAAGGCTCTAATTAGGGTGGAAATTCCATCAAGGGTTGAAAATGGTCTCCGAAAAGAAACCATAAAATAAGGCCGACAACCCCTTGTTATGACTTGTTAAGAGTTAAAAAGTGGTTAAATTTTTAGTGAATATTAGGGATTATGGATGAGTAAATTAGAAAGAAGAAAGGGAACGCACATTTCTGGGTCGTATAAACCAAGATTGGAATTAATGAAGATATATGTCAAGGTTTTGGAATGTAAAAAACATGGCAACAACGCTATGAAGAGGAAGAGGCTAGCTTGGGATGACATTGTGGCAGAATATAATGCTGAGACTTCAGGGGAAAAATCAGTAGCCCAGTTAAAACATTTTTGTGGATGGATGTAAAAGCTAAAGCAAAAAATCAGTTTCTAAACAAAAAAGGGAATTGATAAAAACTGGCGGAGGAAAGGAAGAACGTGATCTAGATGAGAATACAGAAATAACTGCGGATTTAATTCCAAATGTTTTTGAAGTCTTTCCAACGTGATAGACGATGATAATAATGAAGATCCATACGATAATTATAGTGATGGTTCTCATGGACAAGCCGATGAACCAGCACAGTAACTGATGTAAATTTAAGATACTGTGAAAGCACTGAAGTAACAGCTCAGAAAGTCAGCCCACTATATGAAACATCCAACACTAACAGATCAAAATTAGACAGCCGTAAGTAGATATAATTGAAATTTGTGGTAAACATGTATTTAAATAAAACATTCAAATTACAACTCACCAGTTTAAAGTATTTTTAAATTAAATGTTTGCTATTGTTGAATAGGTGCCGAATCTACGTGGGAAAAAAGGAACCAATGAAAAAGGAGCATCTCAATCCAACATTATATGTCAAAATGCTTCTGAATTTCATGCATTAAGGATGAAACTGTTAATAGGAGAGCATCATGCTAAAATGATGTTAATACAAAGACAAAGAGAAATGGTAGAAGAGGACTTTCTTCGTAAATTTTACAACACAACCAGCTCAAATCAAATTGTAGAAGCAACTATTATTGATAGTTCAGGGGAGCAAGTTTTTAATTTCACCAATTTGCAGAATTTAGGGCAACTCATAGCTGGACAAGATAGTGTGTTTAGCTTGACCTCTTTGTAATATTTTACTACTATTATGTCTATAGTATTACTATAGACTTGTACAGATATGGTATTGTACTGAATATTTTGTTGACTATTATTACAATAACATTATTTAGCTAGATTTATGTGTTGACTTACTTTCAATAAGATTTTTTTGTAATTGCAATTAGGTATAAGCGTATTTCGCCTTTGTTAAGCGCATTCTTCCGAAAGTGCAACGTTAAGCTGTAAAAATAAAACATAAACACGTCAAGACATATTTTCTATTATTTATTATTATTATTTATTTTAAGAAAGTGCCAGAAAAAAAAGCTTGTCCACAAATATTATCTGAAAAAGTTGTGTAAATTATAAGTCATTTGAATTTTCAATCAAGGCTTAAATGCTACATAACAAAATACATGAATCTTGAATAAGTGAAATAGTCCAGAATTATAGCTCTTCTCACTTGAGCTCCGGCTACATCTGCTATTTCTTCATGGTATGGTTCATTCTTAACATCCACATCATGAGCTTGAAATACATCTCCTACTTCTAATCCAAAATGATGTTGAAACTATGACATTTCCACATTTAGTTGGATCATCTCATCTCTTTGTTGAGGATTTGGAATCTCCTTTTTAGGACACCAAAAGTTCTTTCAACAGCATTTCTACTTGAAATATGAGCACGGTTATAATGCCTCTCTCCGATTGACAGGACATAACCGCTGTCTCCAACAAGGAGACCCTCATAGTCTCCTGCTTCGAACCTTGCTGCCACGTTGCTATTATCTAATACTCTAGCATCATGAGTACAGCCTGGGCAACGACTCACCATATCTAATATATTTTCACTTGTAAGTCGCATATTATCTGAGTGTTAATTGAAAACCAACCTTTTCTGTTTCGAAATAGTTCATTATCAGGGCCTGGTGGACATAGAATTCTTATTTGACAGCAATCAATTGCACCTATTACATTTGGGAATCCACCAAGTCTATAAAATTCTCGTTTTTTAGCTATGCACTGCTCTAAAGTGGCTGGCATTTGTATAAATAATGGCTTTATGGCTAATAAAGCTCTTACAACATTAAAAAATGCTCTTCCTGCTGTTGTTTTGTGAATATTAAAATCACCTGCAACAACTTGATAAGTTCCTGTGCGGAAAATTTGTAATGCACACAGAAGCTGCAGCCTAGGTGACAAAGCGGAATTCATATTTGTATTAAATTCTAGATATGGTCCTACCATATCCAACAATGCAGACACAGAAATTTTACTAAATCCAAATCGATCTCGAAATTCTCCATCGGCATACATATCAAAGAGTCTCTTCAATCTCGAATAGTTCGCATAATAGATTCAGGATCATCTTCTTCATTGAAAACTTCATCTATATAATCTAAATAATCCATATTTTTGATACAATATCTCTAATTACAAATATTTTTTACTACTATCAATAAACTGCAAGTTACTGGTGTTGTTGACAAAACTACATTACTTACTCCTACTGGTCTGGTAGTAGTATATTTTAGTTTTGTTTTTACTCTTGCTTACTACTTTAGTATAGTACTCCAGAGTGGTGCACACCACTTACAATTTACTCCCAGGAGAAATTCATATATGCACTTAGTTGAATACTACAGAAGTATTGTATACTACCTTAGTAATAATTTGTGATTGACCGCTCCAATTTAGCAATCGTTTAGTTTGAAAACTAATTTAGTTCACAAATTGGTTGGTGCTCGTCACCCTAAGGCAGTTACTTGTTGCCATTGATTTGTTATATTTGAGTTTGGTGTGTATGTCGAGGTATGCGCTTGCTGTAGTGAATTTATTGTTGGTATTTGAGTTATATTTCTTGGTTGACTATTGTAAACAATATCATTTTGCACATATGATTGTTGCATTGGCATTGGTTGCGAGTATGATAAATTTGTTGGCGTTTAAAAGAACAACAACTGGGGGTTTGATTCTCCATAGTCATCTATGTTTGGCTTATTTGTTGTATGTGACCTTTAAGAGGGCGCATACACCATTTAACACTGTAACTACCGCAGCGGTCAATTTGACCGCGTGTCTTCTTTAAAATGTTGTTCCTCCGTTGTGCTTGGAGTTACGGTGTTGAGATATTATGACTTTTTCTAGATTATTATTTAATTTTAGAATATAAAAAAATACATTTTTACAAGTTTTAGAGTTTTTTTGTAATACTTGTATAACTGCCGGAACCGTCATTTTGACCGTTCATATATTCATAATCAAGTTCGAGGTTGTATAACAAAAATAGTCACAACGTTGGGATAGAACAATGTATTTTACTATTACTGTGGTAATTTTTAGGAGTTTACTGTATGATCTTGAGGAGTTTGGAAAACTTATCTGAATGCAAATTCGAAAAAGCAAATAACCACTCCGAAGATGGTGAATGTGATGAAGCTGTTCCTGTTGATGACAAAAGTAGTGAACAAAATCAAAAATCTGATGTCAGCGTAAATAATATCACTTCTGATCCTTGTATATCTAATGAAATTAATGATGACATTGAACACCATCCAAAACGAAACAATTACATGCATTTGCCTGTGAGGAGTAAGCAATCATCCAAATCTAATGATATATGGGAAGTCGTGGAATCAAGTAGACCTTATGTTGGCCGTATAGTTCAAAGAAGTGTTATGTGAAATACTCCTTATGCAAAATGAAATGTGTTTACTAACTCTGTGCTAAGAGAATTTCGATTGTTATAGATAACACAACGCTAAAACACATTCAGAAGTGTACTGAAATTGAAGCTAAATGACAACTAGGTGATGATACAAACTGGGCATTGTCTCTTCAAGAACTTGACGCTTTTCTTGCAATATTGCTAGCTCGTGATGTTTACGGCGTAAGAATCGTGAAATCATGAGTTTTTAAGATTTGGTATTCGATCTACTCGAAAAGAACGTCTAGTTAGTGATAAGTTTGCTTTGGCGTCCGAAATATGGGATAAATTTATTAGTAACTGTAAAGCTTGCTATGTTCCAGGAGCAAACATTACAGTAGACGAACAACTGTTTCCTACTAAAGCTAGATGCAGATTTACACAATATATGGCGAATAAGTCTGATAAATTTGGTGTAAAATTCTGGATAGCTGTTGATACGAATTCTAAATATCTCATGAATGGTTTTCCTTATTTAGGAAAAAATGATACGCGTCCTAACAACCAACCCCTTTCAGAATATGTTGTTTTAAAATTAACCTTCCAATAGACGCCTAGCACTTTGTAACGTGGGTTGTCGCGTGACACCCGATCGGTGCAATGTTATGTTAGATAGTCTAAAGCTATTTTTTTTGTATTGAGTATTAAAGTTGGGGTCAAGAAAAAGGTACCAACTGAAAAAATTAAAAGTTAACTTCTTTTCCTCATATTTTAAATAAAACTAAGCAAACATATATATTAATTATAAAATATAAACAACTCAGTACAATAAAAACTAAACAATAATGTCTTTTAAACAATCTATTTTACGAATTGTCCTCATTTTCAGAATTTGCTTTTTCTTTATGAAAACTATGTTCATGACATAAGTTGCAGGTAATAAAAACAAATCCTAGGCAGAGATGTTTACCACATTTGCTGCAGCAGTATTTTGTGTTTTTTCTCTGCGTTTCTTTTTGGCATGGTTCGCAAAATTTTCTTTTCCTGCTATTTTCAACATTTTGACGAATTTCAACTGTAGATGGAGATTCTATTAATATGTTTGTGACTTCCGATAATCTAGTCCGTAGAGATTTTGGAAAGTTCATCATTTGAGGTACGACGAACCATATGTTCATTTATTAACTCTTTCGCTAGTTCGTGTAGAAATAATCGCCGACTCTTTGGAATACCACCACATCCGGTATATATAATTTGCGCATTTATACCAGCAACATTAAGCATAGCAAAGGAGATAACCATAGGCCATCGTGAGGTACCTCGAGCAACATTGTACGTTGCACACAACTTGTCGACGGTGTATACGCTTCTTTATGTTTGGTTATAAAAAGTTATGATGTCTGGTTTATTGTGGTTACCAGATTCATCATCTATCGAAGCGTCGAAATGTAGGCTGGAAATTAATAGAACATTTTTCCCTTTTATAGGAACGTAATTGACCATTGTCTCCCCTTTTCTAAAAGCAAAAACGCTGGAATTTTCATCTCGATGCTTTATAGTTTCCAATTCTGACGGGATTTGCCATTTTTTTTAAATGTTCCTATAATAGATAACTTGGTATCTGCTGAATCCTTCAGTAGAGAAACGTCACTAAACCAATTTTCAGCTGTGACATTACAACCTGTATTGATAATTGAAGCAGTCGTTTTACAACATCTGTTGTTTTATTACTGAGTGCAAATGGTCCTTGTGGCTGCTCACCTGCATATATCTCCAAATGTGACGTATCAAATATCCGAGGGTCAACTAATGTAAAAAATTTTAAACCGCATTTTGCAGGTTTCGACGGCAAACGGCAAATATTGGCAGAATTTCCCACGAAAAGCATCTAACTTCTCGTCAATTACAACGTTCTCACCGAGTGAATAGGATTTTTACAATTCTCAATTGAATTTCTCAAACATTTCTCTTACAGGATATAGTCTATCAAGCTGTTTTATTTCTGCTCTAGTTTGTCTGTCGTCAAATCTGAGGCATCTCATTAAAAATCTAAATCGGGATAAACTCATTGTTAGCCAATACCATCCCCATTTGTGCCCCATACATCTTCACCGTTTAAGCGGGAGTTTCGATAAACGCCGGCTAAATATAATGGACCAATGAATGCCTTAATCTCAATCAGGTTTGTCTTACGAGCATCTCTATTTCTAGAATAAGTTGGTGCTATAAGTTCGATGTATTGGTTGGTGTACTCGACTATTTGATTTAATATTGAATCGTTAATGAGGCAATACCACCTACTAGATATTGTTTTGGCATTATTAGCACCTGGAAGGTGAACCCAAAGATCTTGTTTTCACAACTTTCTTTTTGCAGAAAACGGTATTTTCTTCTATGACATGGAATCAATAACTTTGCCTTTTTTGCGCTGATAAGCTATATAAAGATCATTGTCTGATTTTTTAGGCTGACTGTCTTCATCATTTTGCTCGGTATCAGAATTTTCAACTCTAGTCTCAATCTGGTCATCTTCATCAAGGTCGGACTCATGCGGTACTTCAAATTCGTCTTGGTTGTCATCTGACTCATCGTCAAAAAGCATTTTATGAATCTCAGCTATACCATTTTCACTTTCCGGTTTCTTGGAGCTCATTGTGATCCTAAAATAAAATTATAACAATTATAGTCGCGTGCACGTCACAGGTGACAGGTAATGTATGATAATAAATAAGAACAAAAAAATTAAAATATAATGAAAGTAAAAGCTTACGTAGATTGTTGCGTGCACCTGTGAGGTGATTTTTCTTCACCGACAGAGATATATTACAGCTTCAATTGCAATTGATACACTGTTCGAACGAACGAATAGAATCAAGAACATAGCTGGACGGTCACGCCGCCACTCCCCCACCGCTGTTTTTAACACGTGCTTATATGATGGCATGTACCTCGTAGGTGCAACGTGTCTATTGGAAGGTTAATGGAACCTTTCCTAAATATGGGTAGAAATGTTACTACCAACAACTTTTTTACCAGTCAAAAGTTAGCAACAATGCTGGCAAAAAAGAACACAACAATAGTATGAACAATGAACCGAGCAAGAAGGGGATTACCAATTTGTATCAAAAATAAAAGGGCAGAGATATATTCTACCACAGTAATGAAAAATTGTAAAAGCACCTTGTCCAATTTATCAAGGTAAAGTTAATAAAAATGTCATATTGTTTACGCTACATCCAACTGTGGCTGTAGATGATGGTAAAAAGAATAAACCTAAGACAGTGTTGTATTACAATGAAACAAATTTTTGGGCTGGATGTATTGGACCAAATGACTAGAAAATATTCTACGAAAACTGGTTCACGTAGCTGACCACTTCATGTGTTTTACAATGTTTTAGATCAAGCCTGGATAGTTTATAAGGAAGTCGTAGGCAGTAAAATAAAAAGAAGATACTTTATTTTCACTCTAGCTGAGGAACTTAGAAAAGAGTATTTCGATTTGAGACAAGATTCTGGTGCAAGTACCACCACATCTGATACAACCTAACCTAAAAAACGTCACCAGTGCTAAATTAAAAAATGTGACAAAAATAAAACTGGTGATGTTTGTTCAATGTGTAACAAATACGGTTGTGGAAAATGTGGAAGTGTAACAAATTTGTTTGAACTGTAGAGCGTAATACAGCATGTAAAACTATACCGAATTCTAAGTGTATTAGACTCAATTTGATTTTTATTTAATTAAAATGAATATTTACCTAAAATGTGTTTTTTTTTATATTTCTTTCTCAATTAATTTGGAAATATATAAAGAATACATCTCAAAATGATCGGCCACGGCAGTTTTAGGTATTTACAATAGCCGGCGGTGCTAGTGTTAAAATATAATTTAATATTTAAGAACTCACAGTTGATATTAATAATAGTAAAATTATAAATTTACGCACGGATTAAACTTGACCTAAAGTCAAGTGTAGTGTTGCTTTGTGGTTCGGTGCACAGATCACACAACCTTACACTTCGAGATTGAAAGCCTTATTATTATTTAAATGTAATAAATCTATAAATATTATCATATAATCTGTATTGTGCACTTTCTTTTTGAACAAGATACATGCAATATGTTTAAAGCCTTTTATTTATTATCTAACATGTTTCGCGCTTTGTGATTGTTGTAGGGCCTTTATAAAAAAAAACCTTCGGGCCCCAAAGTTCCAAATCCGAGTAGTTTAAAGCAACAAAATAATTATTATACAATATTGTGTGTAAGAAGCCCTCTTTTGAATTTCACTATTCTGTATAGCCCAATATTTCAATTACTTTTATAATTGTAGTAATCATGCATACGTCCTGTAATGTATCTTCTTTGCTTTTCAAAATTCATCCTTTTAATCAAGAAGAAAGCAACAGTATCTATACCCACCCAAAACATCACGTAAATTAAAAATTGTGAAATGCGGTTCAAATATTTGACATAACTTTTAAGTCATATCAATCATCGTCAGTCAAACAGAATAAAAAAAAATATAACTCAACTTCCTACACACTGAAATTTATCAATAGTGAAAAATATTTATTTAGGCTACTTTTATATACTGTCTTGCACATCATATAAGTACTTAGTTCAATTCTGTTTAAGATTTTATTCAGTGCAAATTTGAATTTATTTTAGTATTAACTTCCGTCCTTACTCAAATTGCTTATGTAGTTTAAATATGTACCCTTATTGATCTACACAATCTGCCAGCCCTCTCAAAGTTAACTGTTGGGTTTTTGTTTATTCTCTTTATATTCCTACATTATTTAAGCAGCTTATTGACATTTTTAGCACATACATTGTAGAGTATTCAGGTGTGTATTCATTGGAAAGTACAAAAACAATTTTCAAAACTAGTTGAGGTTATTCACGCTTGCCAATCAATTCTGATAATTCTGTCAAATCAATTCTAAACGTCTAACATTTATTACTCGCTGCTTTATTGTTTAATGTAAGGAGAATTTAAAACAGATGTCTGTTTTTGTCCGAATCATATTAAGTTCATGTAGCAGTGAAGATGAAGGTATTATAGTTTGAAAGTTTTTAACCCCATCTATAATGATAGAAAATAAATAAATAAAGCCTGTACAAGTGGAACTTGCAGCAGTCAAAATAAACCCAATATTTGTTACAATACCTAAATTCTCTTGTTCAGATCCTCACTTTGAAAGCTTGAGTTCAGTTTTTCTTAATTTTGTTGGTTATCAATTGATTACTTGTAGCACTTTAGGATAAATTGTTATGCGTCTAGGAAAAATGTTTGATTAAAGACCCAAAGAAGTTAAGTAATGTTTCATTTAATTGCAATACGGAGTAATAAATCTTTCTTCATTACATGTTCTTTCTTTAGCAAATACGAAGGTAGTAAACAAACTCATAATAATTAAAATAACTAACAACTAGCGAACACAAAGGATTAAATATCTAGCAACTATCAGCACTATCTGAAAACGTAACTTGTTTTGGCTTAATTATTTTTCTTCCATAACGAGTTACTAATAATAAACCTGTTCCCCTTTACAGAGTGGTTTTAGTGACTTAGTTTTTCCATCATAACTTTTATTAATTTTATTCTAACTTTCTTTGATACTTTCTGTATTCCGAATAGTCAATACATAAGTCTCAAATTATTTTTTGTCATTGGTAATTTAGCTTTGACAGTACGAGACATTAACAACTGGTTTGAAGAATCTCCACTAGAATTTGGAGTATTTCAAAACTATACAGATCCAATGTAAGGACAGAACCATTCCATTTTAAAATATTTTAGTTGTTTTTCATAACAATTGTGGTCCTAAACAGGCTAAGTTTGGCATAACGTGCTAAAGCGCTCAGGAACACTTAGGAGGGCGTATTGGGCGATTTTGAATTGGCAAGAGATGCCTATGAACGACTAAATTTTTTCATCTCATAAGAGAGAGGAGAACAGGAACTACAAAGATCATTCCAGAGTTTAGAAGTCGTGTAGAATAATGTGAATTGTGCTCGTATTGTTCGCCAAATTGAGATCTGTACTGAATATTAATGATGTGAGCAAATCGAGTAATCCTAGCAAAGGTGGTTCGAGATGGTATCAAAGAATGCAATTCAGGAGCTCAACATCCATTATTATACCGATAGTACAAAGAAATAATTTAAACGATTCTTCCATGATCCAGAGACGTTATGTCAGTAGTTAAGGGCCGGTCGTTTATAAGCATAACCGCTCTCCTTTGAATACAGTCAACGATGTCGAGAACGTATTATGGATCACCAGGTTATAGGTGAGAATTATATTCCAGATGAGGTTGAATTTAGACAGAAAGAGTTGTAAAAAGGTAAAGTAGTGCTTAAATCTGTGCAAGAATCCTATTTTACGATCAGCTGCTTCTGCAGCTGAAAGAAGATGGTTAACCTTTGATAGACTTAAGGATACAGTTATTTCCAACATAGTATAGTCTAAAAACTTAAGATCTGAGCCATTTATACTTCAACAGGAAATGATTGATTTTTTTGTGAACACAAATCGACACTGAGCTTTTTTAGCGTTAAATTTAACTAGATTATTACTTCCCCATTCAATGTCTTTGTTGATTGAAATGACCATTTCAATTTTAATATCTTGATTTGAGATAAAAATTAGATTGCCATTATGAGTAGAGTGGGATGAACTACAACGATACGTGTTTTCGTCAGCAAAGCAATGGATCGGGTGAGTTGTTAAACAAATATGATCATTTGTGTATAACAGAAAAAGGAGCTATCACTGATCCCTAAGGAACGTCCGCGTTACTGCCAACTTCTTTTCAAAGAAGCCATCAACTATGACACGTATTCGTCTTTTACTAAGGAGATTGAAAACCTAGTAGATGAGTGTATCGCTTAAACGAAACGAGATGAATTTAAATGCTTTTGAGATATCTAAAGCGACTACAAGTACTTCACCGGAACAGTCTATTGTATTGCTTCAAACCAAGGTCACATTTGAAAGATCATCTGTTGAATGACACCGCTTAGAACCATATTGATGGTCTCTAAGGAGTTTGTTAGATTGATGCAAGTGATAACAAATGGCCAGTAGTTAGGGGATACATCTCGAATCATTTTCTGGGAATAGGTTTCAAACTACCATGATAAAGGAAGTTCCCAGTAGACATGAAGATGGAATAAAGCTAAATAGGATTGCTACAAGTTCGGAGGAACATTTCTGTTAGATAATAGATGGAATGCCATCTGGCTCATTCGCTTTATTGGGATCAAGCCAAAATTAATAGGTTTCATAGCGTATGAAGAAAAGTTGATTAGGGGTACATCTTTTCCAAAATCACTAAGACACTAGTTTGATGCAAATAAATCCACAAAGAGATTGGTTTTGTCTACAGAATAGCCATTGCAGATCAGTGCAAAAATGTGGTAAAATGAAGGTGCTCCAAAGTTTTACGGATAACTGTAGCTAAAACCAAAATTTATGACTGTCCAAGGAAGATGTAGCTAGTTCATTGCATTTGCGTTATTCTATCAACTTTTTACCTTTATTTGTAATACTTTTGCAGGTGTTTCTAGCACCACGGTAGTCTGCAAAACTCTAGACGTTTTAGTAAATTTAAAGTTGGTATAAGCTTTATTTTTCATCAGCACGAGCCCTATTGAGGCAGGGTTGGGAACGGGAATTACCTATATGGTTTGGTTTTTTGAGAATGTATAACTCCTTCCCCATGGTGAAGACTTTAGAAACTGAAAGGGCCCGAATACGAGGACGACTTAAAACAGTATTCGCGCCATGGAAATGTTGCAAATATCGTAAATCACGTCATTTAGCTGACTTTAAACACCAGAAGGTTCTATGAGTGTGAACAACAGAGGCATTAGGGACAGTAGAAGTTTCTATTAGGCAATGACCAGATACACCTAGTGGGGAAAGAACTGAAGTTTTATAAAAAAACTAGGTTTGATGCCGGAAGACATCTAGAAGATGTGGAAGTATGGTTAGGATTATCAGCGATTGTTGTGGGTTCAGAAATCATTTGTGTGGGATCACGTGAACATGATTCAATCTAGTATGATACTTTTAAGGATTTAGGTATTTCTTTCGATAGTAAGCTATCTTTCTCAAATCATATACAATAATATACATGTAATTCGAATCCTATATTACTCCTGTATTCGTTCCAAGCTTGAATACTCTTGAATAATTTGGAATGCTAAGCACCAATACTCAACAGAAAGTTTATAAAAAATGCAAATACGTTTTTTAAAGTACATACACTACCTTATAAAATGACACTATTCTGAACGTAATGTTAATCAGAGAGAACTTCTTAATTCAATAGATGAACGATCTTCACAGTACAGAAAAATTTTTTTAGGCATAAAATTTTTGTATTACTTAACTCATAATAACGTCGATTCACCCTTTCTTTTTTGTATGACGTAATATTGTGTCTTAGAAATCTACTTTTGTTTCATGTTGTACAAAATAAGAGAAATAAATTACTTACTTACCTATTTACTAACCACTTTAAACTTTAGTGTTCCTCAATTAGTTACTCGTATGAATGTTACGTTTTACTGTAAGAGCGTCAAATCAGATATGGAACTCCACTCTCCCTTAGCTACAATACGTACTAATCTTAACAAAATATCCACCTTAATAGATATTAACTTCAACACGTTTCATACAATCTATAATGCTGTTGAAACAATATAAACAATTTTTTTCTCTTTTCATTATGAAAATAGTTACTGCGTTTAATTTTATGATAATCTTGTGTCTATACCAGTAAACAACTCTTCTTTGTTTAGTTTTGTTCTGTAATAACTTTTACTCGCTACATAATTTAATAATTTGGTCCTGTAATTGGTGTAAAACTGTTGGGCAAATAAATATTATTATTATTATTAATAATACGTTACATGAATTTTTATGGTGTGTAATAGAAACTTAAAACATAGACTGCAGAATATGAAGAGATAATGTAGCTTATGACTTTAGTTACCTTTATAGCGATGTAAATAAGCAAATCTACATATCTCTGCTAATTATTTATAGTGTTATTCATTGTATATCGTTTCCGTAACTTTTTGTTTTATTGATTGAAGTAAAACTAACCTTAAATGTATTAATTATTTCATTAATGAGGGAGGTAAGTCATTCGTGGTATTTAATAAAGGTGTATTAAACATATTTTTAACTTTAAAACACACGGAAATCATAAAACGTAGCAGAAAGTTGTATTGACAGTTTTTTGTTTAATAAATCCTCAACTGCTACTGCAATTTCGTATAGAGAATCCACCGAAAGCAGTGAACTTGAACCGACCGTTTATGGTTAAGAAGATTAGCCAATGACATCAAAAATAGAGTATGTATTCATGTCATTTACTTGAGTGTGAAGAAGCATAGTGCATTCTTAAACTGCAAAAATGTTTTAATAAATTTCACTAGTTCGAAATACAAAAATATAACATCACCACATTTCGGAAACTAATTTTTTGCTCAGATGGAGTGGCGTGATTGTTAACATTAATCGATGTACAAAATCTTCATAATGATACTGAACGGTGTTTTCAATATTTAACCACTGCAACTCATGGATTGATAAAGTCCTCTCCAAAATTAATAACCTATATGTGTGTGTGTGTGTGTGTGTGTGGCGCGTGTGCGTATGTGCGTTGTGCGTGCGTGTGTGCGTGTGTGCGTGTGTGCGTGTGTGTGTGTGCGTGTGTGCGTGTGTGTGCGTGTGTGCGTGTGTGCGTGTGTGCGTGTGTGCGTTGTGTGTGCGTGTGTGTGTGCGTGGTGCGTGCGTGGTGTGTGCGTGCGTGCTGCTGTGTGCTGTGTGTGCGTGTGTGCGTGCTGTGTGTCGTGTGCGTGTGTGCGTGTGTGTGCGTGTGTGTGTGTGTGTGTGTGTGTGTGTGTGTGTGTGTGTGTGTGTGTGTGTGTGTGTGTGTGTGTGTGTGTGTGTGTCTGTGTGTGTGTGTGTGCTGTGTGTGGTGTGTGTGTGTGTGTGTGTGTGTGTGTGTGTGTGTGTGTGTGTGTGTGTGTGTGTGTGTGTGTGTGTGTGTGTGTGTGTGTGTGTGTGTGCCTCTGTTGTGTGTGTGTGTGTGTGTGTTGTGTGCGTGTATGTATATGTGTGCGTGCGTGTGTGTGTGTGTGTGTGTGTGTGTGTGGTGCGTGGTTGCGTTCGTGCGTGTGCCCTTACGTGCATGTTAGGAAGATAGAAAAATACCGGAATTTGATTTTAAAATCTTAAATTAGTTATGTTCAATGCAACTTTCACAAACGGCGCGTAATTTGGAAATTCCTAAAGTGGAATTTAAGTGATAATTAAATTTTGCATAACTTTTCCTTATAATGTTTCTTAATGCTAAACCAAATAAGTCTTTCATTAAAATATTTAAATTATATTTTCGATATTTTAAAAGAATCGGGGTGCTTGGATTTTTTCAAGCATCCGTATTTCTATTAACCCCTCTGACAATATTGTAACGTCCCTCTGATATAAATTTCTTTCATTTCTTTTTCTTTTATGTTAGATCTTCGTGTATTGTTCCACACCAGATATTTCTAGCTGTAATTTTTTTTTTTATTTTCGTCTATTGCACATTGCTTTATTTTTCTTTATTACATTGGTATGAGTTTATTAAAAATTAGTCATTATAATAATGTTTTTAATGAACGAAGATGAAAACCTAAAGGTAATGGAATTGAAGTGTTGTCAAATGTCTGCTGCTTCACATAATTTAAAAATGAATGCATGTTAGTTTTTTGCAATTTATTTCTTAAGGGATTGTTAAGATATAAATAAGAGATCACCTTTTTGTCGAATAATTAAATTTGCTATAAATAACTATAGTATTAACCATTAAATAAACAATTTTACATGGTAGATTTTGGTTACATGTAAATTATTTATTATTCATACAGATATGGGTATACGTAAATAAACTGTGACTAAAATTCAGTTTGGAAATGTAATCTTTCATGATTTAATAATTGCAAACACTCACCTATAATATAAATATAATATAATATAAAAACCCAAACAGTAATCCTGCTGTAGAAATAAGGTGGATGTATTAGGAAACCTACTAGTGAATACCATTTTATTATAGTAACGTTAAATAATTAGATCTTCAATGCATTTATTATTATTGAACCGCCTTGCGAAAGGAGGCTAACGTTGAAAAATGCCGCAATCAAAAAAGAAATTTAACAAAATTTAATCACAAAATTAAAAATTTTATGTACACAAAAACAGTGCAACATCTAGCGGAATCATGGCCAGCACATTTGGTAGAGCACTCATCTCATCAATGAGAGGACCTGGTTTCGAATCCCATTCGAGGGAAATTATGTGTACAAAATTTTCTATTTTATAAGGAATTATGAACGCCAATTCACTAAGCTATGCAAGGTTTATTATTTAAAATTTAATCACGTGATAATAGTGCAAAGTTTCAAAAAACTTTAATGCAAAAATAGTAGAGGCATGAACTACTAAAAAATTGACATACCAATTAAGGATCTAGTCAAAAGATTGAATCCAACAAAGAATTCATAATTTTCCGTTGCTACCTAAAGACTGTAATTGTTACGATAC
>JARFJB010000966.1:180000-192500 GCA_036346205.1 Vesta saturnalis | reverse complement strand
TTTATAACAAGCTTATCAAAGGGTGACTGCGACAATTTTCATTTTTGCGTTCACTGGTCGGGATTTCGAATTTGGCTCATATATGAAAAACTAGGCGAGTGCTAGTGCACACACACACACGCACACGCACGCGATAACACGCACTGGAATTTAGTTAGAAACGGCGCCCTTCGGCTGGAAGTCGGTATTGAAGAAGCGCTCGCAGAAATCGTTAACTGTTTGGTGTACGCCGAATTCAATAACGTGATCGATATCGATAAACATCGAAATACCGTCGTAGATTTTACCTGTTATAAGGGTTAACTCTAGATCGCAACCCTCAGTGTACAGCAGTAAGTGAAAGAAGATAAACGCATACATGGACGTACAAGGGTTTAGCGATGTTGACAACGAATTCATACCGAAAGAAATTGCGGTGGTTACAGACTATGGAGCTTTATTATTGCTACTGATAGAACCACCTCGAAATCAAAACCCTTGTCAAGTCATATAAGGTATTTAGAGAATAAATATCACGGACTGAAATGGCGGTTAGGTCATGTAGTATACAATCATTTCCAAGAGGGGTTGATAAGAGTGCTGCGCCCGTTTAACAAAATTCACGTTAAGGGCAGTGAAAAACAACAGTTGTGAAGATTTGTTAACAAACGAATAGTAAACCTGGACGAGACTGGTTGTCCGTCGATTAAAAAATTGAAAAAGGTGTTAAAGGAGTATAGTTGTTTAAGCCATAACATCGTGGAGCCTATGTACACGTTGAAAAACGCATTATTATTGCAAGACTGAACACACACCAACTCCTAAGATGTATGCGGTATAAGTGTTGAAATGCTTGAAATCGATACCCAGCCACAAGAATTTGTTTCGACATGTATGTGCTTCTAATCAGTTACCGCGGCACGCACCTAGACCGTGTGCAATTATTGCGAACACGGATCCACCAAACAAGCTAGGCCAACATTGGACTGCTATCTACATTGACGAGAATGGTAACGGGGAGTATTTTAACTCCTTTGGACGGCCACCGCAAGGATACCATGTACGCTTCCTGAAGAAGAATTCTAGATGGTTCCACTACAACAAGACGACACTGCAGGATTACCATTCGGATGTGTGTGGACTTTATACGATAATCAAAAATTATTATTAATTTTATTAAATACGTAAATAAAAAGTTTACTTCGAGTAGGATTTGAGCCTACGACATATTTACCATTGAACTTATTCGTTCATAACAAAAACTTATAATAATTAGACGATAATGTTTTTGTATTTTAGATTAAATAATTTAACAATGTTTGATTTTGCAAATAAGTTTTTCACTACATATTTAATTATAACTGATGAAGTAATCAAGTTACTGTATAACGTTTACTTTGCCACCATTCTTCTATGATAAATAAAAAAGAGTTTTAGTACTTTGGTTGCTTTAATTAAGATTTGGTTTGACAGCAGCGTGTGATTTTAGCATGAAACTTGTTTCAACTAGAGGAGGATAGGTACAGAAGACATGACGCAAGTATGATGTTAATGTATTCAGAATTCCTATGTGGTTACCATATACTATATCAAATTTCCCATAGTTTCTTAAAAAAAAACTTATATAAAATATGTAGTGTATTATCAAGATTGGTAATGAAGATCAACTTGTTTATTCTTCACGTAACTAATGGGTTTTTCCCTAACATGTTAGAAATATTTGAATCGCGCAAGTTTGTTATTGTGATTACATAACTGTGAAATCCAAAAAATAAGTACTGTATGTTAATAATCGGGTAAAAGTCATAAACACTTTATATTATCTACTTACAAACAAGACGAAAGTGAATGTTATGTGACTATATATAGATAGCAGAAAACAAACAGTTATTCACTCGCATTGTCATCATATCTAATACAACTGTTGCTGCACAAATAGATCAGTTACTGTCAAAGTTAAAAATATTAAAATGCGATCTGGAAATTTATGGTGTTCAAAGGAAACTTAATAATCGCTACAGCAGACGAATCAAGGGAGTGACATAACCAATAAAATAAGGGTATTGTGTCTGCTTTTAAACATTACTTTATTTATTTACATTATTTAATTAATTACCTGCACATATTTTTTAATGTTATGTTATAATTACATATAAGTATTTGTCTCCTCTAAATGCCAAACTGTGATTCCGTCGACAACATAAAATGAATTCACAGTATTATGAACCCACAATCGAAGATATTCGACATTTTCAGGATTTAAGAGTAAATCATTATTGCATAGCAACCCCAGAAGATGAAGCTACAGAATATGTTAAAGAAGATGCATCTGCGAGAGGGATTAAAGTTAATACCGACACAGACTCCGAGAAGTCAGATGATAAGGAAGATCTAACGGATCGGGAGGGTGATGATGATGATGCAGCTGATGCTAATGCTTCTGATACATGAGATATGATCCTAAAAATGTTATTATTATTCGTAATAAAATAATTGAAAACCTCTTTATCTTTTTTTATTTACAATACTTTTAATTATGGCTCATAATTAAAGCAAAAATCTTTTTATTATCGATAATCGAACTTTATTACTGAAACACTATTTTCATTTCCCACTTTAACGATTGCAAGGCCCTGCATGTACTTTTAAAAATATACCGCTAAGTGGTGCCACGACCATTCTCTTTTACGGAAAACATTCATTAGTCCTAGAAATACACCACTAGATGGCGCCAAATTCAAATTTCGCGCCAGAAAGCCACGGCAAGGGGCTAAGGCCCAAAAGCTAGTTCCTATACCAGTCTTACGAAATAGCATCAGGGTCCCCTTATTATAATACTATTTCTAGCCGATGGGGGCACGACAAGGGGGTGGGTAGAAGCTGCTCCCTTTCTACTGTAGTATATATGCTTGATCTACATTTAATAACTGCTTTTTTTCATTTTACGTGTACTGGAAGTCACAAGTTGGCGTTTATTGATATTTGTGGACAATTACAACTTTAGTTGTGGATACATAATTGTATGATTTAACGAAAAATTCATTAAGATCAAAATAATAAGGTATTTACTAGAAACATATGAATATTAATTTACCAGACTGTTAAAAGGTAATTTTAATACATTATGCCTACTACTACGGAATCCAATTAATTAAGGAAGAAGATTTTAACAAATAAAATTACGACTCAGTTTCTAACTCTAATTTCAAACACATAAAACTTATACGCAATAAATAATTAAACATCATAACTAAATAAATAAAGCAACACTGAACTACACATGTCGCTTTCGGATATTAAACCCTTCAAAATACCACGTTATAAGCGAGAAAACTGTCTAACTATCTAGTAAATTATTTAAGGTTTCATTCAATAGTTTTATAACTCAAAAAATCTGAAAAAGTAAACAGAATCATTAAATACTATTTTGTATTATTTGTAATATACTATATTACATTATTATATTAGCTATAAATTTGAAAAGAAAGGAAAACGTTTCTTGAAAACTTACGAATTGTATAATTTAACAGACTCCACAATACTCATTCGGGTATATAGTACTAAAATTTACATCAAAAAATGGTGACAAAAGCTCTTATATTATGTATCTTGTTGTATTCTCATTTTACAGCTTGTATTATATCTCTCATTTAATGTGTTTGGTGCAGATATTATGTTTAGAGGGTTTACTCAAGGTATTAAGTATGCAAAGATAAAACATGCACAAGAGATGTTTTATGAAATAGTAATACTACCTTTTTATACAAGTGCCACGTAACGTAAGTACCGAAAGTGATTTTAATAAATAACATCTATTATTCGTTATTCTACATTTAACTTTTGAAAATAATATTTTGCATTTTTGTATGAATAAACCACTGGATATTTCTTTACTGTAACGAAACATAAAACATAAGTGTAGTTGTTTTGTATTGTTTCGGTATTATAGTCAACAAGACACGTATTATTTTTGTTTGTCTTGACATTTACAACGCGCAGTAAAATATGCTCCAACAAATATTTTAGGTTAATAACTATGACGGTTTTCCACGCACTATTTAAATATAAATTGCTACAAAACTAAGTAAATAATTAGTAATATGTCAAACTTTAATTATTATTAGTATAAAAGACAAAAGGTTAATTGGATTTATGTATACAGACAAGATTGTTGTAATTGTAGACTTGATTGTTTAGTTGTACAATATTTGTTCATAAAATACTGTTCACTAATAAATTTATCGAATCTGGGCTATTATTTAATGCCATTCTACAACTTAGCGTTACCCTTGCTTATCTCTAGCTAATATATACTCCGTAGGTAGGGGACGTCTGTATTTCTACCAAATAGGTAAGAATTTCCTACTTTTGAGTAAAGGATTAAAGGATTTAGGAAGTACAGCAATCGTTGACAGTCAGTCTCAACTATCAATTTAAGCGGCTATGAAACAGATACTGATCCAATTAATAAGCTTTGAATCTGCTTTATTAGTAAATTACACAAGAATTGATGTGCTGAGTTTGAAAATCATAATGGTGGCGATTACTTTATTTGGTAATGTTCTATTATGTTTTAATTTCTGACTGTTATTAAGCAATTAATAATAAATTATGAACCTGTGTTTTTTTTTAATTAGTTCTGTAGATTGTAAGTAAGAAAATAATTCAATTATATGTACACTTCAATACTATTCTCACATAATTGTTTATCAGTTTAGTAACATTATGCTATTAATTTACCGTTTAATTTTTTTTTGTAGAGTAATCTGTTGTTTTCATATCATTTACTTTGTATATATGCATAAAATTCAAAATTCCAAAATTAAAAATTAAGGTAAACGGTATACCATTTTTCAAGCGAGGTGTAAGTTAGGGTTTTTGAAAAACTGCTACCATTTACTCGGCTCGGGGAACCAGGATCGGAATTAACATAAAACTATGAATGGGGACCGGTTTCCAAATAGGATGATTAAACAGCAGATTCTTGTGCTGTCCAAACTACTTCTGCTGACATAATGTAGTTGGAATAAGCCCCCACTGTTTGGCAGCAAAATTTTATTAAAAATACGCGTAAATATTTGGTTTGCGTCAAGTCTT
Organism: Vesta saturnalis; assembly: GCA_036346205.1. NCBI lineage: Eukaryota > Metazoa > Arthropoda > Insecta > Coleoptera > Lampyridae > Vesta > Vesta saturnalis. Next base: position 187,424 of record JARFJB010000966.1, on the reverse strand, counting down.
ATAAGTGGATTCGAAAGCAGCAATCATGTGGTCATCTGGTCATTTACTGTCATGTGTACGTAACAGTCAAGAAAAGAACGACGTAGCAAATTTCATCGCGAAAGTAAATCTTCACATTGAATTACTTATGAAAAATCACTGTGGATTTCTGGAGAGGTTAAATTAAATCGATGCATATTGATGTTTTGATTACCTATTGACTTTGCGACTGAAGAACTAAGTTAGCATATAAACGTATCTCTACATCATGTTTAATAGCCAAGAAAAGAAAGAGAAAAACACTCAAGCATGCAAACACTCAAACACGGAAGCACGCAAACACGCAAACAACCCAACACGCAAATATGAAAACACGCAAACACGCTAACACACAAACACGCAAACATGTAAACACACAAACACGCAAACACGAAAACACGCAAACACGCAAACACGAAAACAGGTAAACATGCAAACACGCAAACAAGCGAACTCATAAACATACAAACACTCAAACACGGAAACACGGATACACGCAAACACGTAAACACGAAAACACGCAAACACTCAAACACGCAAACACGCTAATATGTAAACACGCAAACACGCAAAGACGCAAACACGAAAACAGGCCAACATGCAAACACGAAAACACGCAAACACGCGAACACGCAAACATGCATACACTCAAACACGCAAACACGCAAACACGCAAACACGCAAACACGCAAAAACGCAAACACGAAAACAGGCAAACATGCAAACACGAAAACACGCAAACACGCGAACACGCAAACATGCAAACACTCAAACACGCAAACACGCAAACACGCAAACACGCAAACATGCAAACACGCATACACGCTAACCTGTAAACACGTAATCACGGAAACACGCAAACACGCAAAGACGCAAACACGAAAACACGCGAACACGCAAACATGTAAACATGCCAACACGAAAACACGCAAACACTCAAACACGCAAACACGCTAACATGTAAACACGTAAACACGGAAACACGCAAACACGCTAACACACAAACATGTAAACACGCAAATACGCAATGAAAAATTTTGATGATTTTAAAAGCGGGCGGTGCCATGTACATCTTATCAACGTAAACAATTAATGACGTTGTTAATCGTCTTAATTAGTTCGTTATTTTTGTAGCGAAAATTTGAATTTATTCACGCACAGAATATTAATGAACTAAATCAGTTATGTATTCAAACAAAATCTTCTCACAGAAGTGCAATATGATCAAGTAATGTGAACAGATTTTACTTAATATTTATGTAAATTAAGCAATTCCTCATTTTATTTAAAACTATGTGCACTAATGCAATATAATGAATACATTTTCGTCTATGAAATTTATATAACTTGGTACTTTTTGCAATTGTATGCACATTTGTACTCATTATTTTGACATCCATAAAATTTTAAAGAACTTAAGACCTTTTGTTAGTTTTAATGTTTTATGTCAAAATTCACGATTATCATTTATAATTAATATACCTACCTTTTAGATTGTAATCGTGTACTTTTATTTGTTTTTGTACAAATTTAAACGTCCTCAGTAAATGATAACATTTTTAACAACAAGTTAAGTTGTCAAACAGGTTAATGAAATACCAAACCCCTGGTAAGCCGTAACAATGGCAAATCAGAACACCCTCGGTCACAGATTAACTGTAAAAACGTCACAATAAAAAATAATTTTACAGTATTTAACCAAATTATAATATAAGTGCGAAGTTGTGAAGGTCTTTAATTTGAAAGTGGTAAAAGCATTCACAATAAAAAAATTGCTATAAAAATTAAAGATCCAGTAAAATCAGACCGAATGTAATCGTTATGATGCATCAGAAAGAAGATGTGTATATTTAATCTTATCTGAAGTTTAACTATATATGTTCAATCATTGTAATGCTGTGATAACTTAGTAATTGGTAAATCATATACTTCGAGGGCTAGAGAAAACAGAAACGAAACGTACATATACCAAAAGTTAAAATTAAGATGTACTATTCTCCCTTTCTTAATTACAATACCTGTTCAATCGAAAATTTCCTTTTTATCTGTTAAAGTTATTTGAATGTTTATGTATCTGAATAAAGCCTCGTTGTAAACAAACGTGATACCAGCATACTCTCATAAAATTGCAATCTTTGAAGTTAAATTTCATGATTTAAAGTAATAAAATCGTGTTCAGCTACGTCACTTTATGACTCAATCTGCAAAGTATCACACGTTCTGAACGTCTAGTATCAAAGCTACGTTTTATAGTCCCAATGTATAATTTTTACACGAACAAGACAATTTATATGATCCGCAAGCTGATCATGGATCAGAAAATCTAGGTGATCTCAAATGTTCTTTAACCTTTCTAGTAGGTTTAAAAACTTAATCCTACAACTTTTCAATTTTATCTGTAACGTTAGTTATAAATAGGGAGAAAGGCAGTACCAACATTAAGCACTAGTCTTTCCCTATCAACATGTCTAGGAGGTGTAATAACATTATTAATACCTTTAGACAAATAACCGTTAGTCTGTAGTGCAAACCCAGACGCAAACGCAGACGCGGACACGGACACGGACGCGGACACATCTACCCATATACACACACGCACACATACACGCACACGCACACGCAGACGCACACCCACACCCACACCCACACCCACGCCACACACACCCACACCCGCACGCACGCACACGCTCACGCACGCTCGCACGCACGCATGCACGCACGCACCCACACACACAAAACGTTGAAAATGTGTAAAATCGCTTCAAACTCGACGTCGATTTGTTTCACAAAAACTATACTTTTATTGCGTTTTTTAGGTGTAATTGGTTAATCTGTTCACTTTATAAATATAGCTGAACTACAATACCTATTAAAGTCTATAAATCAGCAACAATTTTCTAAAATTTGGACAGGTATGCGATTTTAGAAAGAAACGCCCTACAAAAGGTCATGTTATACGCGCTTTCAATACAAAGTAAGCACATAAAATCAAATCACTATGGATAATACTGTAAGCGGAGCTTAGTATTCTAAAATTAAGGAAATACGTGGCAACACAACGGAGACGCCCACTGATACCATTAACTACAAATGCAGAGCCGCGTGTTCTGTAAAATTCGACTGTTTAGATAATGTAACGTTATTTTTTTTTGTTTTTTGTATAACTCAAAATTTATAATGGTGAGACGGTGCGTAATATGTAGAAAAAAACATTTCATCGGTAAGTAAACAAATCATAGACGTAACATTAATTACTTGCACAGACTCTTAGTAAGCAAAAATTAAAAATTAAATTCTGCTCATTAACCTGAAGCGCAAATACTGTTTCACATTTTACTACAACTTTTAATAAAAAAATACATGATAGCGTTGTTTTAACTATTTATTGTTTGGTTACATTGACGTTACTAATAACCATAGTAGAAATGTACGCCTATGTCACTGCCAGAACGTTCCCCTCCATTTTCCCTTTTGCCCTAGCGTTATGTTGGAGCCAAACAATTCCTTATAAAATGATAAGGAATGCTGGGTCTATTCTTGGTTAATTGTGACTGTGTCATGGCGCTCGCCTGGACGTAATACTACACGTTTCCCAATCTCTAAAGCCTACAACACTAAAGGTAAAAAATAAAGTAAATTTACTTCTGAAATTTGTGACAAAACTGAGTAATCGTAAGAAATGTTTACTTTGTAATAATGTTTTTAATAAAAAATATACGCCAATGTGAAAAAAAAACATTGATTTTAATAAACGTTCCCTGTTACAAAATGAAACTATTACTGGTTTTCATTTTAACATTAGATGTCTGTCATATATCAATATGAAATATGCTTATACTAATATGCCATACAACACGGGCTTATAACTTTCGTCAATAATATTGAAATCGGGCAATTTTACTATACGTGTGTTTGCATTGTTTTGTTAGTATTCTTGCAATTGAAAATTATATTTATTGTTATTAAAACTTAAGTTAGAACTATGAATTATAAGCAATCGCAAAAGTGTCAAATATTATAGATCATTATTTATATATGTGAATTTCAACAAATGAAATTAATAAACAATTTTTGTAATAACATTATTAGAGTAGTTAAATAGAAGTAATATCATGTCTATGTCTAACGTTACGTTCCGATTATTATAAGTTTCCACAGCCAACAGTACAAATTCTATCTCAGATAGTACCCAATCAAATATAAGCAACAATGGATAACATGACATTCTCTTCATACTAGATTTCGAAGTTAAATAATACCACCGGAGATAAAGTATTTACTTTTGTACAAAACTACTACGATATTTATTTATTTTATATTTCTAAAAAAGGGAAAAGCAATTTAGTTTGTACAAAAAAAAAACTGTCACAATGTAGTACTACTAAATATATCATTCGTGTATTAACTATTGTTATCTGTTTATTTTAAGTAATTGTATCTATTTTATAAGAATGGCAACAGAAATGTCGCCTTTCATAGTCATAACCTTTCTTTGATTATTTATCGTAAATATTGTTCGTGATTTCTAAATCTTGCTTACGTATGGCCTATTTAGGAAAAAATAGACCGGATCAAAGATCACAGTTGCCAAAGTTAATTTGGAAACCTTGTCTGTTTAATTTTACCGAATAAGTATGTTTAAATTCATTACCAAAGATAATTAAACAGTTAAAAGTTGCATTACAATCACATCGGTGGAGCATATAGCAATTCCTTCTCTGAAAATCGCCAAACGAAATAGTATATTCATTCAAGCTGATGAAGGAAAAAGGCTATGTGTTTCATTCGCACCCCAAGGGAAGGACGGGCTGTTTCAGCATTCTAAGCTCCTTCAGCCACAATCATGGATTCACAGTACAAATACATGCATTGCGTATATATGCATGGTGGGATTAACGATGGGTGTGGTCAGGATAGGATCGGAAGGAACTGAGTTAGGGTTGTGAGGGGGAAGATACTACTAGAGCATTCGTACATGGAGTGCGTATACGCAGTGACCACGCCGCTACGTGTGTATGAGGAAAATCCCCTGAAATTCAAGCTGATAAACATGACAAAATACATTGCTATAATATTATATTTGTTTTAACATTGTTTGTATAGGTATCAACATTTTACTAATTGATTTTCAATTAGTATTAAGGCAACAAGCTTGCTTTATAATTTCTTCTTATAAACATTTATCTATTTAGGCCCTCTGTTGGTTCATACCACCATAGTGCCGAAATTGATCAAAATTTTAAGATGTATTAAACCAGCGATGCACATACCGCGGACCGCGGCCACATGCTGCCCACTGTCGATATTTATGCGGCCCGCCAATGAATTTTAAAAATTGTTCGAAAAACTACAAAAGTATCTTTAAGTACCTACTACTTTCTTGTTCAGGTTTACTACGTAGGACAGGTATTCTACTCGCCGGTCCAAGCATATTGTTACGTAACTAGAAATTTGTCGAATCAACTAGATTATTCGAAGATTCGCGAAACACGTCGGTATTATCCCCGAAGGTTCTCGATGTTTGGTAACTCGTATAAATACGACGCATCGCCCGGTACCGGGGCAGTTAAGTTTTAACTACGGACAAGTGAACGTTATACTGATTGAACTGTAATCTGTGACGAATAAATATTTCGTCGTTAGAACTTGGCATCTACCTACGTAACAATATAATATCAATTTTGATATGGATAAACCAGGCCCCAGTAACAAACGTAGTCGTAAGGTTGAAGATGAAAATCGACAGTTTCAAGATATTTGGACCGAAAAATACTTTTTTATTTCATCGCATAACAAAATTGTCTGTTTAATATGCAAGAGTAGTGTTTCTGTTCCGAAGGAATATAATGTGAAAAGGCACTATGAAACCCAGCATCCTACTTTTACCAAATTAACTGGCGAAAATCGAACGCAAAAAATTGTCACTTTACAACGGGAACTAATAGGCCAGCAAGCTATGTTTACAAAACCAATTCAAGATGCTGAAACAGCTACTGAAGTTAGCTTTGAAATATCTCGACTAATAGCGAAAACTTGTCGGCCTTTTAAAGATGGTGAGTTTGTTAAGCAATGTTTAGATATCGCCGGAAATGTAAAGAAGCTTGAGAAAATTCAGTTAAATCGGATGACTGTTCAAAGAAGAGTTACCGCATTAGCAGCTAATATAGAACAGCAATTAGCTACGAAATCGAAATGTTTTGACTATTTTTCTATAGCACTTGACGAATCTACAGATATAAATTCCACTGCTCAACTCTTAATATTTTTACGAGGTGTAACACAAAATTTTGAAGTGTGTGAAGAACTGATTGGTATGAGTTCTTTGACAAGTCAAACCAAGGGGAGTGAGATGCTCAAAGCTCTTCTGGAAAACTGTTCTATAATGGATTTGGATTTAACGAAAATATCTGGAATTACGACTGACGGAGCACCTTCAATGGTTGGAAGTACATCTGGGATAGTAACTATGTTAAAAGAGTATTTAAAAACTAAAAACATAGATACGAAGGAATTATTGCAGTTTCATTGCATTATACATCAAGAGGCCCTCTGTTCAAAATTATTGGGATTTGAAAATGTGATGAAAGTTGTAGTACCTACTGTAAACTTTATAAAATCACGAGGTCTCAATCATCAGCAATTCAAACAATTTCTCGAGGATATTGAAAGCGAATATGGTGATCTCCTGTTTTACACTGAAGTAAGGTGACTAAGTCGTGGGTTGACACTAGAGCGGTTTCTTAACTTGATTGAAGAAATCAAAATATTTCTGGCGGAAAAGAAAAAGGACGTCCCCGAACTCGACAACCCTGATTGGCTGTGTGACTTAGCGTTTCTTGTAGACATCACAAATCACTTGAATGTCCTAAATACGCGACTCCAAGGCAAAGATCTATTGATTTCGCAGTTATACTCTCATGTTTCGTCCTTTCAATGCAAATTGAGTCTTTTCAGGATACTAATCAATTCAGTCAATTACGGCCATTTTCCGAACTACAAAGAAATTATGGACAAATTCAATAAAACTGACGTCAATTTCACTTATGTTGAAAAATTGATATTTTGATACAAGCTTTTCAAGATCGTTTTGTAGACTTCAAAAAAGTTAAACCTCTATTGGACATTTTCATCAATCCTTTCAACATTTCACCCGAAAATGCGCCGGAATCAATGCAGCTTGAATTGATAGATATGCAAAATGATGATAATTTACGAAACAAGTTTAATGAAGGTAATTTACTCAACTTCTATCGTTGCGTTGATAAAAACGCTTATAAAAAGTTGCGCATAAATGCATTGAAATGCGCAAGCTTATTTGGATCGACGTATATTTGTGAACAAACGTTTTCAGTGATGAAACTTAACAAAACAAAAAATTGCAACCGTCTGGCAAATGAAAATTTGGA